>JBBBDQ010001499.1:3345000-3930000 GCA_037127315.1 Ascarosepion bandense | reverse complement strand
CCTATATTTAGGCAACCTTAAAATTTGCAGCTTTTCACTCAGGCACAAAAGGCAGATGTCTTAGAATGACTTACAGATTCCTGTTTTTTTCCATAATTTTCCATTTTACTCTGGGGATTTTGTTTGTATTTTTTCCTTTCTAAAATTATGCTGATGTTTGGTTTCGGCACGTGTTGTGTTTAAAGGAAGTCAAGTGCATATACCACTTCGCGCTACTTCTGAAGCACGCATTCGGCACATCATGAGAAGGGATTTAGCCGCATATGAGATCAGATGGCAGGATTTTCAATCTTGCCTTTCTCAGAGCCAGGCTATTGTACAAAAGATCCTTATCAGAGATGTTGTTTGCATTAGCATCCCACACCCAGCGTGAACTTCAAACACTGATAGTTCATTTCTCTTAGGCATGCAGAGACTTTGGGCTGACCATTAGCTTAAAAAAAAAAGCGTCCTGGGTCAACGTACCGCAGCACCACCGGTCATCTCCATCAATGTAGTCTATCAGTTTACCTACCTTGGCTCTACGAACACTGGTAACCTCTCCCTGGACATAGATCTCGACAAGAGAATTGGGAAGGCAGTCACAATCCTCGTGCGCCTCACAACACATGTTTAGACTAACTCCAAGCTGGCAGTGAAGACAAAGATGTACAATGCCTGTGTCATCAGTATATTGCTATATGGTAATGAGACATGGACCACATACGCCAGTCAAGAGAGGCGTCTGAACACCTTCCAGGTAAGAAGTAACCGACGTATATTGGGAATCTCATGGCAAGACAAAGTACCCAACACTCTCCTGTCTCTAGCCGGTCTGTCTACCATGTTCACACTCCTTAAACAGCGCAGACACCGCTGGCTAGGCCATGTCTGCCGCATGCGAGACGGTCGCATTCCAAAAGACCTCTTGTATGAAGAGCTGGCCTCTGGAAGAAGACCCACTGGGCGGCCACAACTGCGGTATGAAAGCTGTGGGCATCAACACGGAGTGATGGGAGAGCGTAGCAGTCAACCGGTTCAAATGGAGAGGAACCCTGGCCTAACAACTTAATAAAGGGAGGAGCAACTGACACAAGTCGCCATGAAGAGGCGGGTTCGCAGGAAGCAAAATGACAGCTCCGACAGACCAGAAACAAAACATTAATGCAGCCTCTGTCACTGCTGCATCGGTTTCTACAGTTACAGACGCCGATGCAGTCAGTGAGATAGCTGCCCTCAGAGTAAGAATATAGGTGATACTAAGTATGCAATGCATGAAGAGATTCTATATTACCTTTTAGAAAGGGATGAAGAAACAAGTTCCAGGCTATTGAACCGAGAACAGAAATATTAGAACAATGTCATGAAAATATGGTCAACTTGGGAATTGATAAGACCTATGACCTAATAGACAGAAATTATTAATGGCCATGGTTGTATAATAGTTACAAGCTATGTGCAAGGTTATGTGGTATGTTAAGTCCAGAGCAAGAGACAGCTCCAGTAATGGAAACATATCTGTAATTATCCTTTTAAAAAATAAAGTATGGATAAGCGTGACCTGTATGGAGAGATCCCAAAAAGAAATATATTAATACTGAGCTTTGTAGATTAGCTAACTACTTGGCATGTATGGTACCTGGTAAGAGAGCCCGAACAGTGTTTGAGTTGATACTGAAAAGGATATTTCCTTGGTATGAAGCCCCAGTGCAACTGGTTACGGGCAACAGACCAGAGAACGCCAATAAAATGATTGAAGCCTTGGAAAGGCATGTGACTACTTCCCCATAACAGGCACAAGGCAATGCAATAGGATTTTAGGGGACATATTAGTCAAATTGGTGAAAGATAATACTGAGGATTGGGATTTGTATCTGACACAGGCCTTGGAGGCAGTGAGATTTTCTATACATGAAACCTTTAGGTTCTCGCCATATTTGGTCTTGCGAGTAGATAACCTATTAAAGCCTCTTATAAAATACATGGGAGAGGACCACCATAAGCTAATAATAGAACAGAAACATGACATTCACACAGGACAGGAAGAGGCTTAGACGGGTACAAAAGAAGAGAAATGAGAGGGTGAATAAAAAAAGTAAATAGGTAGAGTTAAGGGTTGAAGTTCCTGTCTTCTATAAAATTCACTTGAGAGAAGGAAGCTTAGACCAGAGATGGGAACCCTATTACAGAATAGTAGAGCAAACGGGGCCCAGTATCGTTTGTAATTTGGGATCAGATTGCAGGAAGTGCTTATGCTAACAATCTAAAGTTAGCTGAGGTAGGTCATTGGAAAGGAACTGAACCAAAAAGCAAGAAGAGAAAAATTAAAACAACTCTAGTGGAACCAGAGGAGAATGAAAAAGATAAGAAATTTGAGGAAGAAGGGAAATGAGTTGTTAAGAACATAAGAAAAACAGGATGACTTTCAATTGCTGAACATGGAGCAAAGGACTCAGATAATGAAGTCCAATTTCTAATTCAAAACCCCCAGAAGAGGAAAAGAAATTAAATAAGTGGAAGTAGGAGGATGAAATACCTCCGTCCCAACACAAAAGAAAAGTTAAGGGAAAAAAATTCCGACGTTTAGCCAGAATTATCTATCAAGCAAAGAGTGTGGGTGAGTGAAACGCCCTAAATCCCAATAAGGGGAAGTGTAAGTAAGACGGAAGGGATGTATGGATTCGGTGTCGGCATGTCTTCATGGGAAAGTGCTTACATAGCTGCGTGGAGGCATCGGGTTCATTAAAATAACTTATCCAGTAAAATGACAGCAGAAGGTGTTTAGAGAGGACCTGGGTGTGGAAAGCATGTCATGGGGAAGAACAGACTTATTTATCGGCGTTGTCGTTGGCCTGCACATAGACCTGTGTTTATCCGGTAGTGGTATCGGTGAGACTTGACCTTTGGGCGAAAGCACCGCACACCTGTCTGAAATCAATCAATTTGCTAAAAGTCAAATAACAACAGGGATTAATTGAATTTGAAAGATTAAGAGGAACGAATGCGAGTGAGAAATATACTAAATAAATATATATGTGTACAAGTATTGAATTGTCAGCAGAATAATGCAAGGTTATCTTATTACACTTGCGGAAATGACTGGTATAAAGAGACTGATAATACTGGTAATGACGGTGACGGTAGGAGCCTGGAAGCACAGCCAAAATGCGATTTTCAAGAAAACGAATAACGAGATCAAAATGGTTAGTCACTTTTGCGATAGATTTTTACTCAGACAAGTTACTACTAAATAAATTGGGAGGTGAACTAATTAGCTGAGTATGACCACAGTGAAAATAGCACAGAATTATACCAGAGAAAGACGATACCTCAGATACTCTCTTGAGACTTCAATAATGGATTCCCAGTGGGAGGATATGAAAAACTAAAAGAAATTGAACTACTACAGACAAGAAGGAAAAGAGTAGTAGTCCCTATCGTTGGGTAGGTGTGTTCTGTTTGGAAAAGTGACCGAAGATGTTAAAATTATAAAAAGGAAGTAGAAAGGAATTTGGGCCCAAACCCTGCATCGCCACACTCTCCGTGCGACGACAATAGAACTGGTGAAAAACAGTGCACTTATAAAATGGTTAATAATAAGTAATATGCAAGAGTTAAGGCAAAAAGTGGCTAATATCTTTGATACCATGGCGATGGAATTACTTGAGTTATGTGGCTGTGTCTCCAACAGTATTTTCCATTAATGACAAATACTAATAAGGCGCGCCAGACCAGCCAATCCCTGACGATTTTGTAAGAACTCAGGTAGATATGTTATCTCTGCGACATTTGTTCCCGAGTATAGTGACCCTGACCACTTGCAGAAATTATTAAAAATACAAACCGAATTACCTCATCATCTGAGGTTGCCAGTAGATCCCACTGAAGATGTATGGAAATTCCACAATGTTGTGTTATTTTATTAGAAAATAATTTCCGTTATTTGACAAGGAGAGTAGTTTTTTAGATACATCAAGTGATAAACTTATCTGTTCCCTACCCTCGAGGTGCAGTGGCAAAATATCAAATTGAGAAAGAGTATGAAGCTTTGAATTAGGCAAGAACAAAGTTTATGCTGCTGACGACAGAAAAAGACGAGGAAATATAAAGCCGATGCTTCGGAGACATTTCTCTCATTGAACCTTATTTATGATAATTGGGAATCACAAGTTGTGTGTGCGTGAATAAATTGAGGAAGATGAAGAGGAAATTAAGGAGAATTGCCAAGTGAAAGTACTGACATACACTATTACCACAAGTTATCGATATATCACACAGTCAGATTGATCTGCCCAGAGTACTAGAACTGTAAAGATAGAACGCCCATTGTCTTTGATAGTTAATCCTTGGATGTTCAGCATTTGGAGTATTAATCTGCCTCTCCCATATTATCAGGCTGAAGAAAATACGAAACAAAAGATTTATTTCTGAAGTTGATCGAAACTGGTCTGAGTAATTGGACAGAGAAATTCTCTGGAGTTACATTAAAGAAGATGCCAAAGTTATTAAAGCGGCAGAGAGAATTATTTTGAATCAACTGAAAGATACAGTGAGTACCATAATAACCATAGCATACCACAGGCCTGCTTGTTAAGCACCTTAATAGCTATTGCTGCCATAATAGCAGCAATATGGAATCTGTAAAAGAATAGGAAGGAAAATAATTAACCCACAAGTGTTGAATTCAGTAGAACTGTAAGCAACATGAACATATGTCAAGGAAAAACGAAATCCCACTATCGCGGAAAGAGGAAAATTGACTAAGGACAAATTATAGAAGAGATATAAGTTTGTCAATTGAAACAAAAGTAAGGGGGTGCTGTGAGCCCAAGGTTGAATGATGAATTTGTTAGGGGGTGAATTTGTTAGAGCCCCAATAGGAACGTGCACGTTCATGAACTGGAACAGACGAACTTTTTAATTCTACTGGATATTTAGCGGAAATCTTTGGCATGAAAAACATTTTAATTTTTAGATGTCATATACAAATAAATAAAAGAGTACAGGAGAGATGTAACACTGGTATGAAGTGGTTAACGTTGAAATGTGACCTGAAAAGGCCGAAAATGTTAAGCCTAAATTGAAATGTAAGCTGGAAGGTAGGGTGAGAGAGTGAAAGATATTTTTCCTGGTCAAGAGAAATGAAAAAGGGGACTCTGGAATCTTTCGCCCTTATGAAAAGTTCTGAAAATACGCTCAAACAGATAGAAAAAGATCTATCCCTTGAGAAATTGAAAAACCAAAATATTATTGGCAAGAAAGGCTGAGAGTGAATGCTGAAAAGGAAGAGAGAAAATTTATCACCACGCATATAGAGTAATGGTGTACGGTGTAAGTAAGGCAAGTGGGTGTCGAAGGGAAGAGCAATCCCTGTAACTACTCCAAAGGAAGTTGGATAGCTCCCCGAATTTGGAAAATCGATTAAGAGTGCACAATTATGGAACAAAGGACCCTTGTTGGAATTAATGCAAAAATTGCAGAAATCACAGAATCCCAAGAAATGTCAGCCCCCAACACCGGTTTTGAGAATGCATATATGCAGACCGCTACCGAGAGTCAGAAATTTTGCGCGAGGAATCCCGTATCTGTTGTCACTGGAATTCATGTCAGCTGCCACAAGACCCCTGACTCGTAAGAACTTGAACCCAGATCCAGAACATTTGACAAAGCCGTTACTATAGAGTTTGATGCGGGAAGGGTTATTTTTTATTGTACAAAGAACTACATAAATCAATTGGAGATTAACCCAACGAATCTTTCGTTTTTATTTTCGTTTGTAAAGATATTTCTTTCCTTGGTATAGCTTCCGTCACGGCTAGATCCAGCGCTTCAATTACCAGCGATATTCGATCTTCACTACACTGAGATCAAGAGCACAACGTGGGCAAAGTAGGTGTAGATCGAAGAGGCCAGCAACCAACAACCAGCTTAACCAACGGCGGTATTGAACCTGCTAAATGTGGTTACATCATTTGGTTTAGGTGGCATGTAGCAGGGGTCATATCTGGTTACCGCTGATTAGGTTTTGATCCAGTACCGAACTGGCGGGGTTGTAATTATACATTTTCTAAAATTATTTCTGACCTCTAGCCCCAACAGTCTACTGAGCCAAAATAAAAGTTATTTTCATTAAGTTTTAAAAATGTAAACATTACTTTTACAAAATTCAGTTAATTATTCCAAAAAATAACTGACTGACATAAGTTTAGGATATATGGATTATAGACAAAAATGTAAACAACAAATTTAAAAATCTGTTGTTACATTTTTGTCTATAATTGCAGGTCGATACATGACAAGTGAACGTGTCAAAAAAAAAAATGCCTAAAAAAGTTTTATTTGTATATGACATAACATCGCCCCTTTATAGAACTCTCGCATATAATGAGTGTGAACTGGATTCTTAACGTTGTCATGCCACTATAAATAAGTATTTCTGGCTGACTACCGTTAACAATTTATGACGAATTTTATTTAAATTAGGTACCACCAATCATTTTCGATACCTTAATTTAAATTGAATTTTCTTGAAACTTTAATTTTAGATTTAATTGAAAGCCAAGAGATTAAATTTACTAGCACCTATAAGCAAAATGCTCTGGTGTATTTAAAACCGGAATCAGAATCTAAACTTTTTTTTTATTAAAAAAAAAAATTCAATTTTTCGGCCATTTTTCATCGATCGACACATTTTGTATATTGAAGCCAATTCAAACTTACCTTAACCTGATTTGAAACAAGAATTACTTGCTTACTGTCTCAAATGTATTATAAAAGCGTTTCTTAATTACGGTAACTTTGCTTTCGGAGTTATCATCGTCTTATCAGAAACTGTCAAAAAATGCTAAGTATGGAAGACGAATTTGACAATTTTAAACGTACGTTTTGTTTTTTTTTATTTTTAACTACATGTAAAAATTAATTTAACATAATATTTTCAGCAATTATCCAATATTTTATAGAATTTTAGTTAAGGCTTTATAGCCTTACGTTTGAGGATGTTTTATGAAAAATAAAAATTAAAATAATATAAAACTTTCTTTTGAAAACATTTTACAATTTAATAACAGAATGAAATTGACGTAATTTAGTAATTTATGAAATGTTATGGCATTTATTAATTTCTATTTTTAATATCTATTTTTCTTATTCTTTTTAGGTACCTCCACAAATTGTGAATTTCACAAATTCTTTTTTTTCTTTTTTTCAACAAAATTAGGAATCAAAATATAAAACTTGCTTTAAGTTTTGAAGGGATGATTTGCAAAGTCCGTTGAATGCTGAAGCGTAGGTCACATGAAACAGGAGCGAGATGAAAAAAATTGTACCCTGCCGAAAATGTTAATATAGTTTTTTTCTTTTATGAAGCGCAACCTTTGAAACACGTGACCTTTTTATGATATATATCATATACGGCCACCCGTAAAAAGTAAATACGGGTCATCATACGCACACCATTCAAAATGTTTTAATTATTTTAAAAATCGATTGGCTAGATTATTTGTATTAAGCTTTTCAATTTTCGATTAGTAAATATAGTCTTCATGTATTTATTTAATACTCTAGCGTTAACGATGAAAATTTTAAAAAATTTTGAAACTTTAAAAATTTTTATAATAAAAATTAAAACAATTCTTATAAAAATTCATTATTTATTGAAAAAAAAAATTTTTTTTTTCAGACTGATATCCTTAATATATATTGTTTATAAAACCAATTAAAAGTTTATCTAAATGGCATAGTTTTATTGCATTTTTGTTCTCGTAATTCGAAGCAGACTTTCTAAAAATGAGCTAATTTAGAAAAAACAAAAAAAAACAAAAAAAAAAAACACAGCTGATTAGCCTTCCCCAATGACTCCTGAATTTAATTAATATTAGGTTTGTGGGGAAAAGATCACAACATTTCAGGAAATTAATTGGTGTGTGCGTGGGGGTGGTGGGTAGGGGTAACACATTAAAAAAAAGTATTTTTACCAAGAATTTCTAAAAATAATTATTTCAAAAATGATTTCAGTCATTAATGAATAAGTCCTTAATTCAAGATCCTACCATTATTTGATTTTTGCAAGAATTTCCCAATTAATGTTTTTCACCGGCAAAAAAATGACTTGCGTAATATTACGTTTGCCCTTGTAAAAATTGCGTCATTCACAGACGAAAGAAAAACAAGATTTTCTACCAAAATTTCGAAATAAAGCCTCAAATTCAGAAAACAAATTAACTTAAAACTCACGGAGAAAATGTTAAGGCCAGAAAGACTAAGACTTCGGCCGTAATTCCTCAACGGCGGTTAAAGAATGGGAGTATTGGGTTAGAATTCAATTTTTTTTTTTTTTTTTTTTGAGGAATGCGGTGAAAATGTCCAAATATCAAACCCTAATTAGTTGCATCTCATTTGAAGTTTACGACTACATAGAGAAATGTATGATATTTAACTTAGTTATCGATATGTTAATAGGCCAAGATGACAAATGAAATGTTTACCTTACACCTTGTTACTCGTTAACAAATACCTGGAGAACTTCTGGGCGAATTTCATTAATGATCTGGTGCTCACGCTCATACGAAAAAATTCTTTAAAAAAAAATGTTTGTATTTACAATATGTCTAGGTCTATTCTTTGTAGTTGACAAAAAAAAAAAAAAATCCGATGCTTACAACTCTTCAACAATTCATGTCGCTGCTACTATACAAGCTGAAGGAATATCGGACGTAAGTAGTTCACTCGCAGTCGCATAAAATAAATCATTTATCAAACAAAATAATTGCTTTTTTGTGGTGGAAATTTACATAAAAGAAATATCTGTCCAGCTAGAAAAGCAACACACAACAATTAAAACAGGACACTACTCCAAAATGTATAAATTCAAACCTAACGGTGGCTATAGCGGGGTATATCTTATTTATTCCTTTTTAGTTGTAGTAGGATTCCGTAGCAGGTTAACGGAATTTGGCCTTGTGGGATAGCCCACTATAATTCATAAAATGATTATAAGATCACGAAAGGCAATTTGAGTATAAAATAACATTTATATATATATATATATATATTTCAATTAATGTTTTATAAATAAAGTAATGCTTGAAATAAAAGTCCAACAGAGGTAAAAGAGTTCATGGAAAATAATGATGAGCTGAAAGAGATAAAAGGCTTAGTAATGTGGAAGCGTCTTGTAGGTAAAGAATGTTCATTTAGGAGTTGCCGCTTCTAAGGTCAGTAGGTCAGCAAGTTGGTTTGTGTGGAATGTCTTTGAAAAGGTCAGTTAGTACTTATGAGACAAGGAGGTGGAAAGAAGTCAGCATAGTAGCCGCTCGACTTAAGTCAAGGGGATATCAATTACATTCTTTTCCTCAAGTCCTGACTGTCTGCTGATGCTTTGTCTCCGCTTTTTATATCTGGTTTTTGGATCAAAAGCTAGTCGTTTCGAATTTCATCCTTGTATTTGATTCCGGGCTTCCCATTGGCTGGTAAATAAAATTCGCGAAGGCTCGCGAAATGGTAATTTAATATCTGATTAATTTTTATTTTTCAACCGGAACATCTGCGCGAATTCACTTGCACGGAGGTGATTTTTATTCATTCGCTTTCTGGTCCTCATAGAGCCAACATCCGGTTGGCTCGCTTTTGCTCGGTCGGTATCACCACAATACAAACTGTCACGATTCATCATTACGGCTACTATCTCAGAAAGCACATCCTTAACAGCCACTAAAGTGGAGAATTGAACTTTCTGCTTTTAGTTACTCAACCATGTACCGACCAGAAAGACAAAGTTTTAAAAGCGCTTTCTAGATTCAGACAGTTCAATAAGTTTTATTAATGAGAAACTTCCCTCCAAACTTAACCTTGAAATAAATCGAAAGATTTCAATTACACAACACAAAAGCTACTAGACAGATTATTAACGTTTGTTAAAAACGTTAATAATCTGACTAGTAGCCTTTGTGTTGTGGAATTAAAATTTAATAAATACTATGTCAGCTACCTTGAAAGTTTTAGACGAAGTACGCAATGACTATATATTTCTTAGGGACTATATATTTTTCTTCAGAATACGGAGGACCTACATCTAACCTTATAATTTCGCAAACAAAACACAAGCAAAAAAGCAAAAACCTCAGCTGCTTCGTTTGATAAACCCTATCTTTTTTCTAAACTGTCACCTAAGTATAAGCCGCACAGATTAAGAAATTTTGGGAAATAACAGGGACTTTATTAAAAAGGAAATTCAAAACGTTTTGCAACATGGTATGACCGAGCCAAGTTCTTCTTGGTGAGCCCAGGCAGTCATCGTGAAGGGCCCATAAAGAAGCATAGGAAATTGATTATTCACAGATCAATTTACAGAACCCGGTGCCTATCTTCTCCCAATAATAAAATCGATCGTAAATGTTCTCAATTTACGATCTAAAAATCTATACTGAAGCTATAGGGGAGCGGGTTAATTTTTCTTTGATTCGGCCTTGTGTCTTAACCAAACTCCCTACAGCTTACAAGTTTTATGCATAATATATCATCAGAAGTTTTTCAGCAGAAGGTTGGTTGTCGGTAGGATGGATTGTGTGGAATAGTGTGGAATAGCGTAAGAAGAATAAAATATACATTTTGCGTTTTAAAATAGAAATTTATTAAAGGGAGGAATAACAAGACTTCATAGAAATTAATGTTCATTGAGGAAGTTAAGGTATCAAGAGTTCGTACAAAATGTTCGTAGTAGTAATTGTTGAAGGAGATAATGAGAAAAAGAAAGAGGACAATGTTCGAGTCGCTTGAAAATGACGTTACATTTTAGATGTTTGTCTCTTTCGCTGCTCCCATCTGAGTCTGATGTTGCGAAGACATTTATATATCGTTTTGAATTTCGCACTGGATGGCCAAGTCTTACAAGTCGCTCCCATTGGTCAAAGATCATTTTAACACCTACTTGCGAACTAATTTCGACTATTTCATTAAGCAGATGGTCAATCCTTTTTCTATTTGAGAAAACCAGGATTTTACACGTCATTGTGAATTTTTGTAAAAGTGAAGACGGTTGATTTTAATTTATTTTCTTATCCGCTACAATACCACTAAATTCCTCTGAAAGACTGAATATAAATTTACAGCATTTGAAGCTAATGAGAGACTATCAGTGCTTTAGATTGACATTTGGTGTGATTAATGAGTTAGTCACTTTTTAAAGGAAAATGAACAAGCTAATCCAAGAAAATAATTTGAAAGACATCTTTCTTTATCTTGACAGCATCACTGTCAAGATAAAGAAAACTCGACCAAAATGTTAAAAAATCTTAACAGCTATCGCATCCTGACATTTGACATTAAATGGCGAGAAAACAGTTTCCTCTGTACCTTCAGTTAATATCCCTGGTGGCCAATGGAATAATCAAACCCGACCTAAAAAAGATCAACCACTCAGGGAACTACCCCTTCCCGCTAACTTGAATTCCTTTAGACGAACTGTTTGCATATTATGCAAAATGGATATCACCGTTCTTTGACAAAATTCAACCACTATAAAATCAACAAAACCTTTTTCAATAAATACAACAGCTGTTGAGGCGTTTAACTCTCCAAAGAAACAATTAGAAGTTGCACTATTGCATAACATAGATGGGCGCCTTCCTTTTATCGACAGAAGAAATAAAGACCAATGTCCCTCCTGCAGGGTACGTGCTGAACTCAAACCCAATTTTTTCCACCCTGATAATTAAAACTATTCAACTCATGATACATTTAAGCATTAACTTTATAGATTCACTTCCCTCAGCCTTTCATTACTTATATCCTTTCATTAGTGGATGGGTATTCATGATTCCCTTTTGCTTTTCTTTGCCCAAATACATACACTTCAACAGTTATTCAATGCTTTAATAAATTGTTTGCACTAACTGGTTTGCCTCGATATATCCATTCGATATTGGGTACATCTTTTTATCTAAAGAATTGAGGGCATACCTCACAAATAGGGATATTGTATAATGTAAAACAACACCATACTACCCTATTGAAAAGGATAAAATTGAAAGATGTAATGGCATTAATTGGAAGGCCCTGAAATCTAACAACCTTGTTGGCTACGGCAGTGGAAATAAGTCCTTTCTGATGTCTTACACTATCAGATCCCGACTGTTAACCAACTCCACACCACACGAACAATTTTTCACTTTAAAACGACGTTCTTATTTTGAAACCTACCTACTGACATAACTAACTAACCCCGACCCTGTGCATATTCGTCTGTTTGTCAGAAATAAAACGATCCTCTTGTGGTTGAAGGTGAACGACTGTGTTAATCCATCTTATGCTACAGTTGGGTATAAAGATGGACGTGAGTCATCTGTATCCCTGAGTGATCTGACATCAAGTCCAAAGTTTTCAACTAGAAAAAGCAATGATGAATCTCCACTACACCTACGAGAATAAACCCTTTACTATAAGTGAATAATCTGTCATCAATGAACAATCCACATCATTCTTAAAATAATTAGTTGAATCCGCTATGACACCAAACGAGGCCTTGGATCACCAAATACTCCGTAAATCACACAGGACCAGAAAGTCCCCATCAACGTCTTGACTTGTAAAAAGTACAAGGGAAAGAATTGTGTATTATCACACCTTAATGGAACTTTAAGAAAACGCAGGTTAGTCTTTTAACGTCGCTATGCGACTATAATTATCTGTCTGACTAAGGTTAACACTGTAATATATCGATGAAATAGAATTTTAAAACTTTTAAGTTTCTTATTTTCATAAATGATAAACTCCAAGTGTAAGTTTACATCTAGCCGTTTCAACTGTAAGCTGATAAGACCTTGCTGCAATTCTAGTCAGTTAAGTGCCATACGTGAAACACGCTTGGGCGATCATGTCTCGAAAGAGACATGACTGACTGGGCAAATTTATCCCGCAGAAGGTTGCCATTGCTTTCTGCGGTAGATTGGTTGCCAGCCAAGGCTATAGAACCCAATCTGTCCTGTTATTTAACCCATAACTGGAAGGAAGAGACTGATTAATACCTTTCCCAAGGGTATTTGCGCGGAAGTGAATGCAATGAATTCAACTGGAATTCAAATACGGCTCCCCGATTTCTCGTTTGGAGCCGATATCCACTGCACCACAACGCACATCCTAGTTCTAGTACTGCGTTTAAATTCATAAAGTTTAAGTACCATAGTGGAAATTTCATCAGAATTTTAAGCATGAAAATATTTATAGAAAAAGGTCGGAAGTAAATTACGGCAGTGGGAGAGTGACGGAAGCGGGCTGCCAGGTTAGGTTCAATAACATTGAAGATTCTTTGTATTTTATCAAAAATATCTACATAGCAGAAGTACTCGACTCCAGGTAGCAACAATATATAATGCATGAACAAACAGACTTAGAAATGTGTGAAATAGATTATGACGAAAAAAATGTCTAGCACGACGCAGAATGAAACCGTTCTAGTATCAAATTTAGCAATTGATTCTACATAATCTTTCCTTTTTGTATCAGCGGAAAATGTTAGCCCGCAAAGGCGCACTGATTCACTTGGAGTTTATCATCAACTACTGGCAAAGGGGTTCTCTCAGATAATTAAAAGAGACCAGTTTCATTTTGGGGTTCCTTTCCCTAGTTAATAATAGATAACAGGTTATTTTTTTTAGCTCAGTGCAGTCAATTTGACCTTATCAAATACTATTAAGACCAGAATAAATAGTTGTGTCTGTAGGAGATCTGGTATTACAAGGAAATATTTTATCGTAAATTTCTCGAATATCAGGCCAGAAAAAGAAAATGCCGAAAATTCAACTCGCCGGTACAATCTCGCGAACTGCTATCCACCTAACCAGTCAGACCCAAAAACATTTCAATATTTATTTTTTGCATAAAAATTCAAAAATTGTGGCACAAAGCCGAAAAGGGGAGGGGGAGAGGTTGTTACACGCTTAACTATTCTATACCTAGCTAAAAACTATCACGACCCATTCACTCATTACAATTTGCACAATCACCACAAGAACCCATCCATCAACTCCCAATCCTTCATACACCACAATGCCACAAACTTACAAGGGACACCTAAAAAAGTGGGGAAATAACCCATGACAATAAATATGTATTTATATAGAATATAAAATAAATGATGGGAGGAATCAGTTAAGTGCCATGCGCGATACACGCTTTGGGCGATCATGTCTCGAAAGAGACATGACTGACTGGGCAGAAGATTATCCCGCAGTAGGTTGCCATTGCTTTCTGCGGTAGACTGGTTGCCGACTAAGGCTATAGAACCTAATCCGTCCTGTTATTTAACCCATAACTGGAAGGAAGAGACGGATTAATACCTTTCCCAAGGGTATTTGCGCGTAAGTGAATGCAAGGAATTCAACTGGAATTCGAACTCGGTTCCCCGATTTCTCGTTCCGAGCCGAGATCCACTGCGCCACAACGCACATGGGAAGACGATGAACCCAAAAAACAAACTGAAAATACAACAAATTTTTAAAACTAAAACACTAAACAATGTTAGTAAGACCCCTCCATCCCAGAAAAAAGAGTGACCGCTGTATTTCGCCAAACGGCGAAATCAAAAAGCACACTCGCTAAGGGAGTGGGGAGGGGGTAAAAAAATTAATGGAATGGGACAATGAAAAGCTGAGCCAGCCGAGATAAAAGGAGGCCAAAACAAACTGGGGGATGGGTTGGGAATCTCGACTTGGATCATAAAAGATAAAGCCGGGTACAGGCTAGGAACACATTCATTCACTTTAACTAGGTACACAAAAGAGGGGGAAGGTTCCACAGGAATCAACCCCTATGTAACCAGGGGGGATTGATAGAGGAGGCTAATCTCTCCCTCGCAGCTGCATCAGCCGGCAAAAGTCGGGGAAGTCAGCCAAATAGCTACGAAACTCCTCATCACGTAGACCAGACTCCTTGGTAAACAGGATCTAGAAATGCCACCGAAACGCCTCGCACATGTCGTCAGACGACCGAAGAGTATGCCCCTTCGGTTTGCGAACCTCTCGAATGTACCGGTCGCCGTCTCAGCGAATCTCTTCCTTGCGCAGTTCTGCGCCCATGATCACAGCTTCGGAAGACATCTTGCTTACCCTATGTCTAACTACCTGGCCCATGTAACGATCGCTATTCGACCGCTCTACGGCCTCCTTAGATATGGCTATCTCTAGGGGATCCCCACCAGCCACCGCCCGGGAGTAATTAGTTCTAAGTGTCTTCACCTTGTCCGCCTTATCTAGTTTGAGCCGTTTGCTGAACTTGGTGGTGAAAAACAATACTATTCTTAAGGTTCTCCCACCACTTATTCCTGATGACCCCCCCCCCAGTTAACGGCCGCTGCACTAAGTTAATTAGCTGGCACCGGAAGTCCCGCCTGTCCAGTAAGAACACGTTGGAACTGCCAGTAAGCAGCCATTCTAACCCTATTTTCTAAATTTACCCGGGCACAAACAAGTTTGCGGTCCGAGTAACTTAACCAGTTGAACGTGGGACAATCTAAAAGATCTATATCGGCTTCACGAACTAACATTCTATCAAGGTAGCTAGCTACCTTGGTAGAAAGCCAACTATTAGCCCACGTCCACATTCTCCCACCATTGTGATCGACCGGGTATCTATCGACGAGACCGAAATCAAACTACGATCACGTGCCTTCCCGCTAGCTCCCCGCCCTCTATCCAGCTTGGGGTCCAGGATGATATTCCAGTTCTCCGCTAAGACGAGTCGCGTTGAATCCACCAGAAAGGGCCCCAACCGCCGAAAAAACGAGACGCACTCCTCCTGGTCGTTGGGCGCATAAACCGCAACCAGTCGAAACGCATTGCTTTTCACTGCAATATCTTGGCCAAATGGCCCTCTGTTCCGCAGAGCCAACAATGCGGCTTTCACCCCTCCACAGCGACAAAAAGCTTCCGGCCTCCACAAAAAAGACATCCGGTATCCGTAAAAAATTGTGCCTGTCTACAACCACGTGTACCGCAACATCTTCCCTGGGTACACCCGCTTTACTGTTGACACGAGCCACCTCCTCCACTGCTCCGAACTGGGGCAAAGTAAGCCCCAATGTGGTCATTAAAGATTACAAATGGCACACCGTGAATAAGAACTAGTCCGTCTACTACCCATGTACTCTGTCTGGAGTCTGATTCCTTTTGCGGTCAACGTTGTGCCAGCCAATCCTTTCGCTTCCTCCTCCGTACCAAGCAGCACATCCGACATAGCCCGAGACCGCCGCGCCAGCACTTTGGGGACAATTTTCAGACTTTTCAGGGCCTCCATGTTCTCCCTGCTGACGCCCACAAATTTACGGGTTTTAGGGTCCGACGTCAGCAGGGAGATAGTTTTTACTGATATCACACATTATTTGGGATAATGTGTGATATCATTTCCAACAATGAATTCTTTAAACTTCTCCTGCATTTACTGGTAGTATAGATGGTCCTTTTTCGCATGAGTCTTGTTCCATACCGACGGTGAAGTGGTGACCGTCGGTATATCTGCTGAAGTAGATGGTTGGGGAGAAAGAGCCATGATGGAACTCGCCTCCCTGCAATACACAAAGTTTAACAAAAAGCTCAGGTAAAAGATACAGTCAACGAACAAGAATACAGATATTAACACTATGAACAGATAAAGGACGCACTTACGGCGACAACGTAAAGGTTCGCAGTATCAAAAAAATGTCAAGAAGTCGACCAGTGCTACTGTCGGTCTCTCGACCCAAAAACATTTCAATATTTATTCGTATTAAAAAATACAAATTATGGCACAAGGCCGAAAAGCGGAGGGGTAGAGGGTGTTCTTCAGTTAACTATCCTATACCTAGCTAAACACTATCACGACCCATTCACTTATTACAGTTTGCTCAATCACTAAAAAAAAAAACAAAAAAAAACACATCCATCATCTCCATCATCATTACACCATAATACGACACATTTACGAGGGACACCTACAAACAGGGGAAAACCCATGACAATAAAAATTTGTTTATATACAATATAATACATAATTTAAAAAATTTAATGAAGAATGAAATGATGGGAGGGGGATGAAACCAAAAAAACAAACTGAAAATACAAATTTTAAATTAAAATAATAAATACGGTTTGTAAGACCCGTCCATCCCAGAAAAAAAGTGTGGTCGTTGTATTCCGCCAAACGGCGAAATCAAGAAGCACACTCGCTAAGTGGGGAGGGGGTAAAAAGTTAATGGAATGGGAAAATAAAAGGCTGCACCAGCCGAGATAAATTGAGGCCAAAACAAACTGGGGAGGTAGGGAATCTCGACTTGGATCATAACAAAAGATAAAGCCGGGTAGAGGCTAGGAACACATTCATTCACATTAACTAGGTACACAAAAGAAAGCTACCTTAACTAGGGAAGGGTTCCAGAGGAATCCACCCCGATGTAACCAGCAGATCTAAAAGAGAAAATCAAGACTAGCCCCTTTCACGCGAACCAGGCTCGTCACATTTACCCACCTTTTGCTGAAGTCAGTCGAAGTCAAACGTTTCCAATCAGTTCTAATCCTTATTTTGAGCTCATGCTCAAAATATCGGATCAGATCCTGATGTGAAAGACTCAGACCTCGCAAGACATCTTCCGTTCGCTTCGTCCAAATCACTATTTGAGCCGTGGCTAGCAGCGACAGAAACACCATACGCTTCATCCCAGAAAACGGGGGCGACACATTGTCGGAGGCAAATGCACGATCAATGAGCACAAGCACTCGCGACACGATACGAGCAGTCAACTCACCGACACGGTCCCATAGAGGCGAACACGCGAACAATGGTAGAAGGCGTACGAAGCCGTTTCTTTCAAGCCAAGGTCACAGCGTTCACAGTCTGGCATATCCGCCGGCCCCCATATGAAAGCCTTGTCATTGAGAGGCAACCGATTTCGAGCCAATCATCAGGTGAGCGAAAACTTGCTGAGTTTTTGGTACCTGGCGCCCAAGACCAGAACGAGTGGAGCACATCACGTAATGAATCCTTCGCGACACCCTCCACTAACCCACGATAGAAGACTCTCCTAGGCCGTGAAAGGTCACTGGACCGTCGAATGGCCCGCAGGGCCGCCAAACATTCGAGATTAAAACTCGATCGCCGTCGAGGCTTACGGCACTGCCTCAAGATGGGGGAAGTGATAGTAAGGCTAGGGAACATGGCCCTCACTATCCCTCTCAGTAATGAGTCTTCCAAAATCGCTCGCCTGAGAAAAACCAACCTTGACGCAACCTTACGGCCCATCAGGTATGACATTCCCAGACCCCCATGACACGGATGTTGGTACCAGACACGTTTGTCGACGTAGTGTTTGCGTCCTCTCCACAGAATGGAGAATAGCAAACGCTCGATAGCCTCCCTACGCCGTTTAGAAAGTGGAAGTACTGACCACCGGTAAAGGATAATGGAAAAGACGTATGTAGCACACGCCTCAGCCAAACCCTTTAAGGACAACGCGTCTACCTTTGCCCGAGGCGTCTACTTTTGCCAGTATTTCGGACCAATTTTTCTCCAACTGTAGGTCTGGCCCGAACCACGCTCCAAGAATGCAGACCGGGCTGTCCGTCAAGTCGAAGGGCCCCGGGAGTGTAACACCCTTCCAGGCACCTAACCGCAAGCCGGACGACTTGTTGCGGTTAGTCATGGCTCCTGTCACCTGTTCGTACTGTTCAAGCGCCTTCTGTACCACCTCGATGTCACTCCTGGAGGACACGAAAGTAGTAACGTCATCGGCGTGCGCGGAAACTCTGGTACGAGCACCACCAAGGACAGCGATTCCACGTAGGGCCGGACTGCACGTCCTGTCCCTTAGCCGGCGAATGAGGGGCTCCAACGCCAAAACATACAGTAGGAGCGACAGTGGACAACCCTGTCATACCGACCTAGACAGCGCCAGAACGCCCGACAACTTTCCGTTCACCTGTACCACAGCCGTGGTGAATTGATACAGGAGGCTAATCCAGCGGCGGAAGTTGGGTTTGGATCCAGCGGCCTGCAGGACAGCAGCCAGGTAATGATAGTCAACCCTATCAAATGCCTTGGACTGATCTAAATTGATCAGCGCGGCTTGTTCGTCATCTTTTATCCCTTCTATGATCGTGTGTATCAGATGCAGGTTGCTCTGAATTGTTCGGCCCTTCACAGCAGAAGTCTGCTCAGTTCCCAACAGAGACTCGGCAAATTGATATGTTGGGCGTCCTTCGCAGGCCGCAGCCAGCATGCGTCTTCTACAACGCTTTCGTCAACTTCCAGCGAAACCCCTGTGGCGAGAGAACTTGCATCGACCCATACCTCATAATTGTGTCCGCTTGTGCACCATTTACCGTGTGCAGGGTCATTCTGGCGAATTCTTTCCGCTATGTCCTCAATCATGTTCTTAAGGGGAGCATCTGTCACTTCGTCGTCCCAGCCAGACGTGATCGATACGGTCCTGCGTTTAACAAACGATGTAGTAACACGAAGCCACCCACAAACGGGAACGTGACCCATCAGTTTTCCACACCACGAGAACCTCAGGAACTGATGGAATGTCATTTTCACTTTTCCACTTAAGCGTGTCGTTATCGACACGCAAACTCAGCACACGTGCGCCGTCCTGTTACCGTTCTGGATCCTTGCAGGTCAAACCAAACGCAGCCAAGTGCTCCTTCACGTGTGCTGCTGAAACCATGCTCTCGTCAACATAAATTCAACCCGAAAACACATTCGGGTCAAGCAATATCAAGTTGTGATTTGATCTTTCATTATGGCCCGAGCTCGGTTCAATAGTTGGTTTGTCTCGGTTCAGTAGCTGTTTGACTTGCGCTGGTAATCCTGCTATGAACGCACATGCGAGTCCTTGCTCGGATATTCCGCCAAAGAGACCCGCTAGCTTCTTCAAGTCGGCTAAAAACACGTCGACGCATTCGTCCGGGCGCAGTTGGCGTTCCACGAACTGCTCATAAGCCAAGAAACGATCTGGTGCAAAGGCAATCCGCAGGGCTTGTTTTATTTGCTCGACATCTGACTTTTGCTCCGAGTTTAACTGTTGGTAAGAGGAAGAACACGTTCAACCTTTTTTATTCCACACAGCTCACAAAGTTCTCAATCCATTCAGTAACTGCCGGTCCGGTTACCGAACCATGAAACTCAGGTATTAACTTCACGTCAAAAGTCTAGTCTGTCATAATACCACAATTTTACAAGGGACACTTAAAAAAGGAGAAAAACCCATGACAATAAAAATGCGTTTATATACAATATAATATATAATTTAAAACATTTAATGAAAGATGAAATGATGGGAGGGGAAAACAAACAAAAATACAACAAAATTTTTAAAAACAATATAATGAACAATGTTAGTAAGACCCGTCCATCCCAGAAAAAGAGTGACCGCTGTATTCCGCCAAAAGGCGAAATCAAGAAGCACACTCGCTAAGGGAGTGGGGGGGGGGAATTACTTAATGGAATGGGAAAATAAAAGGCTGAACCAGCAGAGATAAAATGAGGCCAAAACAAACTGGGGAGGTTGGGAATCTCGAGAGGGAGCCTTACCAAAAGAGAAAGCCGGCTACAAGCTAGGAACACATTCATTCACATTAACTAGATACACTGCGCCTTCTGTACCACCTCGGTGTAACTCCTGGAGGACACGAAAGTAGTAACGTCATCGGCGTACGCGGAAACCCTGACTCGAGCACCACCAGGGACAGTGATTCCATGTAGGGCCGGACTGCACGCCCTGTCCCTTAGCCGGCGAAGGAGGGGCTCCAACGCCAAAGCATACAGTAAGAGCGACAGTGGACAACCCTGTCGGACCGACCTAGACAGCACCAGAACGCCCGACAACTTTCCATTCAACTGCACCACAGCCGTGGGGGATTGATACAGGAAGCTAATGCAGCGGCGGAAGTTGGTTTCGTATCCAGCGGCCTACAGGACAGCCGCCAAGTAACGATGGTCAACCCTATCAAATGCCTTGGACAGATCCAAATTGATCAGCGCAGCTTCTTCTTCGTCTTTTATCCCCTCTATGATCGTGTGTATCAGATGCAGGTTGCTCTGGACTGTTCGGCCCTTCACAACAGAAGTCTGCTCAGTTCCCAACAGAGACTCGGCAACTAATTGCAAACGATTTTGCAAGATCTTGGCCAAAATCTTTAACTCTGTGTTTAGCAGAGTTATGGGCCGGTAACCCTCTAACACCTTCCCCACATCCTTGCCTTTTCTCAACAGCGTAATCACACCCCTGGTAAACCGGTTGGGGATGGACCCCTGCAGGAATCAGTTGTTGAACACGACAGTCAAAATCGGAAGAAGGATGTGCGACAGCCTCAAGTACAATCCATAGGGCAAACCGTCGAGACCCGGCGATTTGCCTCTGCCGACCTTCTTCAAAGCCGCGTAGACTTCATCAGCCGGCAAAAGCCGGGGAAGTCAGCCAAATAGCTACAAAACTCCTCATCACGTAGACCAGGCTCCTTGGTAAACAGGATCTAGAAATGCCACCGAAACGCCTCGCACATGTCGTCAGTCGACCAAAGAGTAAGTCTCTCCGGCTTGCGAACCTCTCGAATGTACCGGTCGCTGACTCGGCGAATCTCTTCCTTGCGCAGTTCTGCGCCCATGTTCACAGCTTCGGAAGATATCTTGCTTAACCTATGTCTAATTACCTGGCCCATGTAACGATCGCTATTCGACCGCTCCAGGGATTTCTTAGCTACGACTATCTCTAGGGGACCCCCACTAGCCACCGCCCGGGAGTAATTAGCTCTAAGTGCCTTCACCTTGTCAGCCTTATCTAGTTTGCGCCGGTTGCTGAACTTGGTGGTGAAAGACCTAATACTATTCTTAAGATTCTCACACCACTTATTCTCAATGACTTCCCCAGTTAACGCCCGTATCACGACAAAAACACTATCACCAACCCACAAGCGAAAGCCTTATGGGGTGAACTGGCCGGTTACGTTAGCAGTGAATGACACGAGGCTAACATTCAAGATCAAATCAGTTAGTCAATTAAAAATCCTTCCAAGGAAAGACTACCATTTGTTGGAAAAAACTGAACAAGTTTAACAACCTACAAAGGCACCTCCATCAACGTACTAGGAAAATTTGAGGTAGAAATCCCACACAAAAAAGCATATACAATGTCTCATTCATTGTAGCAGACACTGATGCCACTCTAGTTCTCGGACTAAAAACGAAATTATAAACCTCATACAAAGTTTCCTCAGTATCTCAAAAAGAGAACCTTCTTTTCTTTCAAACTTTAGAGACTGTTTTGGGGAACTAGGGATATAACAGGGGACCCAAAGGTAAAACACGTATAAACCAACCGCGCAAAATATTATTTTCTCTAGAGAAAAGAAAAACATAATTTTTAACGAATGACTCAGCTAGATATGATCGTTCCTGTAACTGAACCAACAGACTGAGTATCCTCTTTAGAAAAACCCAGTAGCACCCTATGAGTATGTTTGAACCCTCGAAATCTAAACAAGGCAATAAAAAGAGAACATTATCGCCTACCTACAGCAACTAGCATATTTCTGGAAATGCGAGGAGCGCAATACTTAAAGCTGAATGCTTCAAATGTCTTCTGACAAAATAAAGTAGACGAAGCACCTAAAGAAGGCCGGAGCGTACAACGGCCGAAAAGGCGTACAAATGGCAACAAAGATGAGGACAATAGTCCGAATAATGTAAATACTGCTGAATACCGCTGTTTGATTGGTCCGTAAATAGAAATGTTATGTTTTGCCTACGTCCGCACAACCGGGTCGCTAACTAATACGACAAAATTTCTTCTTTTCTTACATATATATGTGAAAATATTATTCAGCGAATGAGAACTCTGAAAAACATACCCGAAAACAATTCTGAGAAATCTAACAAGCCTACGCGAAATTTTAATTTAATCGCCGAGAAAATTAAATTCATTAGAAGGGCTTACAGGCTGCTACGCGGCTGGCCGATCAGCAACACCCCTGCCTTACCTACACACCCACCGTCACGTCAAGTTCTTACGCCTCTTCCTCACACATTGAAAAGAAAGAAAGAAGGAGCAACCTGTCAATGTCATGATTACTACTACGGAAGGAAAGAGAGAACATCACATAGCTAGCGACTACCCACTTCACTCTTCGAGCGACACATATTTGTTCCCTTTCTTTTTCTCTCAACTTTCCGTCCTCCTCTCTTTAAGAACAACCGCTTTGGGAACCGCACATATCCTCGTGAACATTACATACATTTACAGACGGCCAGCCTAAAACAAATTCATGCCAACACCTGATGCCAACCATCTAAGAATTAAGAACAACCAAATTCGTAAACCACTCACGTGTATTTATTCAATAAGCGAGATACATTTACATCTGCCTCTGTAATAATTCTTCTTGCAACCATACGCTTGTTTATAACAGACACAACATACCCAACAAGGGAATAGCACCAGATACCAGAAAAATAAAAGCCATTATAGATATAATGCCTCCGGGCCGCCTTGTGTTCGCCGAACGTAAGCGGCCTTTAGACATTTAGCATTTAACTCTTGCCGAGAGTCAAGACTCTGAGTCGAAGTACATTTCAAAACAGGTTTATTGAAACTCGGACAAGGTAAAAAAAACTGAAAGAAAGAGAAAGACATTGTTTAGGAAAACAATATAACAACAAATAAATGAAAGGGTCGTAAAAGTTCAAGGAAGGAGAAAACATTCAAGTTAAGCTGCGTAACGGCGGGTTCTGAGAAGAAAAATGGAAAGTCTGCACGTGGGGGAAGATAAACACGGTTCGTTTAAAAAAGGGGGAAATATCTAGGAAATAACGCAAGATAAATTCAGTCTGTATTTGGGAAGAGAAAAAAGAATAAAGCTTACCGGAGATGTCAAAGGGATTTAGGGTAACAGAAAGAAAGAAAGAAAGAAGGCGCATGCCGTCCGAACGCCGTCAGCGAAGCTGTAGAAAAGGCCAGGGCACCGGCGGAAGTAACCTGTGTAAGGTGAGAGAGACCCTTTGGATAGGAGGGCTGGAAGGGAGGTAAGCCGTAGCAGACTGGTAACATGATACTCCCCGCCTGACGTATGACACGTCATAAATAGTTACTCTTTGGCGCTGAGAAGGACAATTTCAGTGATGGGTCTAAGGAGGAGTCTAGTGCAATTCCCAGTGTAGATCTTGACCTCAACTTTACGTACTGGATTGTCCTCACTAGGGAAGACACGGGTTATAAGTCCTAGAGGCCACTTGTTTCTGCTGGTTTGCTCGTCCCTGAGCAGCACCACGTTCCCCGGTTCAAGGTTGGGTACCTCCGACCTCCATTTGGAACGTTTTTGGATCGAGGATAGATATTCTCTTCTCCACCTGCTCCAAAAAATCTCGGCCAGATGCTGAACGAATTTCCACTGGCTTCTTAGGATGTCCTTGGGTCCATATTCACGCTCGTGCGTGAAGGGAACACCTGTTTTTTGAGTGAGGAGGATAGCAGGGGTAAGTATCAGGGGTTGATCCAGATCTGACGACACAGGAATGAGGGGGCGGGCATTGATTATGTAAGAGACCTCCGCCAAAAATGTGGTGAGCGATTCATGGGTCATCCTATGCTTGTACTGCAAGAACATGGCATCCAATATTCTTTTTGCTATGCCGATCATCCTTTCCCAAGCTCCTCCCATATGTGGAGCATGGGGAGGGTTGAAAGACCAGGTGCACTCCTGCCCTGCCAAGTATCTAGAGACTGAGCTTATATCTATGGGAGACTCGATGCCCAGCTCCCTGCAAGCGCCCCCAAAGTTGGTTCCGCAATCGGAGCGTATGTGCTTAGCGGGGCCGCGGATGGCGAAGAAGCGTCTGAGCGCGTTGATGAGGCTGGAGGCGGTCATTGATTCAATGACTTCAATGTGAACACCTCGAGTGCTCATACAAGTAAACATTACCGCCCACCTCTTGCTGTTGGCGAGTCCGCCTCTAGTTCGGCGTGAGGAGACTACCCAAGGACCAAACACATCTAGGCCGATGTTGGTGAAGGGAGGACTAGTGCTGAGACGGTCGGCAGGAAGGTCAGCCATCTTCTGTGTCAGGGTGGGGTTCCTGAGTTTTTGGCAGGTGACGCAGCGGTGAATGTGCCGGCTCGCGCATCTCTTCCCACCGATTATCCAAAATCCTGCTGCACGGGTGGCTCCCTCGGTGAGCAGACGTCCCTGGTGTTTGGATTGCTCGTGGTAGTAGCCCACGATCAAAGATCCGACGTGGTGTCTCCCAGGGATGACAATAGGGTTTTTCTCTCTGGTTTCGATCTCTGCTTTGCCGGTGCGACCCCCAATCCTCAACAAGCCGTGATTGTCGATGAAAGGATTGAGGTCTTTAAGCGGGCTGCCTTTAGGGAGATCCTCCTTGCGTGCTATACTCAAGAGTTCTTCAGGGTAGACTTCTTCCTGCACCGATCGGATGATGGTATTTTTTGACTGTAAGAGTTCCTCGACAGTGCGTGTTTTGGGGCAATAATGCCACCCTCTACATTCACCTCTTTAGGTGGTATGAGCTTGGTGGAAGGTGCCAGCGATATGTATGAGGTTGGCTAGGGCTCTAGTCAACGACAGCCAAATGGAAAACCTCTCAAAACGCAGCGTAGTGAGCTGTAAATTTGCCGAAGACGTAGCTAACGTGGACACTTGAGGACGGACGTCTGCGTCTCTTTCTGGATTTATTAGATCGTAGCCGGGGTCATCCTTGCCTCCTGGCAGAGGAAAGCTGGGGCCATTGAGCCAGGTGGTGGTTTGCAGGTGAGATGCGGGCACGGAACGAGTGCCGAGGTCGGCGGGGTTCAGGTCTGTGTGTATGTATCTCTATTGATCGGGGTGAGAGGATCTTCGTATCCGCAGTACTCGATTGCTAACATACACATAGAAACGTCTAGTTTCGTTGTGGATGTAGCCTAACACCACTTTGCTGTCGGTGTAGAAGGTGGTGGAATGAGGCTTCAGGTCAATCTCGGAAGAGATCAGCTCACTCAGTTCCGTTGCAAGGAGGGCCGCGCAGAGCTCTAGTCTTGGAATCGAGTGTTCGGGCCGTGGAGCTAGTTTTGCTTTCCCCATGGCGAAGACAACGTGGCTTTTTCCTTTACCGTCGATGACTCTGAGGTAGGCTACTGCAGCGATGGCTTTAGTGGATGCATCGGAAAAGATGTGCAGCTCTCTGCGTGCCGCTTTAGAGGGAGGTAGAGTTGTAAACATCCTAGGGATGAGAATCTCGTTTAGGGCCTTTAAGGAGTCTCTCCACAACGACCAAGGTTCGTACATCTCCTTGGGTAGGGGGGAGTCCCATTCGGCGTTCTTGTCCGTCAACTCCCTCAGGATGAATTTTCCCTCGATAACGACGGGGGCGGCAAATCCCAGAGGGTCTTTGAACGGCAAGGGAGCAACCCAGTTGTGGTCGGTGTCCCTCTCGACTTCACGTTCCATGAGGTTGAGGAAAGCAATATCCTCAATGGAGGGGGCTACCCTTTCGTCATCACTGGTCCGTTGAAATATGTAGTCATCGTTATCGGTGGAGTAAAGCCCGTTGCCGATGTAGTTCTCCTGAACTTTAAAGTTGTTCGGGCATAATTCGAAAAGGGTAGGGTGGCCTCCCTCGGATACATTTGTATGCATCGTGTTCACCACGGTGGGTGGGTGAAATCTCCCTAGGCAGACGTTGCCTACTATCACCCACCCCAGGTCCAGCCTTTGTGCGTAAGGGGCGTCATGGGGCCCGTTTATGTGTTCACGTACCTTGTGAACTCTCAGGATATCACGTCCTAGAAGGAGCATTATAGGGGTTTTAGGCTCCGGAGTAGGGATAAGGTGAGCTATCTTCTTCAAATGGGGATGGTGGAAGGCTGCCTCAGGTGTGGGAATGCTGGACCTGTCGTCGGGTATTCTGTTACATTCCACCAAGTTGGGGAGAGGAAGGCTGATCTTTCTGTCCAAGGATTCCACCTGGAAGCCTGTCGCTCTTCTTCCCATGGTTTGAGTTACTCCTGCACAGGTTTTAAGGGAGTATGGGAAACTGGGCTCGTTGCTGTTGAATCTATCGAAGAAGCTTGAGTTTGCCAAAGACCGGTTGCTCTGCTCATCGATAATGGCGTACATCCTCACTGCCTTGTCGGGTTGATCTGCAGGGTAAACGTTGACGAGGCATATCTTGGAACAGGAGTTTTCCGAGAGGTCGCCGCTACAGATTTGAGTGCACTGCGAAACTACTCCGTCAGCTGCAGGGGTTTTATCCTCCCCGCCGTCCTTAGCGGCGGGTTTAGTGCTGATGGTCTCTGGTGGTGGTCCAGGATGGAGAGCAGGCAGTGTTGTGATCTTTGCTGTTGCATTCATTGCATGTAACATCTGCTTTACAGAATTTTGCCACGTGCGCGGTGGAAGCACAGCACTTAAAACAGATGCCCCTGTTTCTGACGAAGGTCTTGCGCTCTGTCAATGCCTTTTCTCGGAAGGCCCGGCATTTCAGCAGTGGGTGGTGGGACTTCTCATGTAGCGGGCAGTACTGGGTCAAGTCCCTTGCTTCACTGTGGGGACGTGTGGTGTTGGAGGGCGTAGGAGATACCACGGTTTTGTGTACCGTTACTATTTTTTGTTTGTTTTCTTTACGGGAGAACCCGCTAGCTGGAAGATTAACTTTGAAACTAGGATCATTCCTGATCCTAGCTTGTCGTGATACAAAGCTCACGAATACCTCGAAGGGGGGAAACATGACTCGGTGTCGTTCCTTGTAGTCGGATCCGACTGATAGCCATTCATCTTGAAGCGAGGGTGGTAACTTGGCCACAAAGGGATGAAGGCCTCGAGCAGTGTCCAGGAAGGCAAGGCTGGGGAGATCTCCATCCTCTTTAGCGGACAGAAGTTCTGTGGCCAAGTCGCTGAGTTCCCTCAGTCTGGGGAATTCATCGCTCGATAGTTTGGGAAAATTGTCGATTCTTCTGAAGAGGGCGTCTTCAATCATTTCAGAGGCGCCGAAACATTCCTCGAGTCGCTCCCATATTCTTTGGAGTCCCCTTTCAGGGTGGTTGAGGTGGGCTGACCTTAGCCTCTCGGCATGTTCCCGTGACTCTTTGCTGAGCCCTCTCACTAAAAGGTCCATCTCTTCATCACGTGTGAGTCTGAGGCGTCTTACGGCGCCTTGGAAGGACCGTTTCCACTTTTTATAATCTTCTGGTCTATCATTAAAAGGTGGCAAACCAGTGGTCATAAGTTCCCGCCGGGTTAGATACCTCATGAATTCCGTGGTTTGTTGAGGCTGGAGGATGTCCCTAGTGTGAGAGGGATACCAGTTGTCGCGTGGTTCATTGCCCCCGATGTGTGAGTTGGGAGAATGGTAGCTTATGACGGGGGGTGTCGTTTGGGCGGGTCTATCCAGATTAGCCAGTCTATGTGAGGCGAGCTGGCTTACCTGAGCGCTCTATTCATTGGGAAGTGGTAGGGGTCCAGGCATCTCTTGTTTTGGTTGCTTCGCTTGGTCGGCTAAATACTCCCTGACCCGTGCGCTGGGGTCGACCGGAGCGGAGATAAGTTTCATGCGGTGATGACTGGACCGTTCGCTTTCCTGTTCGGCAGCTTCCCTTAAGACTTCTGCTTCGGCTGCGGCTACAGCCGCTTCCTTTCTAGCTTTTATCCTCTCTAGCTCCATTTTAACCCTCAGTTCCTCATCAATGTAGGCCACGCGTGTTCTAGCAGCTTCCGCCTTCGCTTGGGCGGCAACAGCAGCGGCCGCTGTGGACGACCTTCGGGAAGTCCGAGAGCGGGTTGAGGAGTGGGTCCTCGAGCGACTCGAGAAATTTTCTTCCATAGTTGGGGTGAGGGAGCAAAAGGCGGTGACCGTGTAGAGACACTACTCTAGTTGACCGTGACGCTCGAGTTCTGACGGTCCAGGACCGTTAAACAACTTTCCGTAAGGAGGGAAAACGTCTTTCTTTCACTGGAATTTCTACGGGACATCAATCTCCGTTTTTTTTACTATAATGCCTCCGGGCCGCCTTGTGTTCGCCGAACGTAAGCGGCCTTTAGACATTTAGCATTTAACTCCTGCCGAGAGTCAAGACTCTGAGTCGAAGTACATTTCAAAACAGGTTTATTGAAACTCGGACAAGGTAAAAAAAACTGAAAGAAAGAGAAAGACATTGTTTAGGAAAACAATATAACAACAAATAAATGAAAGGGTCGTAAAAGTTCAAGGAAGGAGAAAACATTCAAGTTAAGCTGCGTAACGGCGGGTTCTGAGAAGAAAAATGGAAAGTCTGCACGTGGGGGAAGATAAACACGGTTCGTTTAAAAAAGGGGGAAATATCTAGGAAATAACGCAAGATAAATTCAGTCTGTATTTGGGAAGGGAAAAAAGGATAAAGCTTACCGGAGATGTCAAAGGGATTTAGGGTAACAGAAAGAAAGAAAGAAGGCGCATGCCGTCCGAACGCCGTCAGCGAAGCTGTAGAAAAGGCCAGGGCACCGGCGGAAGTAACCTGTGTAAGGTGAGAGAGACCCTTTGGATAGGAGGGCTGGAAGGGAGGTAAGCCGTAGCAGACTGGTAACATGATAATAGATATGTCTGAATCAATAAATGAGAAAAAAAAATACTACGCTTTTTAGCTATGATTACATACCAGAGGAAAATTCTCCCAAACCTCCCAGCCAAAACGGCACTCCTACGTCTTTTACTTGAGAAAGACACCGTTTGGTATTTGACAAGCCTACTCAGAGCCTAACATTGAAGTACTTCAATCTCAAACTTTCAATCAAAGAACAGCTGCACAACAACAAGTGGTATCCGCTTCACCAGTATCATGCTCACGACCATCACTGAGTATATACACCAGGCTCTCGACAAGAACGGCAAAGTCCGAATTGTTGTGCTAGATATCTCCAAAGCGTTTGACAGAGTCTGGCATGTTGGTCTTCTACGCAGGCTGCGAGGCTATGGTATAACTCGACAATTGTTTGACCTTATCCAGTCATTCCTTTCAAATCGCACAATGAAAGTAGTATTGAACGGACATTTCTCCCAATACTCTCATACGAACGCGGGTGCCCCTCAAGACTCTATTCTAGGTCCTATGCTTTTCCTTATCTACATTAACGATCTCCTCGATGTAATAAGATCCTAAGTAGGCATATACGCTGACGACACTACGGTTTACTCTTGCCTCGATCAAAAATCTGTCGAGGCTGACAAAGCAAACCTCGCTGCCGAGCGGACTGGGGTAAGAAATGGCTCGTAAATTTTAATGCTTTCAAAACGAAGCTGCCAACTAATAACCATCGCAGACAATCGCTCCTACTCTCCATAACCATGGATCAGGCTAGTCTTCCTGAAATCAAAACACTGCGCCTCCTCGGGTTAACTCTCACAACAGACCTCGTGTAATGACTATATAGAATCCATAGCTAAATCCGTTGCTAAGAAGGTCGGTTCTCTGCATAGGGCCAGGAAGTTTTTCCCGTCTGAAACAATCCTGCACATATATAAAGTTACCATCCGCCTGAGCATTGACTACTGCTGCCATATCTGGTCGGGTGCTCCTGTTATCCACCTAGGGGTCCTTGACAAAATCCAACGGAGAATCTGTAATGTGATCGATCCCGACTTGGCAGCTCAGATACAGTCACTTTCTCATATGCGCAATGTGGCTTCCCTGTGTCTCTTCTACAAATACTTTCACGGCTTCTGCTCCGATGAACTTAGCTCACTGGTGCCCCTATATGTGAATTTACTCGAGCCACAAGATTAGCAACTGTGAAACTAATAAAATGTAAACGTAAATTCTACTCCATCAGCTTCTTTTCTCGCACTTTTCGCCTGTGGAATTCTCTTCCGTTTGCTTACTTCCTCGACAGCTATAATCTCTAAGTATTTAAATGTAAAGTCAATAGTCATCTCCTATCTCACTAACCTGCATCATCTCTCTCATGCTCCTTTCTGCGTCCACTCCATTCTCATCAGTATTCTCATTCTTCTCTTACCCACTTTCTGGCACCCCCTGTCACACTTTCTCATAACTTTCCTCCTATGTAACCCCCTGCACAACAGTGGCAGTAAATGCCTTGCTTGTGGCGATATGATTATAAAAAAAAAATCCAATATTATATGCTAACAGATCCCTGACATTAGCAGAAGCAAATTATTGTCCACTAGAACTGGAAATACTGTCAATTCTGGTTGTTTTCTAGCACTTTCATGAGCATGTATATGTACAACGTTTAATCGTACACAAGGATGATAAACCTCTCAAACCTATAAGGAAAAAACGAATGGCAAAGCTCTACCTAGAATAAAATGTTTCCTTTTAGAGCTTTAAAAGTATGACACCCCTGAAACCTGCAACAAAGAAATCAACTTCTTTCTCTGCTATGTCATCAATCCCAATCAGTGACTGAAACAGCAAATGATGACACACTAAAAAAAAAAAAGACTACGACATCATATTTCTGCAGGTTGGTCAAAACATTGCCACAACCTTGACCATTATCTCAGGCCATACCACTATAATTCAGAGGTTACATATCATGATGAGCTCCTTCTAAAAAGTCAACAGATTATCGTACCCTCAACACTCCGATTAGAAATGCGCAGAACCTGCACCGACGCCACCTCGGAATTGAAAAAATCTCAGTCCAGACAATCACTCTTCTGACCAAACATGAATGTAAACATAGCAGATACGATATCAAACTGTGATGCCTGCCAAAAATCCAAAAACTGTCAAGGTGTCGAGTCGTTCATGAACCATGGGATTTCTGACAAACCTTGTGCAAAAGTTGGAACGGACCTGTTGAAGGTTCAGGGAAGAACCTATAATTATTGTGGTAACTACAAATACTTTGAGGTCAGCAAACTAATCGACAACGCTATTATAAAATATTTTCAAAGCCTATTTTTCAATTCTCAAACTAATCTTTTCTGACAATGGTCCAGAAAATTCTCATCAAACTGGAATTTCGAATATGAAACCAATAATTCAGAATTTTCAGAATCAAATGGCATAGTAGAACGAACAATGCAAACTGTAAAAAAGATCATATTAGGTGGAATGACAAATACCTAGCATTGCTATGTCTACGCACGGTGCCAGGCAAAAAAATAAAAATAAAAATAATAATCCTTCACCAGAATAAAAATAAACGTGAACTACGGACATTGCTACAAAGGGCCATGGAGCCCACATACCGGGACAAGGTTCGAAAGCAAACAAGTTCAAAGCATCGTGAAACCTAACATTGAGCATCGACGACTACATCTGCCTCCATGATGTTAAAACCTGGTCAAGAAGAAATAAGGTTATCAAGCGATGTTTATCAACTGGAAAATGTCCACAAACTCCATCGCAATAAACAACATTTGTTAGTCATCCCGCAGTAACAGAGCTCTGAATTTTCCTCTTCCCGGAACAAGCAATCAGATCAACCTCACAGATCCCAGGACACCAACCATCCGCAACTGAACAAACAGTCCAAAGTAGAGTTGGAAGGACAGTTCACTACCTGGTTTGATATCTGAATACACAGCTTAAGTTTAGATTAAAACAGGTGAAAAGCAAAGGAATTAATAGGGAGGATGTTGTAAGTATACATATATTAAGCAGTTACTGTTTGCATAGTTTAATTCCATAAATAATGTTTAATTAACCCACTCGAGATAAAGGACCATAGCGGGCAACACTTCCGGAGAAGTGGACATAAAATAAAGATATCATGAGCAACACACACAAGTATTTCTTATTTATTCTACCGAAAGTCTCTTTCTCAAAGGTCAAGCATCTCACCTAGACTCCAGTAAGCTTTTACTTCCTGTCTGTCAAAAACATAATATAAGCAGAAGCTTTACCATTCTTGATAGACTCTTTCAGCAATAATTGTTAAATGTTAATTCATCAGCAGTTGACCTATTTTGGCCTCGATTTTTGGCAAATTTGGTAAAACATTAAAACAGTTGATTGAGATTATTTGCTTTTATTTCTGAAAAACAAAATGTATCTATTTTGGTAGAATCTATAAAATGCTATATGAGTTTATGCTTGTTATATATCTAAACAGAGTAAATATATGTGCTGTTGGCGTAAAATGCGTATGGTTGCAAAACAGATTTAAACAACTCAACAATGAAGAATAAAGATAATGTTTTGGTGCGAGAAATACACATAAAATATTTATTTATCTTTTTTTTAATAGACGAAGGCAGTTATAACGTGGAAGAAAAAAGAAGGCAGGTCAACAAAGTTCATACGAGGGTATTATAGCAATATACACAAACAGAACGATTCACTTATCTTGGGTTTGAAGTCCGGTTATGTGGCGTCGAAAAGTCTATCAGTAGTAGCGGCACGGATTCCCCTTAGCGGGCGAGGGAAGACTGCCGAATTGTCATTTCTTCGCCTTTTTTATTCCTTCGGAGTGGCTCAAAACGAGCAGGCCCTTTTGTCCCGCGGGAGAGTTTGCGATTGGCTGTCAAATTGATTCGGCGGTCACGCCTCATTAATCAAAATAAACAGAACAATGCGTGAATCCCCCTGCGCAGTGACGTGTTTTGTCATTTCGAGTCTGGAACTCATGAAGATCACTTCCGTTTACCAAAGCATGGTACGTTCTTACATAGAGAACGTAACATGCGCAATACCAAATTAGCAACAAGTTCACATCATTTTACAGTCGAATTGATTCAATGTAACCGCAAGTTTTTATACTAACAGTTTCTTCACTTGCTCTTCTTGCTTGTGAAACACGATGCTTTTCTGCCAACTTTGACATTTAAACATTTAAAAAATAATATCATTCATTATCTACTGTCTTCCTGATTACTCTTCTATTGTTCCTGCTCCTTAAATATGTTACTGTTTTCTTTTAACACCTAGTAACTTCTTGTGTCTGAGTGGGTTTACTGTATTACTTGAGATAAATTCTATTTCTGTTCGTGTGTGTATGCTAAACCAACCAAAAAATTAGAACTTTACTAACATGGTTTCTCTGAAAAAAAAAAAAAAGACTTGCCTAAAGGCAAACGGTTATATATATATATATATATATATATATATATATATATATATATGTGTGTGTGTGTGTGTGTGTGTGTGTGTGTGTGTGTGTATTTTTTTTTAATCATATCACCCCGAGCAAGGCGGTAACGCCACTGATGTGCAGGGGGCTACATAGGCGTGAAAGGATTGGAAAAGAGAAAACCGGAAACCGCATCCTAAACAGGAAACAAGGGATGAGCCTCTTCACCTGTTCAATATACGTGGGTGGAGTGTGAACTGGGCGATAGTTTAGTCTATCTACTCCAATTGAAAAAAAACAAAAAAAAAAGTGAGAAGAGAAAACCGGAAACCGCATCCTAAACAGGAAACAAGGGATGAGCCTCTTCACCTGTTCAATAGACGTGGGTGGAATGTGAACCGGGCGATAGTTTAGTCTGTCTACTCCAATTGAAAAAAAAGTAAGAGATAACCGGAAACAGCATCCTAAACAGGAAACAAGGGATGAGCCTCTTCACCTGTTCAATAGACGTGGGTGGAGTGTGAACCGGGCGATAGTTTAGTCTGTCTACTCCAATTGAAAAAAAAAAAAGTAAGAGATAACCGGAAACCGCATCCTTAACAGGAAACAAGGGATGAGCCTCTTCACCTGTTATATATATATATATATATATATAGTGTGTGTGTGTGTGTGTGTGTGTGTGTGTGTGTGTGTGTGTGTGTGACTTGATTGAAAATTAAGGCATTTTTAAATACTGTTTTTGTACACATCTATTTTATAGCCTTGCTTTATTCTTTTATTTATTTATTTTAGTTTTCCTCTGCAATTAAATTGGACTACTAATGGAATAAGAATGTTTATTCTGTCTGGTTGTTTTCCACTACAGCTAAGGACAACACACTGTATTTAAGAGAGAGAGAGAGAGAGAGAGAGAGAGAAATAAAATATTTATCTATTGCGTCAGTGTCAACAAACATTTGCATTGTCAGTTTCTGTTTGAAACACAGTCACAACTTTCACTTTAATTGAATTTCTATTTGCAGACGATAGCCGTACTGTTCTAGTAGTAGAGATCAATTATTAACTTCGTTTCTCAGCGAAGTCGACGATTGGCCCTCTACTACTTATTTTTGTGACACATTTTAATGGGAAACTATAAGAATTATTTTAATAAAAACAATAATATTAAAATTGTATTTACAAAAATAAAATTTTGAAATTGAGTAAAAATTTATATAGAAACTATTTTAATAAATAGGTTAATATTGAATTTTATTAAATTTAAAAAATTTAATAATTTAAAAATTTTTCATGTTCCAGAACAACACTGTTCTTCTATGGATATGTGTGTGTGTGTGTGTGTGTGTGTGTGTGTGTGTGTGTGTGTGTGTGTGTGTGTGTGTGTGTGTGTGTGCACGCTCGTGCGCGAGTGTGTATGTGTGATTAAAAATATATATGGGCTCTAAATTGGTAATGCCGAAATGAGGGCAGACGGTTTAAACTTTCCATGATAAAAATGTAGAAACTTCAACTCATTTTCAATAATTAACTTTTAAATTGAATTTTTTAAAATAAAAAATCTTTCTTGAAACTTTTTTTTTAGTTTTTATTGAAAGCTAAATGATTAAATTTATTATTTCCAGTAAGCAAAATACTGATGTATTTCAAACAGAAATTATATTGATTGGAATCGGATATTTTTTAAAGGTTTTTGTTTAATCTTTTAATTTTTCAGTCATTTTTGAGCGATTCACACATTTGAAAACAAAAGTTAATTCTCGGTTTTAAAAATCTTACAAAATAATATATACATATGTGACACATTATTTTGTGAAAATTAGCAAGTTTAATGTTAATGTTATACAAGTATTGCTTATTTATAGCATGAAATGCAGAATAAAACTATTTCTTAAACTTTTCTTAAGGTTGAACTTTCTGACCTTTCCACCATATTTGAAATGTGATGATAGGTCAACAGGTGTGAGATAAAATAAGTGTATGGCGATCACAAGTGACATAATTGTACTATTTTTTTTTCTGAAAGGGGAAGAAACCGTGAAACACATGACTTTTTAATGTACACATAGAAATTACCATCCAAAAAGAACTTTAAATACACAAAAAGTTTTAAAATTATTTTTAAAATATGAAGGCACGATGATTTGTATGAAACTTTTCAATTTTCGATTAGTAAATAAAATCTTCACTTAATAAGTTAATAAACTAACCACAACAAATTATTGAAGTGCTTTAAAAATATTTTTGAAACTTTATAAATTATTATACCGAAAACAATTCTTTTAATTATTAATCGAAAATGTTATTTATAATGTTATTTATTAAAGCAATTAAAACCTTATCAAATTAAGTAATGTCATAGTTTCATTGCATTTTTGTTTTACTATTGGGAGCAGATTTTCTGAAATAAAGGCAAAATGTTGGAAAAAAATAATAGAAGATTTATATTTCCCAATGAGCTTTGCGTTTAACTAATAAAACCAATTTTTCCCACAAAATTTAATTTCTTAAAATTTCATGAATTTAGGTGGAGTGAGGGTAGAAAAAATATTTTCACCAAGATTTTTTAAAATTAAAACTAGTTTCATTCATTTGTGAATAAGTCTTGAAAGTTTCGTTAAAATACGACAATTATTTGATTTTTACAATAATTTCCAAATGAATGTGTTTGTCATCGGAAAACAACCGAATTATTTAATATTACGTTTTCCATTGTAAACTCTTGTAACGATTTGGTTACCCGCTAACTAACAAGATATCTAACAAAATTTCGAGCGTATTAAACTTGATTAAAACGTTTTAAAAAATAGTTAAAAAATACTTTGATCTTTCTTTTAATAATAACATAAGCATTTTAATGGAAAAGTTCGTTTTATTAAGTTTGAGGCCTTTTTTCCTTCATACTATGGTGTTTTTACAGCGATTTAGAGAAGGTACATACAAAAAGGTTACTGGATGATTTTCAAAACCAACCAAATTTGAATTGAATACAGGCGCAGTTTCATTGGATGGTGACTCTCGATTTTTAATCAATGGGGATAAAAAGGGGATTCTTGAAGAATTGGTTTACGAATCCGTTTAATGTATATCGGCTAGGAATGAGAAAACTGATAGCCGAGTTCGAATTCCAGTCGAATTTGTTTCAATCACCTAATACTCTTGGTAAAGGTATGAATCCATTTCCCTCCAACTATGATTTGAATAGAAGAACAGATTGAATTATATAACCTTGGTTGACAGCCAGTATAACGCAGAAAGTAATGGCTACCTACTGCAAGAAAATTTTCTGCCTTTTCAATCATGTCTCGAAAGAGACATGATTGAAAAGGCCAAGTGTGTATCACGTATGGCAATTAACTGAATGACTGACTGCTTACTACTATCTAAGGGAAAATTTGATTGCGAAGATGAAAAAGGATAGGCCAGAAAGCAATAAACCCCACTGGGCGTGTAAAGGCTGCTGCTGATGAGAAGGCATTTGATCAATCGGGCAAAAAGCTATCACACTTTCATTATCGCTATTGACGAAAAGGATAGAATAAACTTCTAAATTCTCGTAATATGAATGACTTTCATGAACTCGTGATTTTATTTAATTCTTGAAGGCGCCAGTTTCAGACATTTTGTCAGAAGTACTCTAGAAAAGCAATTTCGTCGAGACAGGTTAACCGTTGTTTCGAGCTTCAATTTCCACCTTCGAATTTCAATTTACAACCATTAAACCAGCGTCATTTTGGATCATGAAATTTTAAAGTAAGTAATTTTTTTTAGTGCTAAGAAATTGATTTGTAGGAACTGTTGCTCAAAAAGAAAGTTACTAAAATCCCTTTGTTATTAAAGTAAATATTTGTTTTACCCGAACTCTAGTTTTCTAAGATAAAATTGATTCGTATTTGAAAGAACTGTTAAGTTACATTAATACTTTGAGGCACACAAGGAAACTTTTACACAAGGTCTATTTTGCAGTTTTTACTATTTCCATATTGTGGCAAATATTTTTGTCATTGTAATAATATTTGTTTCTCTGCAAATTTCACACTAGAGTAAGAGTCTTGTGCTTTTCGTTTGCACTATTCAAATAAGAGATCTGACGTCCTATCTTCGGTTTCATATTATTACTTGGTATTCTATATCTCTATCAATATTTTTCTGCGTTTTATTTTGACCTTTTCTGAAAGATAGTGAAGTGGTTTTTTATTGCCTTCTCCGCGGTTTGTTATTAAAAGTAGGCTATTTTCACCCAGATTTGAGAGCTTAGTCTACTATGCTACTTAATCCGCAGCCTATTACCAGTTGGATCCATTGTATTCACTTACGCGCAAATACCCTTGGGAAAGGTATTAATCTGTCTATTCCCTCCAGTTATGGGTTAAATAGCAGGACTGATTGGGTTCTATAGCCTTGGTCGGCAACCAGTCTACCGCAGAAAGCAATGGCAACCTACTGCGGGATAATCTTCTGCCCAGTCAGTCATGTCTCTTTCGAGACATGATCGCCCAAGCGTGTATCACGTATGGCACTCGACTGACTGATTGATTGAGGTTTAAAATAAGAGAAACAAGTACAGAATAAAAGGAGAATGCTGAATGGCTAAAGGAAGGACCAATCGCTGCCCCTGTAAGTCTCACGTGACCCTGACTATATCAGGGTCAAATTCAAAGACGAGTGCCCTTTTTCTTCCACCACGTTAATCAGGCAGCACGAAGCAACACTGTTTCCTTACAACTAACCCGGTCTGTGGTATCAAGTTACGGAGGAATGAGACCAGAAACCTCCAAATAAATTACTAGTATTTAAATAAGTTTGCTGAAGATTAAAATATAATCCAGTAAAAATAAGGAAAAAAAGAAATGGTTATAGACAATGTGCGTCCGCAGACTTAGCTTAGAAATAATGAAATGGAAAAAAAAATTCAGTTATCAAATTCTGATGAGAGTTTAAAGGAAAAATATATTTGTACAATGTACAGCTCATTATAACTGTATTTCTGTATCCGTTTTTACAAAATAAATAGCGACATTATCATTTCATAACTTATATTTTAAACATACTCTAATGAAATGTAACCGCGTAATTTTAGATACACAGAAGATAAAGACAACGATAAAATTCAGATATTAACCTTAAATATTACAATAATAGCCTATCAGTCGGTTACTTGCTTGTTTACTTATGGACACATGTTGTATCAAGATTACAATCTACTTCGTACTGGTCACAACATTCACCGTTCAGCATTCATTTTCCTTCACCCATTGTAATATTAAACAGGTAAAATCGTTTTTTTCTTTGACCCATTTTTTAAAATGAAATTATTATCACTTACTTTTCACATGAATAGTTTTCTTGTTTAAATTATTATTCTAGGAAATATATAAATTGATACATTAGACTAAAATCTTAAACTGAAACAAAACAAGTTTATGTTCAAAACTCAACTTGTCATAACTGCGGTCTGGTTTGAGAATAACGTGATGAATACCATCCAATCGGAAAACGTACTGTCAAGTATAGGCTTATGTATATAAGTGTGTGTATGTGTGTGTGTGTGCTTTATTTATAATACAGATATCTGTAAGAGAGTTTGCATACAGATATACACACACATTTGCAGACAAACATAGATCAATCAGGGTATTAATACATATTCATTACATCATTGTACTTAGAACCATAAGTTCACGAATGTTTATCTTAATATGCATAGCATACTTATGGCCAAGCACGTAGACCCATAAACCTTATCGACCAAAGGTGGGTGTGATATATTTCCATATATCATTTTTATATATGTAAGCATGTGTGAAGTGATGTGCGTTGTGGTGCAGTAGATATCAGCCCGGAACATGAAATCGGAGAACCAAGTTCTAATTCCAGTTGTTGCATTTACTTACACGCAAATACCCTTGGGAAAGGTATGTATCTGTCTCTTCTCCCTCCAACTATGGGTTAAATAGCAGAACAGATTGGCTTCTATAGCCTTGGTTGACAACCAATCTTCCCAGAAAGAAATGGCAACCTACTGCGGGAAAATCTTCTGCCAAGTCAATCATGTTTCTTTCGAGACATGATCACCCAAGCGTGTATCATGTATAGCAATAATAGTGGGTAGAAAAAGCATATCTAAAATAATGAAAAGATTTAGATAAGCAATCAATCATTAAGGCACGGTATCTCTCAATATGTTGTTTAAACCTTGCTTTGAAAAAAAGAAAATAAGAAATAAAAAAGCTTCTGTTTTCACCAAGATCGCTTCTACGGACGAGATAATTCGTATTACTGTAATGTGTTCTTCTAAAAACACATTACAGTAATAATGTAACAGTGTTTAAACAGTGTTTTGTCAGGCAAACAACTTCACACAGAACGGTCTGTGGTCTGGCTGCACTTGAAATGGCCAAAGTGTCGTTCTCGATATTTAGTAATTTCTGCAACTTAGTAGAAATTATAATCTTAAGAAAATGTGAGTTCACATCATTGCTGTTAAGTATTTTAATAGAAATTTACAACCGTATTAGTAGCATATAAAAACGTCACAGTTTAAGTTCTGTACTACACGCAAGCTGAAAACGTTTAGACAATGTGTGCGAACAGAATATAGTGCGTATTTTGCCATTTGCAAGCTGATGTGCAAGCAATAACTTAGAACAAGATGGTGTAAATTAGATGTTATGATAAGTAATGCCTTTTCAGGTAAAATTTGCAGAACACTTTACAAACCACTAATGATTCTAGTTTCATCTTTCACACATTTACCAAATGATGCTTTTACAAAGTAGTAATCATCATTTTAATGAACGAGCATTAATGATAATTATTAGAATTTTAGTAGTGTGTGTGCAATCAAAACAAAAATCTCTCTCTCTCTCTCTCTCTCTCTCTCTCTCTCTCTCTCTCTCTCTCTCTCTCTCTCTCTCTCTCTCTCTCTCTCTGTGCATTTTTATTTTTGCGTTAGTATTTACCATACACAAAAATCCTTCTTTCTGAAGAATCTACTGTACTTCATAAGTTAACTTGAACCATCCTAATATATAACTATTGCCATATAGTTAATATATTTAATACAGAATTCCTCCAAAAACTGGTAGGAAAATAAAAGAATCCGCGAAGCGATATAAGTCAATAAGTGCGTGTACAAGGAAATGCAAAAATGTACACCTACAAATTTCGGTTATGCTAGAAGAGTGTCTTTTGTTGAATTACCGCAGAGTAAGGGCACTATTACTGTAAACCCAATTTTAGCCTGAGCAAAAGACTTCGTAACCAAAGTCCAGTGTACCGGCAGCATGTTACATCCTCTGTTACCTCTAATGAAGTTTTTAAAATCCCATGACAGGTATCTTTTTTATTTAATTTATTCATTTATTTTTACTTCGCTGTCATTTATAGTAGAATTTCGTTAATGATTCATGTATATTTCATCAAAGAAACCGTGTTGTAAAATTAATAACAAAATTTTATGAAAAACTTCAAATATGTAAAAACTAAAAATCAACACATCAACTATTGATTTGTTTTAAAGTGGTAATACTTTACATAGTTTCAATGTCATTTTATGCAGCCCGGTAATAACTTCTTACTTAGCGGATATAGCAGAGTTATTTTTTTGTTTTTTAACAGCTCTATGTACGTAGTGTAAGAAAAAGAAAAAAAAGAAAAGACGGGAGAGAGTTGGCGAAGACTGGATCTTTTCAGAAGATTGAGGTTGACCTGTGTCTCATACGGATGTGTTGTGTGACTGACTTGAGGGTGTTTAACAGCAGCAGATACGAAATTTTCTATTTAAGAGTTTCTTTATATTTATTTATCACCTTCTATGCTGAGTGTACACAACACAAAAACTGAGAGGATTGCGAATACACCTAGATTATATTTTAAAATAGGGTAACTATAAATATATAAATTGATAAAAAGAAGCAAATGAAATGTATTTAAATTTTAATTAATAGAAAAATGTTTTTACACCTCAGCAAATATGAAAGATTGTCATGAAAAAACGTGTCAACCATTTAAAGCTTAAATGAAGATTATTTTAAGCAGTTAAATGAAAAGAAAAAGCAGTGGTTTTGTTTTTATTTTAAAGGTGAGTCAGTTTATTTAATAATCTAAGAATGTTTTGTAAATTCACTGTCTTTGTGATTGATATTTTTATACGGTAATATTAACTTTGTTGAGTTTGTGATTTTCTCTTGGACATCGTACTTACTAGTAAAGTTTTGAAAGAGTAAAACCTTTAGCAGATTTAGATTTTTTCAATATCTAATCTAAATTTATTTAACAAATTTGAGAAACATCCATATGTATGCATTTCAGCGTTAGAACGAACACAGATTGCCTTAAAAATAAAATTATCACTTTTTAAATAGTTTTGTACCAACCGTTCTCACCTTTCAATAGTCAAGACAAGAATCATTGAATTCCTTGATCAAATGATTTTTGATGATTTCTGATTTCCATTTAACTGGAAAATTTCCCGCTTACTGAAAAAGCATTTTCTTTTTTTACCCGGAATGTTTTGATTTAACCCACACCCCAACAAGGTATGAGCTTGAAAACTAGTATCAAAGTGTATCTTGATCTGGTTCTCTCCTGAATTTCGTAAATAATTTTCAATTAATGGGTAATGTTAGTAATGTTTTTTGGAAATTAAATACCGTATGCAATGAATCCTTAGATGCTTAAGTTAGCTGTTTCCTATAGAAAAGAAAAAAAATTAAATTACTGCTTGCTTCACTTGTTTCATAAATGATGTTATCTATAAAAAATAATTGATAAAAATGCTGCTTCATTGGTTATTAGTAAAAAAAAAAAAATGATTCATTGGACAGTACAGCAACAAAGCAAATTCGTTATCCCTCAAAAGGATTGCTTTATGTTGCTCGCTGATAACATTGACCACAATGAAAAAAATAATCACGTGATTTCAGTGTAATCAGTTTCTTGTACTCATTTTTTTTTTACTTATTTACTCGTAATGTAAAACATCAATTTTTTATACTTAACTTCTGACTTATACTCAATACTAGGAGTGTACAAAGGCATAGCTACTCCTACAATCACGAATCAACTCGTAATCTCTATTAATATTAAAATTTTAATATTTCCAGTAAATAAAATACTTTTAAAAAGGTACCTCCACTAAATCGCTGAAAAAATAGTGTAGTATGAATATAAAAAAAAGGCGCCAGACTTAATAAAAACGAATTTTTCCATCAAAAATTTTATTATTTAGAAGAAAGATGAAAGTATTTTTAATCATTTAAAAAAAATTTTAATCCCTTCTTCGAAATTTTAATCCCTTCGAAAATTTGGTAAAAAATCTGGTTTTGATTTTTTTAGTGGGTAACTAAATCGTTACGAGTATTTACAATGGAAAACCTAATATTACATAACTCATTTTTTTTTTTTAGTGAGAAACACATTCATTTGGAAATTCTTGCAAAAATCAAATAAATGCCGTATTTTAATGAAACTTATTCACAAATAAATTCAGTTATTTTTTAAATTATTATTTTTTTTAAAATCTTAGTAAAAAAATATTTTTTTTACAACTGTTACCTTCACTCCACCTAAATTAATGAAATTTTAAGAAATTAGATTTTGTTGGGAAGATTGGTTTATTAGTTAAACGCAGGACTCATTGGGGAATATAAATCATCTATTGTTTTTTTTTCAAATATTTTCCCTGTATTTTCGAAAATCTGCTCCCAGTAATAAAATAAAAATGCAATAAAACTATATTATTTAATCTGATAAGATTTTACTTACTTTGATAAATAATATATATTAAGGCAATTATAGTTTACAGAAAAAAAATTTCGATCATTAATGAAATTCTAAAAGAATTGTTCTCATTTTTTAAAAATTTCATAATTTATAAAGTTTCAAAAATATTTTAAAATACTTCAAAGATTTGTTGTGGTTAGTTTATGAATTTATTCAGTGAAGATTATATTTACTAATCGAAAATTGGAAAATTTAATACAATTGCTCGTGCCTTTGTATTTTTAAAATAATTTTAAAATTATTTTTTGTGTATTTGAAGTTTTATTTGTATGGTAATTTCTATGTGTCCATTAAAAAGTCATGTGTTTCAGGATTTCTTAAACTTACAGGAAAAACTGTACAATTATGTCACTTGTGATCGCAATACACTTATCTCGCATATAACCTGTCGACACATTTTAAAAACTGTGGGAAGGTTAGAAATTTAAACTCTGTGTTTAAGAAATAGTTTTATTCTAAATTTCATGCTATAAATAAGTAATACTTGTGTAAATAAAAATAATTTAACATTAAGTTTGCTAATTTTCTAAAAACTAATGTGTCACAGATGTATACTTCATTTTTCCTGGATTTTTAAAACCGAGAATTAACTTTTATTTACAAATTTGTCGATCGCTCAAAAGTGGCCAAAAAATTTTAAGATTTTTTTAAAAATTGAAAATTTTTAGATTCCAATCAATATAATTTTTCTCTGAAATACACCAGAATATTTCGCTTACTGGAAATAGTAAATTAAATAATGTAGCGTTCAATTAAAACTAAAATAAAAGTTTCAAGAAATTTTCTTTATTTTTAAAAATTCAATTTAAATGTTAGTTATCAAAAATAAGTGTTTTACTCTGTTTCAAAAATAATTTAAATTGAATGGGAGGAGTTTTGAAATCGCCATTTTTTAACTTTTTTTTAGCCGATGTGCGTTGTGGTCCAGTGGATATCGGCTCGGGAACGAGAAATCGGGGAGCCGAGTTCGAAATCCAGTCGAATCCATTGTATTCACTTACGTGCAAATACCCTTGGGAAAGGTATTAATCCGTCTCTTCCTTCCAGTTATGGGTTAAATAGCAGGACTGATTGGGTTCTATAGCCTTGGTCGGCAACCTACCGCAGAAAGCAATGGCAACCTCCTGCGGGATAATCTTCTGCCCAGTCAGTTATGTCTCTTTCGAGACATGATCGCCCAAGCGTGTATCACGTATGGCACTTAACTGACAGTTATCACAGGGTAATTTTCTTAATTAAAAAAATAAAACATTTTTATTTGAAGAATATTAAATGACTTAATGTTTAATTAATCTGATTTGGTTACTTTTATTTTAAAACATCAAAGAAATGCATTTTTTACACGGAGGCAGGGATTGTTTTAAGTGCTGACAGCCTGTTTGACACTTAATTTTCTAAATAACCTTTCAATTACTTTTAGAAACAATTTATATTGAGGATTGTCATAGTATGAAGAGGAAAAATTTTCAATGAATAATGAGTTTTACAAAAATTGTTTTTATTTTTATTTTTTAATTATAATAAGTTATAAAGTTTCAAAAATCTTTTAAAATTTCTTCCAGTCTTCGTCTCAATTAGGTTATTAAGTTAATAATTGAATACTATATTTACTAATCGAAAATTGAAAAGTTTAATACAAATCTTCACGCACACAGATTTTCAACATTTATTTTTTTGTTTGCAGATATCTGTCATTTTTTTGTAATTTTATAGTAGTCCATAAATGCCATATCATTAAAAGGTCAGATGTTTCAAGGGTTGTTCTCATTATGAAACGTTCACTTAGGTTTCATAAATTTATGCCAATTCTGGTCAACCATACTTGACCAGATTTGTGAAATGATTGATAACAGAACTGTCATCGTCGATTTTGAAAGGTAGCGAGTCAGACCTTTATAGGTAATAGTTGTTTCAAATCAGATTAATTTAACTTTAACTTTCCTAATTTTTCAAAAATAATGTGTTACAGAAGTAAATTTTATTTTTGCGAGATTTTTAAAACCGGCAATTAACTTTTTTTTTAGTTATACATGTGTCGATCGCTCAAAAATGTCTGAAAAACAGAAAAAATTTAAATCTTAAAATTTTAGATTCCAACCAATATAATTCTGTTTGAAATCCACCAGAGTACTATAATCCACCTACGTGCTGGAAATAGTAAGTTCAATCATTTAGCTTTCAATTAAACTAAAATAAAAGTTTCAAAAAACTTTTTTATTTTTAAAAATTCAATTTAAATGTTTGATATAAAAAATGAGTGTGTGTGGGGGGGGTACCTAGTTTAAGTATTTAACAGAACCTGTACACTGTTTGAGTATTTAACAGAACCTGTACACTCAAAAATATTTTCACAGGATTAGAATGCCATTCAAAGCTTGACTGAAACATATACTAACTTGTTGGGATTTTAAAAACTGTTGCCAAGCAAATTAGGGTATTTTCTTCCATTTCATTAGTATTCACTGATCATTAAATGAAGGCAAATAGGATCTTAGATAAACTAAATAAGAGCCTGTCTCGGTTTTTTCTAAACCCGATGTGTCTGGCTGCATTTTTAAAGCCACTGATAGTGAAATGTAGGATATTTGATTTGCTTTTATCCCAAGTTCTAAATTTTCTACATACGAATTGGTCTTCTCACAGTATAAATAAGAATTGTACAATTATACATCAATTATAATAATTTATTGTAGCGCTTAGGTTCAGTGAAGACTATATTTACTAATCGAAAATTGAAAAGATTAATACAAATCATCGACAATGATTTTGAAATCATTAATTTTTGTGTATAAAAAGTTTTGTTTTTTTTTCTTTTTTGTATGGTATTTTCTGTGTTACATTAAAAACTCACGTATTTCACGATTTCTCCCCGTTATAAAAAAAAAACAAAAAAACATTGGACAATATCAGTTCTGGTCAATTATACTTAGCTTATCATTACAACTGATTGTCATCAGTCACTTCACACATTGATCACTCCACACCTCCGTGATTAAGAAATACTTTTATTCTAAATGTCATGCTATAAACAAGTAATACAGATTAAATCAGATTAATTGAACTTTAAATTTGCCAATTTTCTAAAAATAGCGTGTCATAGATGTATATTTTAGCTTTCAATTAAACTAAAATAAAAGTTTCAAAAAACTTTTTTATTTTTAAAAATTCAATTTAAATGTTTGATATAAAAAATGAGTGTGTGTGGGGGGGGTACCTAGTTTAAGTATTTAACAGAACCTGTACACTGTTTGAGTATTTAACAGAACCTGTACACTCAAAAATATTTTCACAGGATTAGAATGCCATTCAAAGCTTGACTGAAACATATACTAACTTGTTGGGATTTTAAAAACTGTTGCCAAGCAAATTAGGGTATTTTCTTCCATTTCATTAGTATTCACTGATCATTAAATGAAGGCAAATAGGATCTTAGATAAACTAAATAAGAGCCTGTCTCGGTTTTTTCTAAACCCGATGTGTCTGGCTGCATTTTTAAAGCCACTGATAGTGAAATGTAGGATATTTGATTTGCTTTTATCCCAAGTTCTAAATTTTCTACATACGAATTGGTCTTCTCACAGTATAAATAAGAATTGTACAATTATACATCAATATCGAAAGTAGTTATAACTGAAAACTTTTTAAAAAATTTCCGTTGAGGATAACAATTAATACTGAGTGCTAAATGAACTGCAAGTCTATGTAAAAATATTGGGTTACTGAAAACGTTCATTCGCTTATTAAATAAAAAGAAAAATTACTTTCTAAACAAAACAAATTATTTGGTCAAAACAATAAAAGCTATATAGCCAATTTTAGAAGTTTCAGTTCTTTGTAATGATGAAATACGTATAAGATTAAATATTCTTTTATAGGTTTCTACCAAAATGTGTGCAATTTTTCAAAAATGAAAGCAAAAAGTTGCTACCAACCGTTTTAAAAAATTACCAAAATTCATGGAATTATTCAATTCAAATTTCAGTACTTTTTTATTAACAAATTAACTGCATATTGAATTGGTTATCAGAAACTTTGTGGAAGTGTATGGGTGATCTGTTCAATCCACCTTTTTCATATCTCATATCTAATTTTTAATTTAGAGGAGGTGTTTACGTTGATTTTTTTTACAGTTATATAAAAAAACATCGATTAATTTATTTCAGTAAAAAAATATGCCATATGAAGTGTTAACATAAAGAAAATTCATCCCGAACAAACGAAACAGATTTTTTTTCACTTTTTTTACACTTTTTTTCTTACTTGTAATGTCTTATTGCGATTTTGAAACTCATCCCGATGCTGTTAGTAACAAGTTTTTTTTTCTTGTTTTTCATTAAAGATATGTTTGAAGAATTAAAACATGTAAAGTTTAATGTCATTTTCGAATGTGAGCATTTTTTATACGTTTTAGTTTTAAATTATGCAAAATGCGATTTTAGGAAGTGTACCTGTTCTGTTGTTTTAAGTTGTCACGTACTTACAAAAAAAGCGTGAAAAGCTCATTTTAAATAATTTAAATATCGTCTTTGAAGTCAAATGTTGATTTTATTTGAAAGATTAATATATCCTAAATCTAATCCGTAAAAATAATAAGTTTTTTAGACATTTAGAAGATCACTCGCCGAAACAATTTTTTAAAATCTCTTAAAAATCAATATTTGTTCTAGAAATTTATGTCAAAGTAAATTTACGGATTAAGGTAAATGTAATGTAAAAATAACTTATTTTTGTTTAAAGCATAGCGTAACCCATGCGTTGTCATAAATGTCGTCAACAGTAGTCTTCTACTACTTATATCATTATTTTTATAAAATCGTTGTAAAAACATTTTTTAACATCTGTTACCCTCGCCACCTGATGTAAATTCATGAAATTTCAAGAAATTAAATTTTGCATCGGAAATTTGTTTTATTAGTTAAACGCAGGGGTCGTTGAGGAATGTAAATAATTTATTCTTATTTTTAAGTTTTTTTCAAACAGTTAGCCGTTTTTCTGAAAATCTGCTTGAAATAGTAAAATAAAAAATACAATAAAAACTATAACACTATTTAATTAAATAAGCTTTTAATCACTTTTATGTTCAAAATTTATTACACAATTCGGTCGGGTTTCAATCCTGGCTAAATACAATCGAATGTCTAACCGTACCGATGATCTGTTATACAGCGAAACAGATATATCTGCGGATGACTCTAGTCATATATATATATATATATATATATATATATATATATATATATAGTCATCCGCAGGCATATCTGTATATTAATATAGTCTGAAGAAGAAAAAATTCTGTGAATAATTAATTTTTACAAGAATTTTCATTTTTTTTTCAATTATAATAATTTATTGTAGCGCTTAGGTTCAGTGAAGACTATATTTACTAATCGAAAATTGAAAAGATTAATACAAATCATCGACAATGATTTTGAAATCATTAATTTTTGTGTATAAAAAGTTTCGTTTTTTTTTCTTTTTTGTATGGTATTTTCTGTGTTACATTAAAAACTCACGTATTTCACGATTTCTCCACGTTATAAAAAAAAAACAAAAAAACATTGGACAATATCAGTTCTGGTCAATTATACTTAGCTTATCATTACAACTGATTGTCTTCAGTCACTTCACACATTGATCACTCCACACCTCCGTGATTAAGAAATACTTTTATTCTAAATGTCATGCTATAAACAAGTAATACAGATTAAATCAGATTAATTGAACTTTAAATTTGCCAATTTTCTAAAAATAGCGTGTCATAGATGTATATTTTATTTTTGCAAGAGTAAAAGAGTGAGTTTCACTGCTCTTCTAATGGAAAGGGTATATTTCAATACGCTTTTAAAACTATCGTCACAAACGCATATACTAGTCTTGTGCGTTTATAACTATACTGGAATGTTTAACCATACTTTTCTTCCAATAAATTTTACTTGAATGTTGTTTTACTATTGTTATTTAATCTGTATTACTGCTGAAGTTATTGTGTCTTCTGCTTGCATTTTTTTTTTCATTGTCAGCAATGCTCAAGTCCTTGTTTATAAATATCACATCTATTTAAGACTCCATTACCACTGATTAAAATTACCTCTAAAACAAATTTCTTCTTACACAAACAAGTAATTTTGTTTTGTCTTAATTTTTATATTTAGGTTGTCACTCTTTCAAATGCCCTAAACTTCATAGTTTTGTCACCAAATTCAACTAAGTAATCTAAAATAAGATCTTCAAAACAAAATCCATGGGTCAATTAAAAAATGTCACAGAGAAATTCTCAAAATTGGGTAAATTCCGCGAAATTTAGAATGTATTTATTGAAGGATTATAATCCATAAATTCTAACATTTTTTTGTTTGTTTTATACATGACAAGCAGCCAATGTTTGGTATCCAGGAAGAGATATTCGAAATTCGTTGGTGACACCAGATTGGCACTCAATGATCGTGGAATGGGAGAAAACATTACATGGTTAAGATAAGTGCTCAATGTCAGAAAGGATGTAAATATAAAAGCGGACACTGAGGTCAACACCGAGTAGCGATAGTCTGTTTTATGCTGGAACGCAATCTTAAGGTTATATATATATATATATATATATATACAGAACAGAGAGTTCAAAGAGACTAGTACACTGCAAGCGGTGAAATCTCGTACATTCTGAAAATAAATCTTTTGGGGAAGAGGGATGGAAGCATGTGGAAAAAGTGCTTGATAGGATTGCATCGCAAATGAATATGTACGTCTTGCAAAAATGAATTTTCATCTTCAAGATATAGCTGTGTTATTGCGAAACTCGGAAGATCCAATGGGTCTAGAACTGCACGCAGAATCGCAATAATGCAATTCGACTAATGCAGTCTTGAAACAATCCAGTCCTTCATTGCAATGGTTCATCGTAACAAGTGGAAAATTATCAGGATGAATTAGCCGAAGCAGGTGGATTAGACAGCGTGATCAGATTAAAAAAGAAATGATTCCTCTCATGACAAGATTTGCTTGCCACTTCTACTAATGTATACAGACAAGAGTTTAATGACGCGCGTACTTTAAAATTTTGCGTAACTGCTCGCTTCTTTGTGGCTTCTGCGACTTATGATATGTATATATACCTAGAACTGGTACACTTATCATAAAACCATGTGCTATACTTTTTGGCGCTGCAATAGTGTAAGTGTAAATTAACTACCACGGTAGCTATTTCAGTCATAAGAAAATAACTTTTCTGAGAATAAGACCGCGTTAAACTTAGTGCAGCAGTTCTCTTCTTAAAATGCCCTAGAATTTTGTCTGAAGCAATTGTGTTTTACCGCTGTGACCAGATAATGTCATATGGCATGAAGGCAAAAAAATTATTCATCATATTGAATTTCAGATGAACTGGTTGATTTTAAAATTAATGAATAGTGCTGCTTAAGTCACTAACTGACAGTATGTTGGCTGGTTATATAACATGTACTTCCTGTAAATATTGATGTCCAAATATTGTTTTTTTTTTTTTTTTTATCTCGTTCCATGTATGGATTTGTACAAAACGGGGAGAGGGGATCAGTTGTATAAGCTACTTCACGTTAGAAATTAGTGAGTATGCTACTGTCATTACATAGTGAAATATCAGTTAAATCAGGAAAAAGGCTACCCCAGCATGAGTCTAATCATTCGGATTTCTAAGCTATATAATAAGTGTCTTTCTTGTCGCAGTATTTCTTTTTTGGCTTTTTTGTTTTTCGTTTTCTGTTTTTTCTGTTTTTCTTTTTTCTTTTGTAACCTATAGCAACGTTTCATAACAGGAGTTCCATTGGAAGCGTTAATAAATAGGTTGAGTATATATAATGTATTTTGAGTTTTTTTTTTTTTTTTTGTAGTTAATTTTGTCAGCGAAAAGATCCAAGAAACAATTTCTTTTGTGGGGTGGGTTCTAAATTATCGCATTATAAAGGAAAATCTACAACTGCTGATTGTCAAATAATGCAAGCGCAGAAACTTTTGAAAATAAAATTTGTGTGATTATAAAGTTCGATACTGAATGAATCATTTTGTACCAAAAGATAGGCAAATTTAAAAAGTTAATATGATCTTTGATTTATCTAATGCTTTTTAACATTAAGTTATTGTAGCAGTTATTACCTGTTTGTGTGTCATATACATTTTTGTGAATGCAGATATGTTTAAATTTTTTCTTGATAAACGCGGCGACTAACTGCTTATCTGGTTTTAAAAGATGAAACGGTTTTTATGCTGTTTCATTTCTAATGTAAACTAGTTTGGCTAGCCTAGTGTTTATGTGGTTTGTTTTCACTCCAACTTGGTAGGCATAAGTTAGTTCCTTATACCGTGTTTGTTTGCTTTTTTTCTTTTTCTTTCCAACTTTAAGGGTGTAGAGAAGTTCAGAATGTTGAACTTCATTTCTGCTCATTTACTTCGCTGTGACTTGATGGAAAAAAATACCGAAGATCTAGTTCTTAAAGTTGGCGGGAATGCTGAACTGTCACACAATACTTATATAGACGTGCAGTCGTTGATCTAAGATAAACAATCAACGCCTGTTCCATGTCAGTATTGGCAGTCGTACACGTAACTCTTAGCAATTAAATATTTTTGCGGGTGTGGGGGTTATCTACTTTTCACTAAGGTTTAAGCATTTCGATTGTCTTTTTTATTCATATGTTGTTGTTTTTTAATTATTTGAGTTTTAAGTTGTCTTAAACATTAAATGTTCATTATCAATAAATCCGAAAAAATAGTTATTTACCAGAAAATTTTATCATTTATACAAAATTCAATTTTATGAAAAAGATCAAAAGTATGTAATAATTTTTATGAAAAGATTGCCTGAAACATGAAATTTATTTGTAGTGTCCTCAAGAACTGAAAATTTAAGAGAAGCTGCTCTATTGACTACAGCGGAGTTTCTAAGCAATCTGATAGTTTTTCACGTCAAACCTAACAAATAAAATAAATTATTGTATTGAATTATACTCGATATGAAAAAAACTGTTTCGTACAACATGCACTTCAAATTTTACAAGTTTTAACTGTGTTATATATAATGGCAACCCAGTTCATGGTAGGTAGAATCAGGTAACTATTTTTTTTAGTATTTGTTTATATTTCTGAAATGAGATTTACAGTATTTACATTATTCGGACTATTGTCCTCATCTTTGTTGTACGACGTTTCGGCAGTTGTACGCAGTGGATATAGACGTTGGTTAGTTCCTGTGACTTGACCCAAAAAGTTGTGAGTTCAATACCAGCCTACAACAGTGGTGAACAAACAACTTACAGGGTTAGGGGGAGATAACTCATGACTACCAAAAGAGGTACTACTATCCAAGGAATGAAGATCATATACCCCAGTGATTGTAATAAAGGGTTCGGTTCGAAATTCCTAGCACCTGAAGAAGGCTGGAGCGTACAACGGCCGAAAAATCGTACAAATGGCAACAAAGATGAAGACAATAGTCCGAATAATGTAAATACTGTAACTATTTTTGTTCAGTAGTGTTAACTTATCTAGAATAATGTGATACATTTCACTTCTTTAGTAAAGGTTGGTATCTCACCACTGTTTTATATGTAATTTAAAATTTCTGTATTTTTGTCAAAGCCCAAACCATCTAAAATTCTAGCAAATCCATTCAAATTTCATCTAGTAATGTCATCGTGTTTCTGATTCACAAGTGCTGATTTCCATGCATCTTTGAAGTATGCTTTCTTTTTTCTATTCCAGCGTCTCATCTTTGATTTTATACATCTACTTAACGATAATGTTTTTGTCCTGTTAATTTTCTTATTCTTTTAAGCATATGTGCCTCATTTCTATCAGAAATGTGTCTTTCTCTCAGAGAACACATTCGTTGAGCCATTTCACGTATGTGCCTAACTTAATCTGTGCGTAATATCATTGTGTACAATGCCCAGTATACTATGTCATACAGTAAAATTAACTAATGTCTCCTTTTCATCATTACAAAATTTTCATATCAACTATTCCTACTATCCATTACTATCGTACTATTTATTAGAGATTATTTTGTGGGGGAGACATCACGTGATCTAACAGCCCAACTCTACGATAACAAGAGAGACTTGCGTTTGGACAAACCATCTAACACTCTCGTTTTGCATCGAAACCATGCTGGACATAAGTTTGGATTTGTTAATGCCACCCTAATTAAAAAAAAGAATATAATATATCAAAAGAAAGTATTTTGAAAGCTTAATAAAATTATTACCAACTATAAACACGCCAAAACGTACAAAGAATACATGCGTAAAGAGATCATAGATTACAATGACGTAACAACCGCTACGTTGGCTGACTGCACAAAACTGAAGACATTAGAAATCCCACGAGACAGACACATGCGTAATTATGAATACACATTACCATCCGATGCCGCCCGCTTAGACATACAAGAATCTTCGCATACATTCATACATTTTCGGTTTTAATGCACGTGATACGTGACGGACTAATGAGAACTGATCCAAGCAAAATTGAAAATAACAGAGTTTCTATATTTTATCAGGATTCTCTCAAACCCTGACAAAGCTTAAATAAAAAAGAAACATGTGGGGTTTGTATACGTTATATGTGTATAAATATATGTGTGTGTGTACGTATATGTGCGTCTGAGTGTGCGTATATATATATATATATATATATATATATATATATATATATATATATATATGTGTGTGTGTGTGCGTGTGTATGTGTATATATGTATGTTTGTATGTATGTGTAAAAATATGTATGAATATGTATATGCGTGTATTTATACTGACATTTTCCTAACAAAATATCTCAAAACTATTCAGGCCAATAGAGTTATATATATAAATATACTGTTTTGCTAAGAAGAGATTACGAGTATCGTTTAAAAAATACAAGTATCGTTTAGAAATAATGTATAAACAAATAAATTAAATATGTCGCTTATTAATCCATTTCTTTAATTTTCATAATTTTCCATAACAATGTGTGTGTGTGTGTGTGTGTGTGTGTGTATATACATACACATACGTATATATATATATATATATATATATATATATATATCACCCCAAGCAAGGCGATAACGCCACTGATGCGCAGAGGGGCTATGTAAGGGTAAAAAGAATAGAAAAGAGAAAGCCAGAAACCACATTCCTAAACAGGAAACAAGGGATGAACCACTTCACCTGTTCAATAGATGTGGGTGGAGTGTGAACCGGGCGATAGTTTAGTCTATCTACTCCAATTGAAAATAAATAAATAAATAAATAAAATAAAATAAAGAGTGAAAAGATTGTAAAAGAGAAAACCGGAAACCGCATCCTAAACAGGAAACAAGGGATGAGCCTCTTCACCTGTTCAATAGATCTGGGTGGAGTGTAAACCGGGCGATAAATTAGTCTATCTACTCCAATTAAAGTCAACTAGTTCCAAATAGGAGTAGAGACTGGAACACATTTTCACATGAGAACTCAGAGGCATATATATGAGTGAGGACGAAAAAATGGTCTGTCAGAATACTGACTGCTCCTTTACAGTGGGAAGGTGCTGCTCCAGAGTTAGAATCCCCAGGATCAAGCGTTTTTTTTTTCTTTTCTGTACATCGCGCTTTCACAACAGAATAGGAACAGACTTGGATATTAGTAGCAAACAACAATGCTTCTAAGGAGTATTGGAGAGTACACAGATACTGCATTTTAAAAATTTTGCATAGTTAAGGGGCCAGAAGCAATTTGGTTGCAAACAGGGGTAGGGCACTGATTTTAGGCAAAAATACAGATCTATATATGTAATCTTGTCATTGGTACTGCACCCCCCCCCCCCCATTTTCATTTTAATCGGAGATTAAAGACAAGCTTATTTTTATTTTGCGAAAAAAAGAAAAAAAAAAGAAAATTTCTTACAAAATTAACACAGAACATATTTTTCGTTGATATGTGCCAATCGAATTGTACAAGTCTTGACCGGACGCCAGTAAATGTCACTTTTTATTCATCTTCGGATCGCTTCTTTATATAAAAATAATCTTATTATTAGAATGAAATATCTTTTTTTTTTACGAGACTATAGATTATTTCTTGTTAAATCAGAAAATCACCCACTCATGCAAAATTGACATAACCATATAATTATATTATATTATATTAAGTTCTATAATACTCATTATATTGAGCACTGTTTATAATAAAATAAATGCCAGAGCACTCAAAATATAAAAAAAACCTTGAGTCCTCTTCACTTGGAATTATATATATATATATATATATATATATATACAAATGTTTGGAGGTACAAAATTTGTACTGTGACGACGCTCTCGGGTCGCTCGTCGTGATGGCATGGCTTCGACACAGTAGCTGGTCTTTAAGTCGTCTATTACAACAGTGTGCCTCCTTGCCCACGCTGTAAATTTGGATCCCAAGAAAAGCACGTTGAAATCTTGCTAACTGTATCTTTACCACATCGAACCAGGCCGGACGTACGTACACATTTGGATTAATAAAAAAAAATAAGTAAATTCGATGCCTCCTGAATAAGTTGTGGAAAAGTCTTTTGACGGGTTCAAAACTAAATCTGATCAGGACTTTTCACCGAGGCCTTAAGGAAACAGCCGAAGATTGTTTTTTGTGACGACGGCGGTAATTCATCTTGTCTTAGCTCATGCAGAAAACAATAATAGTTGGTTAATCTAGTTGGAATTATATTTTTTTTTTAAATAAAGCATGTTTACAAAACCTTGTCAGTTTTCTTTTCAAATATCTTAAAATCGAAGGAATTTTAGAAATGACACACGTACCCAAATTTTGAGACAAAGACAAAAAATATAAACTTACCTTAAAAATGAAATTATGATTTAAAAACTGTAAAACAGTGTTTAAAGAAGTCTTAGATGTGTGTGTATATATATGTATATACGTATGTTTATAAGTATATATATATATACGTCTCTGTATATATATATATATATATATATATATATATATATATATATATATATATATATGGTTATGTTAATTTTACATTGCGACATGGAAATTTCTATGTTTCGAGATTAATTGTCATCATCTGGCAATGTTGGTGTGGTTTAAAAAAATAAAAAAATAAAAAACCTTGAGTCCTCTTCACTTGGAATTATATATATATATATATATATATATATATATATATATATACGTATGCGTATGTATATATATATATATATATATATATTTATACCGACGCATACGTGTATATATATATATATATATATATATATATATACGTATTTGTATATATATGTATGAGTACTGATGTGTACATATACGCATATGTATATATAGGTATGTGTATATATAATTGTATATATACGCCTGTGGATATATATATATATATATATATATATATATATATATGGTTATGTCAATTTTTCATTGCTACATGGAAATTTCATTCTCACCGAGACACGCCATCCGCCCACATATCTTCTCCAACCACTGCCACTCATCTCCTTATCTCTTCCCCTCCTTTATTATTAGGGTGTCTAAGGGATCCTTATTCTCCGCCATCTTAAGTGTGTCTGCCTTCCTCAGTCGCTTTTTAAGGGGTAATTCTGACTCTATCCCTGAATCCTCTCCAGTTCCTAACTGTCTCGAGGTTTGGGAAGGGATTTTCTTTTCTCCTTTTTCTTCGGGCTGTTCTGTGAGCTCTGGACCTCCTCATTCTCTGTTGATTGGAAGTCTAACACCTTTTCATTTCTCCATTTCTCTTGGAGTTGGGAGAATGGCATATCATCCTCCTCTTCCCATTCACTTGATTCGCCTTCTGATTCTGGTTTACGAAGTCTCAACTTCGATTTTATTTTTTTCATGAGTTCCTCTCGCCCTTCTTTTATTGGGCCTTCGGAGCGGAATGGTAACATTGCAAGCCTCCCCCCTGCAACGACACAGACGACGAGTGAACGCCGCTAGCCGCCCCTAAGGGATATCGCTCTGACACATGGTCGGTCCCGTCTGGTCCTCTAGAGGTCATTGTAATGGGTAGCTGATCCATCTCTCCATCTTTTTCTTCCTCCTCTCTCTCAGAGTCGTCAGGTGATTCTAATTCTTCTGGTTCTACAAGGTTGCTTTCCTTGTTCTTCTCTTTTGCTTTTGGTTCATTCATCTCTCAATTAGCAATCTCAGCTAACTTTAAATCATTGGCACGAGCTCTCTTTGTTCGACCAGCCACCTGGTCCTAAATTACATGACATTGGACTAGTTCGCTTTACTACTCTATAGTATGGTTCCCATCTCTTGTCCAGTTTTCCTTCTCTCAAATGAACTTTGTAGTACACGGGGTCTCCAACCCTAAATTTCACTATTTTCCTATTGGCATTCACCTTGTCATTCCTACCTCCTCCCTTTTCTTTACTTTAACGGTCTTAGAGGCTTCATTCACCAATAACATGGGAACTATTTCTGCCGCATTTACTACCGTCTCACACATGACCGCCTTGCTCTCTTCAGGTCTACTTTCCTCTGCAGGAACTAATTGTATAATCCACCTCTTCACTTTTTTCTTTGTCATTAACCTCCCTCTGCCTGTTACTGCAGTTCGGGTGGGGGTAACTTTATATCTTTTTCTGCCACTACTGTTATACACTTGTTGGGGGAACCTTCCAATGGCATCACCACTAACGCAGTAGGGTTAAACTCAATTCTATCCCTATGTCTATGTAGCCAATCTTCTCCCAGGATCATTCCTACACATAGTCCAGGGGTGATATAAAGTCTCTAGAGGCTCTGTGTCTCCCTACCTTCACTGGAAGATTCACCATATCCCTTATTCTCATGGAACCACCATCAGCCTGTGTGATTTCTGTATCGGTCCTTTTCATTCTTCCCTGATTCTTCACTTTTCTGTATTCCTCTTCCCTCAATAACGATACTGACACTCCAGTATCTACTATGGCCTTCGCCACTGACACTCCTACCACAACCTTACAGGAGAGCTCTCTTTCCTGTGTCAACAAGGAGAATATCTTTGCTTTTCGTTTCTGTTTTTCTGTCCACCCAACCATAGGCGCTGGCAGCAGCAATCCTTCATTAATATCTCTACGAGCCCCCACTCCATTGCCTCTGTTCCTATATCGGGGTCTTTTGTTTCTATCCCCTTTTCTGTCTCTATATGGGCAGCCTCTCTTCAGGTGCCCCGATTTCCCACAAAACCAACACCTTCTTCTTGGATATTTCTTTGCAAAATAACCTATCTGCCTGCACCCCCAACAATGTAACTGGTTTCCATTCATACGGGCCACTCTGCTTCTTTTTTTTCGGGGCGACCCTTTGGCGTTTTTCCGGCTCAACTCTCCAGGTTTCATCTTCACTTTTGGCACGGGGGGGGGGGGGGCTTGGCTTCCCTCTTCACCCCACAACATTTGGCCACATGCCTCCTACCTCCGCATCTTGTTCATCTTTTTGGTTTGTGATCCGAGAGCAAACCCCACCTTGTGGGACATTCTGTCGCACGGTGGCCTTCATACTGGCACTTCCAACACACCAGGCCATATCTACCCAACGTGGGTTTATAAAAACCGTGTCTTCGGGACCATTCTTTCCTTCCGGATCCCTCCTCCTATTCCACATTTTCTTGTTTGATCCATTTATTTACTACAGTGGGTTTTTTTATGTGATCCCGTCTAAGATCCCTCTTCCACCTGGGATTCCTTTCTAGGTCCTTCTACCTAGCTATCTCTCTACCCAGGTCTTGTGACCCACGATTTTTTATTTTATTCTACACCCCTGGCTCTCTTTGGCCAGTGATACCGCTGTCGCCAGCCTTACAGAACCCTCTTTTAGAACATCGTATCGGATGCACTCATCCTGTAGCGCTCCGACGTACAGGTCTGCCAACTGGACCTGTATTGTCGCATTCTCCCTGATCTCTGCAGGGAAGGCCAGAGAAGCTAGTCTCTCCGATCTTTTCCCCAGTTCTTCTGCTCCATCATCCTGAGCTAGTTCCATGAGGCTTGTCATGGCCTCTATGGCTGTTCCTTAATTATCGTATTCCCCCACTAATTGTTCTTTTAGCTTCTCCCATGTCAGATGAGGGTCTTTTTCTAGTAATCCGTCTATAAATTCCGACGGTTCCCCCATTGCGGTGTGGAATGGCACGCAAACCGTCTCTCTTTCCGTCAACTCGTAGATTAGTTGACTTTTGTCTCCGGCCGCAAACCAATTTTTTAACTCTTTCGCATTTCCCCCAAAGCTCGGCACCCTTGCCCCCCCCCCCCACACACACAACAGACTCCTCAAATCCTCAGACAGTCTGTGTTCTATATTGTCGACCTCCGACCCTGCCATTCTCTGTTCCTCCCCGTGGTCAGACATTTAAGCAATGCAATTAGCAATTAATAAAAACGAGAAGGAAATCGATTTTCAGCAGCAATAACAATTTCAGGGAGAGACCAAAAAGTGTCCTACCTGCTTCCTGAGTCTGGATTTTTTCTTTCGTTTCTTCTTTTTCGACGAAATCCGCTTTCTTTCTCTCTCTCTCTCTCTCTCTCTCTCATTCTCTCTCTCTCTCTATATATATATAAATATATATATATATATATATTTATATTATGCTCTCATTACAAAATTATTTTAGCGTTCCGCCTTTTTTGCTCTTCATTTTCGTTGTTGTTTTTTCGTTTAATTTGTGATTCCAACGATTTTCTCCTGATGAGATGTTGGGCGAAAGAGCTCTAGAGACTGTTAATAAATTCCTTGTTTTTAAAGTTATATATATATATATATATATATATATATATATATATATATATATATAGGTTTCATTGAATAATATAGACAAGTTCTGTCTATTTATTTTGTGTAAGATCCGTTCGTATGATCTGATTAGCTTGATAGTGTTGTCATGGAAAGACGACAAGAAATCGCAATAATTGTTGATTTTTTTTATCAAGTCTGAGCTTTCGGCTTACATAAGCCATTATCAAAGGATGAACATTTAATGTTCAGTGAACATAGTACATTTAAATTATTATTAACAGAGTGGAGTTATACAGAGAAAATTAGACAGGTCCATTTTTTGTGTCGCACATGGCTGTAGGCCGAGAAGAAATGGTGGTAGTGGGTTTTTTGTTCAATTGAGTGTATAGTGGCATGAGGGATTGGTCTGGGAACTGCTGCTACTATGATGTAGAGAGTAAGTATAATAACTATGACCTCTCCCGTCGATTATAATATCTTCCAGTTGGTTTGGGTAGTTACATCTTTCAGTTTGTTGTAGAGGTCATGTTTGTTCTTGTATAGTGTGTCGAGGTTTTCTTTCGCTATTTCGATTTGCCTTTTCACAAGGCTCCATTTATATTTCAGGGTGGTGATGGTTTTTTGGGCTGCTGGATCATGTAGTTTAAATTGTGTGTATTTTGGCAGCATTTTTTTCATTAATACAGGTTTCATTGAATTCATCCTTTGATAATGGCTTATGTAAGCCGAAAGCTCAAACCTGATAAAAAAAATCAACAATTATTGCGATTTCATGTCGTCTTTCCATGACAACACTATCAAGCTAATCAGATCATATGAGCCATGTTCAGAGAGGTTACAAGGACGTTAACACAAAAACATCCACCATCAGCGACGATTTTATCTTGTGTTGACATAAAACTCCGCTAAGCAACGTCAACAGTTAACAAAAAAAGCAAACGCGGTCAGCAAAGTTGTAATGCGGTTCTATGACGTCACACTGCGTGAGAGCTCGAAATGATAACAGAACTATATATTTAAATGCAATGTAATGTATAACACATTTAAACATGATTTTATCAAGTGTGGGTTGTTTAGATTTAATGTAGATGGCCTCCAATATCTGAAGGTTCTTTTTACTGTGTGTATGAGTGAGAATTATTGTATTGTTGACTAATGAAATGTATGTAGTTACGACTGTCTCTATTTTCTTTCAGTTGACTGTTATATTTTCAGCATACAAAATTCTGAAATATCCGCATTCTTCTTTATTCTTTTATTCAAACCAGCGTCGTATTTTCTGTATTCGAACAATTCTGCTTCTTCTTATCTTCAAAGTCTCTTCCTTTATATGTTGACTTCTCTGCGCCACTATCTCTCTTTCTTTTCTTTTCTTTTCTTGATAAACAACTTCGCTTCGCTTTCTTTCTCTTCTTTGAACAAACAGAAATCAGCGCACGAATAACATTACAGCTTCTTCTCTTATCTTCGTCGCTATTTTTCTTCATTTTCTTCATAAACAACTTGGCTTCGCTTTCTTTCTCTTCTTTCAACAAACAGGAATCAGCATACAAATAATATTATAGCTTCTTCTCTTATCTTCGTCGCTATCTTTCTTCTTTGATAAAAACAATTCGGCCTTGTCTTCTTCTTGTTTTAACCTATAAGAATTTATAAGTTCGTTTTTCTCATCCAGAGTTGCTTAAGATGAATTGGTCAAATTACGCTATTATCTCAAATGCGTTGTCCCTTCATTCATCATTTATCAGCGCCCAACAAATACTTGTTCGTTCAAGATTCAATCTGCAACTAACTTCAAAACTTTGGTTTCCACGTGATTTGGGTTTTGGCGCGAATTCTAGCTCCTGCTGTTTCACGACCTCCATGTCTAGCTTCTGTCTACTTCCTGTCTAGACATTTGTTACTAAGGGTATCTGGGTCAACGAACATTGACCTGCTACCCCAAAACTGACTCTAGACTTCAACTCCTTGTTACCACGCGGAGGCCAATCTCAATATATGTGTGTAGGTGTGTGTGTGGCTATCTATATCCATAAAAATATATACCTTCTTCTACCGAGCGCCCATAGCCGACTGACGCCAATTCGGTCGGGTTTCAATCCTAGGTTAAAAGCAATCGGAGTCTAACCGTACTGGTGAGCTGTGATACAGCGAAACAGATCTGTCTGGGGGATGACTATATATATATATATCTATGTATATAAATCTATATTTATGCCTATGTATATAAATGTATATATATATATATATATATATATATATATATATATATCTGTATGTATATATATATATTCGCATATATATATATATATATATATATATATATACACGTATGTATATATAAATATTCGTATGTGTATATATAAGTATTCTTATATCCACGTATGTGTATAATTTCTCATTATTGTATGGTATATTTAATAAATGACACGAATACATCCACTATGCATTAAGCGGAAAGATCAAAGTATTTTTTAATTATTTTAAAAAATTTTTCTCTTCTAACACGTTCGAAATTTTGGTAAAAATTTTCTTTCCATTTTAGTTAACGGGTAACCAAATCGTTACGAGAGTTTATAATGGAAAACGTAATATTACATAACTCATTTTTTTTTTCGGTGGCAAACACATCAAGTTGAAAATTCTTGCAAAAATCAAATAATTGTCGGAGATCAATGAAACTTTCAAGACTTATTCACAAATGAATGAAATTTATTTTTAAAATTATGTTTTTAAAATCTTACTAAAAATATTTTTTCTGCATCTTATACCCACCATTCCACGTAAATTCATAAACTTTTGAGAAAATAATTTCTACAAATTATCATCTACTCCAAAGTGTACATTTTTTTTTTTTTGACATTGAAAGGACAATGTCTCATCGGGTAGTGTGAAGAGAAAATGGAAGTTCTTTATCTTATATTGGCGAATTATGTGTGACAGGTAGGTGGGGTGAAAATGGGAAATTACAGTTGCAAGTTGTCAGAATTTGAACGAAAATTTGGATGTAATCGACTGCTTCTAGAATTTTGAAGAAAAAATAATGCTATTTTCCTACAATTCGACATCGTGAACTTCTACCAAACTGTATCTGAGAGCCTCTTCAGTCTTGTCCTGAAGTTTGCGGAGTTTTATTCGGACATCTTAAAAGATGAAATCAAAATAATCTTAAACTGTAGAAAATCAGTTCTCATCCACAACAACGAACAGTGGACCAAAAACTCAACGGCTAATTTTGATTTATCTATGGGAGCTCTGGATTCTGCAGAATCTTCGGATCTAGTCGCATTATTTCTCCTGTACAACCTCACGACGTATAAAGAAATAGAAAATATCGAACTTTATAGAGATAACAGACTCATGATAGCAAATAAATCCACTGGATGTAAAGTTGATAGACTTAGAAAATTAATTCATAGAGTTTTTAAATCTTTTGGTCTTAGCGTGGTAATTAACTCCAATATAAAAAAAAGTTGACTTCTTGGACATAACATTAGACTTAATCTCTAACACTTTTCAACCTTACATAAAAAATAATGCTAACCCAATCTATATAAACCCAACTCTAATCATCCCCCATCCGTTTTCAAACATATTCCCTCATCAGTGGAACACTGCATAAGCATACACTCCTCAAATAAAGAAATATTCGAGAAGTACAAAACAATTTACAATAAAATTCACATCATGGCTATCAATCCTCCAAGATTAACTTTGTGGAAAAAATTTAGTCTCCCAAAAAAGAAAAAAATAGAAACAGGAAAATCATATGGTATAACCCTCCATTTAATCAGTTAGTTAATTTTAAACTGAGACATAAATTTCTTAAGCTAATAGATAAACATTCCCCTCAAATAATCCTCTAAGCAAAATTTTCAATAGGAATACAAAAAAAAACTCAGTTATAGCCGCTCCAACAATTTAGAAAAAATAATTAAATTACATAACAATAAAACATTGAAATCATACAACAAAAATAACTCTAACACTCATGTCAGTTTGCCCCATAATATTAACTTTTGTAATTGTAGAAACCCGAACCAATGCCTCATACCTAATAAATGCTTAACAAAATCCCTGGTATATATCTGTTCGATTTCATCCATGGAGAATACTATGGATGCTAAAATTTATATCGGAAACACAATGAACATTTTTAAAAAGCACTTTTAAAATCACCTCTCATCCTTCAATAACAAGGACAAACAAAATATGACATCACTTTCCAAATTGTTTTGGAAGTTAAAAAACGAAAATAAAACACCTAAGTTAAATAAAAAATCCTCAAACAGGCCAGAACATCTAAATCCGTAAAGGAACCATGTTTCCTTTGTCTTCAAGAAAAAATGGAAATCATTAAATACATGAGGAGCAACATATTATTAAACCAGAGGCGTGAAACCACAGTAAACTGCAAATACATTAAAGAACTAACCTTACAATCCTGATAAAATTACAAACACTAAAGTTAAGATCTCTAGAAACGATAAACCTTTATAGTATTAACAACACTCTTACCTCAAATTTTACCTTTATTTCATACTACAAACTGTGATCTAATTAAAGTTTTATATAAAAAAAGAGATTTCGTGAGTTTTAAATTATAGTTAAATAAAAAAATAGATTAATTATAAAAATATATTTAAATACAAAAATATTGATAGTCGTATACTTCCCTAATACAGATATGTTTACCAAATAGTAATTTCTATCCCCTTTTTAGCACACCCTCTCCTACTCCCCCCACCCTATATCAGTCAGTTAAGTGCCATACGTGATACAGAAGATTATTCCGCTGTAGGTTGCCATTGCTTTCTGCGGTAGACTGGTTGCCTGCCAAGGCTATAGAACCCAATCTGTTCTGTTATTTAACCCATAACTGGAAGGAATAGACGGATTAATACCTTTCCCAAGGGTATTTGCGCGTAAGTGAATGCAATGAATTCAACTGGAATTCGAACTCGGCTCCCCGATTTGTCATTCCGAGTCGATATCCACTGCACCACGACGCACATCCACCCTATATACATTTCCTTAATTTTTCTTTTGTTAAACCCAAAGAACTGGCCATCAAGGCTGTAAAGGACCATACCTTATCCTTTACTGTTAAATCTATCTATAAAATTTTCAACACGTCCATTGATTACCTCTATCCTCTACCCCTTCCCTCTTTTCGTTCAAATTCTAACAGAAAACTCTCACACATAATTCGCCAATATAAGAATTTCTATTTTCTCTTCACACTATCCGATGAGATATTGTTCTTTCAATGTCGAAACAAAATGTACACTTTTTAGTATAGATGATAATTTGTACATGTTATAAACTATAATTTATAATATATATATATATATTTGATGATAGTGGAATAAAAGTAAGTCAAATCCGGGATTTTTTCCGAAAAGGCACGCGGTGGTAGTGCCCCCGGAATGAATGAGATATCATACAAATTATATAAAAACTGCCCAGGCGTTCTCAGGAAACTCACTAGCCTACTCCATCAGATCTGGAAGCAAAATATTGTACCGCAGGAATGTTGTTTGGCTGGTGGCATTTGAATACCTAAAGAAATGAACTCAAAAGGCATTTCCAAGTTTCGCCCCATATCCCTCCTGAACGTAGAGGGGGAAAATATTTTTTGGAGTTATCGCTCATCGAATGACAGATTTTCTTCTAGAAAACAAATACATAAACACATCTGTTCAAAAGGCTGGGATACCTGGCTTCCCTGGTTGTCTGGAGCGTGCACAGATGATATGGAATTCCATACTATCAGGCAAAAGAAATAAAACAGAATTCAATGTAGTATGGCTTGATCTTGCCCATGCATATGAGTCAGCCCCACATAAGTTGATAGGTATGGCCCTTGAGTTTTTCAACTTCCCTAGCAAGATTAGGGAAATCATAATAAAGTATTTTAACTCAGCTTTTATGAAATTCACCGTCAATGGTTACACTACAAAATGGCAACCACTTGAGATTCGGCATCATGATGGGCTGTGTAATTTCCCCGCTTCTTTTCGTTCTGGTCATGGAGTTAATTTTACGAGGCGCATCAAGCACAGCCGAGGGAGTGATGACTAATGAACAACTGGTCCTTCCCCCTTCTAGGGCTTTTATAGATGATATCACCATTCTCGTCCCTTCTAAAACTGTTACCGATAAACTATTACAAAAATATCACGATCCCTTCACATGAAGGCAAAGCCGGAGAAATGTCGAAGCCTGTCATTAGTTCGAGGATCTGTCAAGGGAATTCACTTCAGAATTGGTGATAAAACAATACCAACAGTAAAGGAAATGCCAGTGAAAAGCCTTGAACGGATGTATGAAATCCCTCTGACTGATCGACATCGGGGTTCAGAGTTACAGAAAGCAGCTTTAAGGGGTCTAATTTCGATCGATAGAACCTACCTGCCCGGGGAAATGAAAGCGTGGTGTTACCAACATGGCCTATTACCCCGCCTTTTGGAGATGTATGAAATTGCACTTTCTCGTATTGAGCGTATTGAGCAAGTGATCAATAAATAGTTGCGTAAGTGGCTTGGAGTTCCTCCTTGTTTTTCAAAAGTGGGGCTATATACCAACTCCGGACATCTGCAGCTCCCTATACACTCATTAGTGGAGGAATTCAAGGTTGGGAAGGTACGCCTACACATGATAATGAGGGACTCGGCTGATGATTGTATTAAGAGTGCATCCAGAGATTAAATCTGGTCCGCTGCAGAGGCAACCCAAGAATCGGAAACCAGCCTACGAGTCAGAGATATCATGGGTGTGACTCAAAATGATCGGGCTGGACTGGGATACACAACGCAAAAGTTCTTCTCCAAGGAGAAACCAAAGGGAAAGAGGCGCATGTTAATGGAAGAAGTTAATATGTTCGATTAGGAGCATAGAATAGCCACTGCTGTTACTCAAGCTAAACAGTACAAGTGGACAACATGGAATGATATCGAACCTATTAAACTTTCTTGGAATTCGTTAATAGCGATGGAGCCATTGACGATATCTTTTCTTCTTCGATTTACATACGACCTTCTTCCAAATGAAACAAACCTCAAAATGTGGGGATACATAGATACAGATCTCTGTTTTTCCTGTAAAAAGGACCAGGGTACCTTGTGTCATGTGCTTTCTGCTTGTCCACAATCGCTCCAGATGTATACGTGGCGACACAACAAGGTATTAGAGGTGATCAAGGAGTTAATAAGAACACAATGTGAGACAGCAAACCAACAGCTTGTGGCAGCCAAGGAGACTAAGATCAGATTTCATAAGGAGGGTGAATGCCCTGCAAAGAAAAAACAAACAGCCCCGAATATGAATCTGCTGAGCGGAGCCAGTGATTGGGAGGTTTCAGTAGACCTAAGGACGTCTCAAAAATTTCCAGTGCACATCGCACAGACAAACAAGCGCCCCGACATCGTATTGTAGTCAGACTCAAAAAAGACTGTCTTCCTAATAGAATTAACAGTTCCTTGGGAAGAGAACAGGGTAGAGGTGCACAAGCTAAAGAAAAACCGATACGAGTCACTGCGTGCCGAATGTGTGGACTATGGTTGGAGGTGTAACGTGATGCCTATTGAGGTTGCGTGTCGCGGGTTTCTGGGACATTCACTTATTTCTTTCCTTTCTAAAATAGGCATCACTGGCCGTGGTTTAAAAAGCGCTTCACACCGCATTCGAACAACGGTACAGAACGCGTCAAGTTGGATTTGGTCGAGATCAAAACAACAAGCGAACAAAATTCGCGCATCATCACGATCTAATATGCACAGATGAGATATTTATGCGACCATCTACAACGTTTTTTTTTCTTCTTCCTTCACGAGCGCGTTAATAACGGCAAACGCGTTCTGGAAATTTCATTGCCGATACAAATTGCAAAGAGGAACGATCGTTTCATTTACGTCTTTATGAGAATATACAAGAGGGAAAATCAACATTATATCTTCATACCCTGCCTGGTGGCAAACGCTGCTGGTGGCGCCAGGGGTGGTGGTCCCGCCATAGCCACCGAAACCGTGACATCACCCCTGATCGGCGGCTGAGGAAGACAGGGTATTGCATGTGCTAACACACGTTGTATGTTGCAAATATATATATATATATATATATATATATATGCGTATATACATATCTTCATTATTCAAAAGAAATCTGCAACTGAAGCATTTTTTTGAGATTTATTACAACCATGCACTGTCGGAAAAAATATACAGAGATTGATTTAGAAGCTTCAAAAATAATGAATTTGATGTTGAAGTTAAAGAAGGCTCTGGCGCACGGAAAAAGTTTGAATGCGAAGTATTGTAGGCAATACTTCATGAAAACTCATATCAAGCGCAAGCTGACCTTGAAGAATCATTGCGCAACAGATTCGAAACGTTTGAAAACATTAGAAATGATTCAAAAGCAAGGAAATTTTGTGCCGTAAGAATTGAAGCCGAGAGACGTCGAATGGCAGAAAAGAAAAGGTCTTTTGGATCGTATCGTGACCAGCGATGAAAAACATATACACCACGATAACCCTAAGCGTAGAAGTTCGTGGGGTAAACCCGGTCATGCATCAACATCGGCGGCAAAATCGAATATACAGGATTCGAAACTTCTGCTTTGCATTAGGTCGGATCAATTGGGTCTGGTTTATTATGAGCTGCTCAAATCGATCGAAACCATCACGGGAGATCGCTTTCGACTACAATTGATGCGTTTGAGCTGAGTTTTGAAGAAAAACAACCGCTATACGAGCAGAGAAACGACAAAGTGATTTTGCAACATGACAACTCTAGACCATATGTTCCACAACGGGTAAAAACGGACTTGGAATCACTTAAATGGGAAGTATTACCCTATCCGCTGCATTCCCCAGACATTACCCCGTCCGATTAACCCTTTTTCCGATCGATGGCACAAAGCCTGGATGAGGAGCACATTCGTTATTATGAACATGTAAAAAATGGCTCGAATCGTGGTTAGCTTCAAAAAACATGTCGATTTTCCGACGTGAAATATATATATATATATATATATATATATTATAAATTATATTTTTTTACATGTACATAATGTTTTTTATATGTGTCCTCTACAATCATATGGTTGTTTCGACATTGGGTCTCCAACGTCTCTTCAGGAGGAATGAACAAGAATGGAAATCCTCATTATCTATATTCGGTTCATTGTTAGTGTGAGGTTGGTTGGGGCTATCTTCTGTGTTGACAGTTAGAATTTTGAAGAAACTAGAGTGCCAAGTTAAATGGTTGATTAATGACATTAGCTGTTGGAATGTACGTTTTTATTGCTCGGGTATATCTTTTGGTTAGAATTTCGAAGAAAGTGGTTTGGTCAGTTGTGCGTGTGTGTGTGGGTTTTTTTGTGATTAAGGAACCCGACCTGTTTGTTGATCTTAAGAATTTTTAGGAGAGTGGTGTGGTTAGCTAGTGTTTGATTAATGAGTGTCTATTGTTACTAGACGGGATTTTATGTATTCTTTTTTATCTAGTGACTAGACTATATTCCGTGGGGTTCCTTAGATGGACGTGATAGGGGTTGGATGTCTATCCCGCACGGAGTATTTTTTGTGTATTTCAGCATTGGAGACCCAATGTCGAAACAACCATATGATTGTAGTGAACACACATAAAAAACATTATGTACATGTTCTAAAATATAATTTATAATAAATATTCACAGCTCTATATTATATTATATATCGAGCACTGTTTTAAATTAATGTTTTGGACGTTGAAAAAAAATTCTTTCTTCGTTCTGTACTCACTCGGATATATATATATATATATATATATACAGGTACCTCCACTCATTATTCTATACCTAAATTTAAATTTTAATTTTAATAATAAATAATTTATCTTCAAGCTTTAAAATTAACTTTAATTGAAAGTCATGGGATTAAACTTACTAATTTCAGTAAGCAAAATACCCTGGTGTGTTTTAAACCGAAATTATATTGATCGGAACAAAAAATTTTCTAAATTTTAAAAATTTCAAATTTTCCGCCATTTTTCATCGATTGTAAACTGAAGCCAATTCTCGGTTTTAAAAACTCTTACAAAAGTAAAATACACCTCGCTGACACATTATTTTCTTCAAATTACCTAATTTAAACGTACTTTAAGTTGACTTGAAACAAGAATTACTTGCTTACTGCTTGAAAAATGTTTCAAAAAGCATTCCTCAATTGCGGTAGCCTTGTTATCACAGCAGCCGACAACTGATGATTTAGTATCCGGTCAAAACTATGGAAGACGAATTTGGTATAAATTTTATTCATACAAATCGTTTTTTTTTTAACTATGTTAAAATTAAAAATTTAACACAGTTTTCAGCAATTATCCAATATTTGATGGAATTTTAGTTAGTTTAGCTTTGTAGGCTTACGTTTGAAGATGTTTTATGAAAAATAAAAATTAAAAATTAAAATAATATAAAATTTTCTTTTAAAAAATTTACAATTTAATAACAGAATGAAAATAACGGCAGAGGTAACTCAATAACTTATGAAATGTTATGGTATTTATTAATTTTTATTTTTAATGTCTAGTTTTCATAATATTTTTAGGTACCTCTACAAATTGTGAATTTCACAATTATTATTATATATTTTTTTTAACAAAATTAGAAAATTAAGAATTAAAATGTAAAAGTTGCTTGAAATGTTTGAGGAATGACTTGCAAAACAGGCTGTTGAATTTTTTTAAACGTCTTGAAGAGACTTGAATCAGAATCAAAGTGCGATTTCTGTCGTTTTCCATTTAAGGGGAATAATCCAAAACACTTGTAAACTTCTAAAATAAATACGACCCCTATGGAAACTTGTTATGATACTTATGGAACATCGTACTTAAATGAACATATTTATTTACACACAATTTTTTTTAAGTATTTTAAAAATATAAGGGGTGAAAATTTTTTATTAATTTTTATTTTTTGATAGGCAATATAATCATCAATTCTTAACTAAAAAAAGGACAACAGTTCTTTAAAAGATTTTTGAAATATTTTTAAAACTTTATGAATTATTATAATAATAAAAAAATGAAAACAATTCTTTTAAAATTTTATTAGTAACCGAAAAAAGTTTTTTTCTTCAGACTATAATGTCCTTAATTATTATTATTTATTCCAGCAATTAAAAGCTTATCAAATTAAATTATATCAGTGTTTTATTTCATTTTTTATTTTACACTTCGGAGCAGATTTTCGGATAGTGCCGAATAATTTTAAATAATAAAATTGATGATTTATATTTCCCAATGAGTTCTGCGTTTAACTAATAAAAAATAATTTGCAGAAATTAAAATTTATTAAAATTTCATGAATTTACGTGGAGGTGGAGTGGGTAACAGAGTTAAAAAATTTTTTCATCAATATTTTTAAAAATAATTTCAAAAATAATTTCTTGAGTACTGAAAGTTTCATTAAAATCCGACAATTATTTGATTTTTGCAAGAATTTCTAAATTAATGTGTTTGTCAGCGAAAAAGTGAGTTACGTAAGATTTTCTGCAACGCTAACTCAAATCAAAACAAAATTTTCTGACAAAATTTCGAACATTTTAAAAGTGATCAAAAATTTTATAAAATAATTAAAACTTACTTTGATCTTTCCTCTGAATAATATTATAAACATTTTGAGAGAAAAAGTTCGTTTTATTAAGTTTTGAACCTTTTTAATTCATACTATGCTGGATTTTTTGTGATGTAATTGAGGTACCTATATATATATATATATATATATATATATATATATATATATTATATATGTGTATATATGCGCATATATATATATATATATATATATATATATATATATATATATGCTTATGTGTATATATGCGCATATATATATATATATATATTTATATATATATGCGCATGTGTAAATATATTTATGTAAATATATATATTTGTATATATATATATATATATATATATTTGTAGATATATATTTGTATATATACATGTGTATATATGTGTATGTATATATACGTATGTGTATATAAATATATATATGTATATGTGCATATATATGTATATAAATGCATACGTGTATATATATGCATATGTGTATATATATATATATATATATATATAGTATATCGAGGCAGCAAGTAATTTTCTAAACATACGCTGTTAAATATAAGAGACAATGAATGTCTATTATGTTTAATCATGAGCCGTTCTAAACGTCGTATTTTTGCTTTAATTTCAGTTGAAAATAAAGACAAAAATTCTCCAACATTTGGATAATTATTTATTGGTCTTCTTCTAAGCTTTCGGCTCACATGAGCCATCTTCAGAGAGGTTGTTTAAACTGAAATATTATAAAATCCACCATCACCGACGATATTATTTTGTGTTGACATAAAACTCCACTTGGCAACGGCAATAGTTACCAAAAATATTAAACGCAGTTCTTAAGTTTGCGATGCGGTTTTATGACGTCACACCGCGGGATAGCACGAAATGACAACAAAACCGTGTAGTCAAATGCAATGTAATATGTTATTTCATGTTTTAAAGTTGATTTTATTGAGTGTTGGTTGTTTTGATTTGATGTACATGGCCTCCAATATCTGCAGGTTCCTCTTACTGTGTGTATGAGTATGGATCACTGTATTGTTGACCAAAATCTGTCTGATATTACCTACATGTTTATGTTTTTCAGAGAAATGTTGTTTAATAGTACTCTGATGACATGTAAGTCTACGGGAGAGCGTGGTTGTAGTAAAACCAATATATGTACTAGGTTTTTGATTATTATCAGAGATGCAATCTCTGAATGGATTTGAGGTACATATATATATATATATATATATATATATATATATATATATATATATATATAGGTACCTCAATTTGATTATTATTCAGAGATTGCAGGAAATAGATTTAAATCTATTGACAAGCCGTAAAAACAAAAAATTTCACCATAGTAAATAAAAGCCTTGTTGATGGAATGTTGGCTACCCCACAAGAAATTCATATTTTGTTGTTCTCAAATATTTATTTTATTTCGTATCACATATATATATATATATATATATATATATATATATATATATATATATATATATGCGTCCATCTGTTCGAATGTCCTGTGGTCATAGAAGTGTGGCAACGTGTGCCCTGAGGGATCATTTACAATGACACATCTATCACAAACTAAGCAGGTCGCCTGCATAAGATCACACGACCGAAATGAGCAGACGGAGAGAGGGCATGAGTAAATGTGGTACTCGTCTAACAAGACGAAGCAATCATCATCATCATCATATATATATATAACGGCGCTCTCGGGTCGCTAGTCGTCTGATGGCCTCGACACAGTAGTTGGTCTTCAAGTCGTCTATTATAAAGGCGCCTTGCCCACGCTGTGAATTGTGCTCCAAGAAAGACACGCCGAAATTTTACTAGCTGTATCTTTACCACGTCGAACCAGGCCGAACGCGCGCGAACATTTGGTTAACAAAAAAAAAAAATACGCCCCCCCCCCCCCCAAAAAAAATAAATAATTTCGATAGTGCCTGAATAAGTTGCGGAAAGTTTATATGAAAAAAAAAAATAGAAACAAATACAGAATATATCAGTCGTCGAATTTCTATTCTTACAACGGAACGAAAGTTTTCGTTTAAGAATAATGTTTGTTCACTTCAATCGGAGCTTTCAAGTTTCCAAGTTTTTTTAAAAGTCTTATCAGGGCTTTTCACTGAAGCCTTACGGAAACAGTCGAAGTGGGATCTTTGTGACGGCGGTAGTAAATTCGTCTTGTCTCTTTAGCTCGGCGCGACAACAACTACTCAACTAATTTAACTCTTTCTCAGTTCTTTCTGTTTCCATACATCTTCAGCCAGGACTCTATCGGAAGAGCATTATTCGACTTTAACTCTCTTAAGTGGGTCGGCGGCATGCTTCTCTACGTTTCTTTACAACATCAGCCAGGAGCTCTATTGGGGGTGACCACTCGTTCGGTCGTGGCACCCGGTTGGGAACACTTTTTCCTCGGTCGTTACATCTCTGAGCCGAGAACCGACTTGACTCCAACTCAACTCCAACTGCAACTGCTTTTGGCCCTCTCGGCTCTGATATTTATGCTTGTCTCAAATTCTCTTGGGAGGTGCGTGATGGACCCGGGGTGTCCATACAAATCAAATCTTTAGCCAATGAGATTACTTCCGCCTTTACATTTTGAGGTGGGGCTATATCATTTTCTTGGTTTAACCAATGAAGTAATAATATTTCTTAATGACATTATTTCTTTTCTTCTTCCGGATTACATCATTTTTTTTTAGGTTTTCAAATTTTCAAATTCTTTCCCAGCAAATTCGGGAACTAAGGATCTGACCTTACCCTAACGCCATCAAAAGTTTTGACAGTCTTGTTTTGATTACCGCTATTTTTCACTTCCACCGGCCGTAAAAATGCCAAGGCTTCAGACACACTTTCGTATAAACAATGCAAAAATATATTTTTCCTTTCTATTCTCTTCGATTTCCAACTATTTTTTTTTTTCAGATTTTACAAGTTTTGTAACAAATCTCTGTTTTTAACCCAACTCATATTGTGATTGCCAATAAAACACAGAATCAACAATACTACTAGTAGTAATTTCTTTCGCTCCGTCGTATTAAACTTAGGATTACATTTTTTTTAGATGCAATACTATAAGTATTTTAAGCGAGGCAATTATGGGTTATATATATATATATATATATATATATATATGCGTATGTTTGTCCTGGGTGACATATAAATTACGACCGGTGGTGTGGCTCCAAATTTCCTATTTGCTGTCTTGGGGAATGTAGAGTTAACTCTTAAGTGCCATTACTCCCAGGCCCACTCTGACCCACTCTGGTCCGGAGTGGAAAGACCCGTTATGGTCGCATCTATTGGTCAAATAGTTTTCGAAATTGCCTGAGCGTGCGTGTTCGTTATATGTGATATGTCCCGGAAAGGTATATATAAATATCATTCGAGGAAGTTAAGTGTTTAAGACAAATGTAAAACTGTCCACAATAATAAGATAATAAGATCCATTTATGGGCCCTGCATAGTCGATATGCAATCGAGTCCATTGGACATCTGTCTTTGGTTATGGTTGAATCTTTACCGGTGGATCTCATGCTGCCAGTTGACATTCTCTGCACTGTTTCACCAGGTTTTATATGTCTTGGTCCATACTCGGCCAATAGGTATAGCTTCTCATTAGAGATTTCATTCTCGAAATCCCTGGCTGGCCAGTGTGAAATTCTTTCAGAATTTGCTTTTGCAGAGTACCTGGCATTACAACTATATCTACGTATAGTAATACCTGATCGCAGATTGAAAATGTTGACACACTACTTCCTTTTTTCAGATTTCTCGATTAATCCAACTTGCTTTTTCGTTTTTTTAATGAAATCATCGTTCACCGCTGCTTTTTTTCATCTTCTAGAGTAACCGGTAGTTCTCTAATAGTGTTGCATACCAGACACGACAATTCACTTTCGTCTCTTAGCGACGCTATTACTGTTTTTTCCCATGGTTCCGTATATACAGGTATCAATCTTGATAGCCCACATATTGATAACAGCGGTTTGTGATCTGATAGAAATCTGTGAAATTTTTTCACAGCATAAATTATTGCTAAACTATCTTTTTCTATTTGGCTATAACTTCGTTCAGCGGGCAGTTACCTTCTCGAGGCATATGCTTTTGGTTTATTCGATCCGTCCTCAAATTCATGAAGCAATACGACACTTAGTCCCTCATTACTGATATCTGCTGCTACAATAATTTTATTCTTCGGGTCGAAATTCACTAACGATAGGTCTGATAATTTTTATTTTTTAAAAGCCTGTTCGCATTCTTTCGACCATATCCACTTTGTGCCTTTTTTCAACAACTCATTTAAAGGAGCTCTCATATCATACACTTTCGGTATATAAATGCTATAGTAGCTTACTAATCCCAAGGACTCCTGGAGTTTAGCCACATTATCAGGTGCTGGCATATTTTTTTTTATAGCCTCAGCCCTTTCTGGATCCGGTTTTCTTCCTTTACCGTCAACAATCTGAGCTAAATATTTTATCTTCTTTAAGAGGAACTCGCATTTTTCAGCACTCAGCTTGAACCCGTATTCCTCAATTCTCTGGAATACTGCTCTAATATGCGTGTTGTGTTGGGCCTCGTTTTCACTTTTAATCAAAATGTCATCTAGATATGCGTTTGTATACTCCATACCAGCCAACATTGTATCCATTATTTTTTGGAATAGGCTTGGAGCTACCTTCAATCCAAACGGAAATCGATTTAGTCTAAACATTTTTCTTATGTATGTTTATTGTCAGGTACTTCGAACATTCTTCACTGACTATAAAATGAAGGTAAACCTCCAACAAGTCCAACTTGGAAAACATTCTACCTCCTTTCAATTTAGTGAATATATCGTCAGGAGACGGTAAAAGGTACGCATGGTCTTTCAAACAGTCATTTAAACCTGTTGAAAAATCAGCACACTCTGATTTTTCGGGGTTTTTTTTTTATATCTAATGTCCCTCGTTAGTAAGTATTCAAACCAAAAAAATTGAGTAAAAACTTTCTGTAAGTGATAACGAGTATTTCGTTAGTATTTCTTTATTTCTTTTTTTTTTTTGTGAACACGTTTTGAATTCTTCGTCGCCAACTGATATGTCTCAGAAAGGGATATATATATCATTCGAGGTAGTTAAGTGTTTAAGGCAAATGTAACCGGGTAGAACAATCTAGTAAGTAGACGTAATGTATGGTACTCGTCGTATGCAGTATACTGAGACGTAGGCGTAGTCAATAATCGTAGACCAATTGTCGTAGATCTCTAGTGGAAGACCAATAGACCTCTAATTGTAGATCTCTGGACGTCCTCGCCTTAGTTTATATTTATGGCTGACACCAGCCAATCACACTCCCGTGAGGGGGACCGAGGTGTATACATATTTATTAACTATTCATTACATCAATATGAATATATAGCATGTGTGTGTGTGTGTGTGTGTGTGTGTGTGTGTGTGTGTGTGTGTGTGTGTGTTCGCATGCACGTGTGGGACGGCTAAGTATTTTTGTACTGTGAGTGTGGAATATCTGCATCATATGTATGTGTGTACATGTGTGAGGACTTTTCGAAGCCTGAGTGTCATTATGTGCGCTCCCAAGCCACCTGCCATCGTACTAGAGACAGGAAATTCTGATATCAAAAGCCCTTATGTATATTGCGTGGTCTACCATGCACTGCAAATCTTTTTAAGGCCCTGGGGAGGTGAAACTCCATGCGATCATCACAAAGACTATACGGGTCGTACACAGTACACCTGTACGGGTGGTTTTGTTTTGATGGAGAGAGTGGGCTTTGTGCCGCACAAACAACTGACCACTTCAAACAAATCTCTCTTCAGGTTGAACAGTAACTGGATTGCTTATAGTTCAACACAAGTGCATGCAGGGCAGAAATCCCATGCATCAGTGTAAAACGAAGGGCAGCATCCGCTGCTGACCTTCATTTATCGTTTACGATAAGAGTACACCAGATGCGCATATATATATATATATATATATATATATATATATATATATATATATAAGTTTCATTGAATAATATAGACAAGTTCTGTCTATTTATTTTGTGTAAGATCCTTTCGTATGATCTGATTAGCTTGATAGTGTTGTCATGAAAAGACGACAAGAAATCGCCATAATTGTTGATTTTTTATCAGGTCTGAGCTTTCGGCTTACATAAGCCATTATCAAAGGATGAACATTTAATATACAGTGAACATAGAACATTTAAATTATTAACAGAGTGGAGTTATACAGAGAAAATTAAACAGGTCCATTTTTTTTGCGTCGCACATGGCTGCGGACCGAGAACGAATGGTGGTATTGGCTTTTTGGTCAAATGAGAGTATAGTGGCATGAGGGGATTGGTCTGGGAACTGCTGCTACTATGGGTGTAGGGGATAAGTATAATAACTATGACCTCTCCCGTCGACTATAGGCATTGAAGTATGTTTGTAGAGGTGTCGAAATTTATTTTATTTAAGCTAGGTTTAAACTGTTTGGTGTAGATAGCTTCTAGAATTTTAAGTTTTCGTTTATTAAAATTCATAAACACTAATATCTCTCCGACAGACACCAACAAAAGAATTAAATTTATCATATATTTCGCTAAATCCACAACATCCACTCAATCGTCCGCAACAACTCCTCCCCCACCGTTAGCGATTTGCAAAAAAACAATGTAGTTCATAAATTCAAGTGCCCCTTTCGAGAATGTATCTCTAACAAACTAAATAATACCTACATTGGACATACTACTAACTCGCTTTCGCGGAGGCTTACATTACACTTAAATGAAAATTCTTACATATTCCGACATTTAAAACACCACGGCTATCAACACACACTTCTTAGGAAAACGCTTGTTGAAAATACATATATACTTAGACAAGAAAATAATAAACGAAAACTTAAAATTCTAGAAGCTATCTACATCAAACAGTTTAAACCTAGCTTAAATAAAATAAATTTCGACACCTCTACAAACATACTTCAATGCCTATAATCGACGGGAGAGGTCATAGTTATTATACTTACCCCCTACACCCATAGTAGCAGCAGTTCCCAGACCAATCCCCTCATGCCACTATACTCCCATTTGACCAAAAACCCACTACCACCATTCCTTCTCGGCCCGCGGCCATGTGCGACGCAAAAGAATGGACCTGTCTAATTTTCTCTGTATAACTCCACTCTGTTAATAATTCAAACGTTCTATGTTCACTGTATATTAAATGTTCATCCTTTGATAATGGCTTATGTAAGCCGAAAGCTCAGACCTGATAAAAAATCAACAATTATGGCGATTTCTTGTCGTCTTTTCATGACAACACTATCAAGCTAATCAGATCATACGAAAGGATCTTACACAAAATAAATAGACAGAACTTGTCTATATTATTCAATGAAACCTGTATTAATGAAAAAATGCTGCCAAAATACACACAATATATATATATATATATATATATATATATATATATATATATATATATATATATATATATTGTTGTGGCCGCTTACCTACTGACATTTATGGACTCTTCCAGTCATTATTTAAATCATAAGGTTTATACTCCCAAAGCAGTCGTTCCGGGAGCAGCCCGCCAGGTAGGTGTGACTTACTGCCATTATTGTAGTTATATTTTCCTTGTTAAATACAATACGTTAAGCCTATTATCCGTTGTCCGAGTTATTCTTTCGTGACCTCATTATTGGATCCACATCAGATATATATATGTATATATATATAACGTAGAACACTTGGTATATTATTCAGGTAAATTCCGATAGAGACGAACTCAAAAGAACTCAATATTAAATTCATTTATTCAATTTAACATAGTAATGTAATGTAGAAAAAAAAAATATACTACAATTTCATGGGTAATACATATTTCACCTCAACGAGCCGAAAGGTCATCATTGTGCGGTGAAATATGTATTACCCATGAAATATTTTTTCTAAAATATTTATATATATTTTTTTCTAATATATATATATATATATATATATATATATATATATATATATATTAATCATTTTACCCCAAGCAAGGCATTTCACTGCCACTATTGCGCAAGGGGGAAGGTAAAGAGAAAGAGTGGTTAGATATAGGAAATGTCAGAAGGAGGGTGATAGCCGAGTAAGGAGGCTGAGGGTTGGGTAGATGGAAAGAGTATTTGAGAGAATGGATGCGAGTTAGTGTGTTAGGAGGTGTCTATTGACCTTACATTTAAACTCCTGGAGATTGTAGCTGTCGGGGAAGCAGTCATGTGGAAGGGAATTCCTCAGTCGGGAAGTGCTAGAAAAGAAGCTGTTGGAGTAGAAATTGCGATTACATTTTATCGGTTTCACTGTAAAAGGGTGGGACCCAGTTGCTAATCTAGTATCTCGTGCAAATTCCTACTTAGGGGGCACCAGTGATCTAAGTTCATCGGAGCAGAAGCCGTGAAAGTATTTATAGAAGAGACACAGGGAAGTCACGTTATGCCGGTGAGAGAGAGATTGCAGCCGGTCTGCCAAGTCAGTATCGATCACATTACAGACTCTCCGTTGTATTTTCTCAAGAACCCCGAGGAGAATAGCAGAGGCACCCGACCAGATGTGGCAGCAGTATTCAATGCACGGGCGGATGGTAGATTTATATATGTGGAGGATAGATTCAGACGGAAAAAGCTTCCGGGCCCTGCACAGAGAACAGACTTTCATAGCAGCGGATTTAGTAATGGATCCGATATAGTCATTCCACTTGAGGTCCGCTGAAAGTGTGAGATCAAGGAGGCGTAGTGTTTTACTTTCTGGGAGACAAGCCTGGTCCATGCTAATGGGAGGTAGGTGCGATTGTCTATGATGGTTAATTGATAGCAGCTTCGTTTTAGAAGCATTAAAATTTACGAGCCATTTATTACCCCAGTCCACTCCTTTTCAAGCTCAGCTGCAAGGTTCGCTTTGTCGCCCACACCATATTTTTGATCAAGGCGAGAGTAAACTGTGGTGTCATCGGCGTACATAACTACTTGGGATCTTATGGTATCAGGGAGATCATTAATGTAGATCAGAAAGAGCGTAGGACCTAGGATAGAGCCTTGAGGGACACCCGCGTTCGTATGGTAGTTCTGGGAGGCATGTCCGTTTAATACCACCTTCAATGTGCGGTTAGAGAGGAAAGACTGGATTAGGTCAAACAAATGTCCAGTTATACCATAGCTCCGCAGCTTGCATAGAAGGCCAGCATGCCAAACTCTGTCGAACGCTTTAGAGATATCCAAGGCAACGATTTGGGCTTCGCCATGATTGTAGAGAGCCTGGTATATATACTCGGTGATAATCGTTGGCATATCAGCAGTAGACCTGGTGAATGGGAAACCATACTGCTTGTCCGAGAGGAGCCTGTGTGCTGTGAGATGCTTAACCATCTCGGCGTTGATAATGGCTTTGAACACTTTGCCAAAGATCGGAAGAAGGCTGATAGGGCGCTAATTTGCGGGGCCTGAGGGTTCTCCAGTGTTTTTAAATATAGGAACTACAGAGGAAGATTTCCAACAGGCAGGAAAGCAGGAAGCAAATAGGCAGAAGTTGTAGAGCTTAGAAAGGACAGAGGAGAGTTCAGGGGCACATTTTTTCAAGACTATGATTGGGATTCCGTCCCCTCCGCTCGCTTTGTGAGGGTCAAGTTTTGAGATTATGTTAGAAACTAGTGAGTGTGTAATGTGGACGTCATTCAGTTAAGCCTCAGTTCTAGGTGGGAAGTCGGGTGTAGAAGCTCCAGACGAATCCAGTCTCGAATTGATGGAGAATCTGCGAGCAAAGCATTCAGCCTTGTCTGCAGAGGAGGTGAGGACCTCAAATTTATATATATATATATATATATATATATATATATATATATATATGTGTGTGTGTGTGTGTGTGTGTGTGTATATATATACATATATGTATATGCAGATTTCATTTTAAATGACTGAGGTGTGATGGTTAAGTTTTTTATGTAATTTTTATGTGATCTTATGATTTTTTATTTTGAGAACAAAAATTATATTAAAATTATCCAAATGTTTTGTTTATCCGAGCGCTTTCAACTATATTTTTAGCCATTTTCGAGGATGATTGTTATTTTATGTTTAACAGATTATAAGTGGTCTTACGTTTTATGTAGAGTAGCAAACCGTCGACAATACAAATATCAAATAATATAAAACCTTTATATATATATATATATATATATATATATATATATATATATATATATATATGCAAATACATGCGTATGTATGCATATGTGTACATGTATATGTATATAAATATGCGTATGTGCATGTACTTATGTGTGTGTGTGTGTGTGTGTGTGTGTGTGTGTGTGTGTGTGTGTGTGTGTGAGAAATAGAGGGAGATACAGTAACATATAAAATATAATCACAATACTTTTCCCAATGCTGACTGATCAAACAGCTAAATTGTATTGTTTAACGAACAAACACGGTGGGTGACACGCCACGGAAGGCAGTGATATAGAGGTAACAAATAACAATTTTTCTTTTTAAGTATACGAATGGAGATTAAAATATGAAAGACGAGGCAAAACAAAGCAATAACAAAATAATAGGGTGAGAGGAATTTATTTTGTCAGAAGGGTGAATATTATTTTGACAAACGACTTAAAATCAACTTGCATGAAGTACAAATAACAAAAATCAAAGCGAGTTAAGACAAAATAGGACTTACGTGTTATCTGAAAAAGTCTTTTCTTTTTTGTGTCTTTTATACGTTTCTATTTTCTTTAGCGTCTCTTATATGTTTCTGTTTTCTTTTATTTATATAGATATATATAGATATAGATAGATAGATATTCTCTTTCTTCTTCTCCTCGTTGGGTGGAAAGTTTATCTGTGAAATGGATTCCTTTCTTCTTCTCCTCGTTGGGTGGAAAGTTTATCTGTGAAATGGATTCCTTTCTATTTTTCCTTTTTTTCTTCGTCTTGTCCAGGTGAGGTGAAGAAGAAGCTGTATCTTTCTTTTCCTTGGCTCTCAGAACATTAACTTTCTTTGTTTCGTTGTATTTGTTTCTTTCAATATGCTAGAGTTTTATTTCTTTGAATTAACACTTTACTGAATCCTTTCAGCATTTGTCTATATTTCTGAGATGAGGTATCATTTACAGTATTTACATTATTCGGACTAGTGTCATCATTTTTGTTGCCATTTGTACGACGTGTACGACGGAATTTCAAACCGAACCATTTATTACAATCACTGGTATATCATCCTCATTCCTTGCGTAATAATGCCTCAGTTGGAAGTCATGAGATCTCTCCCTCTAACCCTGCACGTTACTTGTTCACCACTGCTGTAGCCTGGTATTGAACTCACAACTCTTTGAGTCAAGTCACAGGAACTAACCAAGTCTATATCCACTGGGCCATGTGTCCAGTACCCCTTTTTTAACAGAGTTCATATTGCAATTTTTTTTTATGTTAATGGTTTTCTCTAGTATTTTTACCAGAGTTCATATTGCAATTTTTTGACACTGATGATTTTCTCTAGCACTCCGTATTACTGGTTCCCATAATGATTTCATCTTTATGCTTAGTCGGCTTACGAGATTTTTTAAGCTTAGCTGATTCCTTAAGTTTACGTAGTTTCCAGTGGCGTTCTCTATCTATTCTTTCAACTTCATCCCATTAGGGGGTGGTGATGCTATTTCTCTCACCATATATGCTCAGCTACGCCTGATTTTTCTATTTCCCTTCGATTTTTCCATTCCCTTGCGATGTTCTTGTAGCCTTACCTTAAGAGAGTGGCTTGTCTCTCCTTTATATTTCTTTCCACAACTACATGGAATGGCGTACACACAGTTCTTAGTCATGTACTCCTCTGTTAGGGGTCTTACTCGAAAGAGGTACTTGTGAAGTCTAGAACCACTTCTGAAGATCGTCCTGATGTTATATGAACCACAGATCCTTTGTATTTTCTCCGATAACCCTTTCACGTAGAGTAGACAGACCGAGACTGTTTTCTGAGAGTTGTTATCCTCATGCACCCTCCCTTATATGTATGTTGGAGTTGTTGTCATGTACCCTGGATAATGGTTTCGTTGTATACTGACCATTTCCTGTTTGTATGCAGCGGACGATCCCTTTCTTTACACTGTATGGGTGGTGGGAGTTGAAATTGAGGTATTGAAAGTTGGCTTGCGGTATACGGATGTATTGAACCCCACCTCTGTTCGAGTTATTAGCACATCCTGGAATGCCAGTTTGTTGTCACTCTTTTTTCCATAGTGAACTGTATGGATGGTTTTATTGAGTTCAGATGGTCGAGTGGACCTCCACCTGATGTAGCCAGAGTATGAAGGTGTCATCAACGTATCTCAGCCATGCAACACCTGTTCAAAAAAATTAAATGAATCATCTATTATACTAAATTTAAAACAGCTAACCTCCTCATAAAAAACAACAATACCCTCGCGAGACCCAAACTACAACGAACCAAAATCATTTACGAATTCATGTGTCCTTTGAAGAACTGCGTTCTTGGTCCTAATTTCCTAAATAATTACAGCGGCCATGGACGTGCGCGTACATTTGTTTAACAAAAAAATACGGCACAAAAAAAAAAAAAAAATTCGAAGACGCCTGAATAAGTTGCGGAAAAGTCTTTATATATATATATAACAATTAGCAACAGAAACAGAATATACAGTCGTCGAATTCAATTTTCACGACGGAGCGAAAGTTTCGTTTAGAATAATAAGCTTTCAATTTTCCAAATTACTTTTTAAAAAAGAATTCGTTTCAAGGCTCTTTACCGATGCTTTACGGAAACGGCCGAAGTGGGGTGCTGGGTAGCGACAGCGGTAGTAAATTCGTCTTGTCTCTTTCACTCGGCACCTCCAAAAAAACCCAAAAAAACCTGACTTTGCTTGCCGAGGTCTCGATTTTTATGCTTGTCCCAAATTCTCCTGGGAGGTACGGGATGGACCCGGGGTATCTATGCAAATCAAATCTTTGATCAATGAGATTACTTCTACCTCCAGTATTGGAGGTGGCGGGGGTTCAACTAATGAGGTAACAATATTTCCTCTGACGTAATTTCTGTTCATCTTCTTGAGTCAACTGATTACGTTAGCAAATCTAGCTTTTAGCTTGGAAATTTTAATTTCAGTGAGATTCATGATTCGTTTTTATTCCTAAAACTTTAACCTTCTTCACCTCATCAAAATTTTTTAGCAATCTTGTTTTGACTACCTCTATTTTTCACTTCCACCGGCCGAAAACCCCAAAGCTTCTGATCAACTTTTGAATAAACAATGCAAAAATATATTTTCCTTTCTATTCTCTTCAATTTTCAGCTATTTTATTTTCAGATTTTACAAGTTTTTGCAACAAATCTTCTGTTAAACTCTACTCATAAACTGCAAAATCAACTATACCACTAGTAATAATTTATTTCGCTCCGTCGTATTTTTTTATAATCTTTTTTATAATCGTGTCACCACAAGCAAGGCATTTTGCTGCCACTGTTGTGCAGGGGTTTACATAGGAAGAAAGTTATGAGAAAGAGTGACATGTTACAGGGGGTGCCAATGTGTAAGAGAAGGATGAGAATACTGATGAGAGTGGAGTGGACGGAGAAAGGAGCATGAGAGAGAGGATGAAAGTTAGTGAGGTAGGAGATGACTATTGATTTTACATTTGAATTCTTGAAGATTGTAGCTGTCAGGAAAGTAAGTAAATGGAAGGGAATTCCACGGGCGGGAAGTGCAAGAAAAGAAGCTGCTGGAGCAGAACTTGCGTTTACAATTTATTGGTTTCACAGTAAAACGGTGGGACCTCGTTGCCAATTTTGTGGCTCCAGCAAATTCATATATAGGAGCCACCAGTGAGCCAAGTTTATCTGAGCAGAAGCCGTGAAAGTATTTGTAGAAGAGACACAGGAAATACATGCATACATAATGTCTGATACATTGTTGTCAGGTATGACCATAAGATGTCATTGTAAGACCTTGTTATGCTTTGAACAGATGTGGTTCTTTAAAGCAGTGAGGCAATATGTTCAATCGTACTGGATAGCACACAGTTAACTCGTTCGACCAACACTCGTAAAGAAAATATACAATTTGAAAAAATTACTACTTCAGATAAAAACAAATCCTTTTTTAAAGGTGACAAATTATTTCATTAGCCAAGACAGTAGCAGAGGACGAATCATTTGCATGAAATAGTCAGTTAAAAAAATAACATAAGCTAAACAATAAAGAAAGATTGATTCATTCTCAACTTCCTGTGGGAGACTGCACAAAGGACACAAACCCGATTTTTTTCTTCTCATTCGTCACAACCAGACAAATATAAAACTTAGGATTACATTTCTTTCTTTTCATGCAATTTTACAAGGCAATCTTAAACAAAGCAATTACATTTTACATAAGTATCTTAAGCAGGGCAATTACGGGTTTACAAAACATACACGGAGACCTACCAAACCCTATCCGGAACATACTTGTCGACAACACAAACATCATAGCATCATCCCCAACTGAAAAAAAGTATTTAAAAAAAAGAACTAAAAATAATGAAGGCCTCGTTAATAAAAACTAAAAACACAACACTCAATAGCATCAACTATAAACACGCTAACAACATGCTTACCGTGTTTGGTACATAACACATACCACTACTGTACATCATGCATAACACCACGAACATTCCGTTACAAGTGAAATAACATTCATCCTCGAAAATGGTTAAAAGCATAGCTGAAAGCGCTCAGATAAATTTGTACAATTTTTTATATAATTTATGTCCTCAAAAGAAAAAAAATCATAAGATCACATGAAAAAGTACATACAAAGTTAAGCATCACACATTGTGAGTCATTTTTAATTAAATATATATAGGTACAAAATTGGTATACTATTTTAAAAGCAAAGAATCCAACATCTCATCAGGAGAAAAATCGTTGGAAAATGAATTTAATGAAAAGAACGGTAATGACGAAAATGAAGAGAAAAACGAGAGAAACACGATAAAATAAATATACATATAAATATATATACTTATAACGAACGAAGAGGAATTCACGTGTAAATAATTAGCGAGTGACAGTTAAATTAAAATATCTCCCAACAAATTCAGAGACTTACAAAATCTCTCAGCCGGGTGAAGGATTTTGTAAGGTTTCTGAATTTGTTGGGAGATATTTTATTTTATTGGACGAAAGGACCTTTGAGACTAATAATTGTTTTTAAAATAGTATATATATATATATATAAAGATTACATGGAGCTCTCTTCCTGTATCATTTTTTAATATTAAAATAAACTTTTAATATTAATTAGGATCGGGTTTTTTGGAATTTACCTTCCTGCTTTTTTCCCTTGGATTGAAGTATCTGAATTAAAATATATATATATATATATATATATATTATTATTATTATTATTATTATTATTATTATTATTATTACGTTAGAACTTGTGAAAATCTACAAACTACTACAAAATTGTACATTTTGTTTTGACATTGAAAGAACAATATCTCATCTGGTAGTTAACAATGATGGTAATAAACGTTTTTATTAAAAAAAAAAAATTATTTTTATTTTCGAGGATTGCTGCACATCTTCTAGTAGTGGCCTCGGTTATGTCAGGTACAAAACCACTTCGAAACATAGCCGACAATCCTCGCATTTAAAGATATCATCAGGTTGCAATGAATGGTTGGAAGAATAAATTGGTTTTGTTAGTAAAATAAGTGGAATTTTGTCTACTGAACAGAATGACATGAATTTGCAAGAAGAAAATGTTCTAAGAGAAAAATCTACGTAGTTAAATCTTCCAGAGAAATAGTAGTAAGGAGTTAAATAAATCCTCTTAGTTGATAGTAGAAGAATGTGTGTATGCTAAAATATTAACAGGTTACTAATAAAGTCTGTATTCCCTTCCTTTTTATGGCCGGCGAAAAAGAGAAAAGGAAGGTAAAGCAATAAAGGAAAATTTTACTGATCGGATTTTAGTTTTTAGGAGTCCGTTGGATTATCTTGTTTTGTTGTTCTTTGACGGCGTGTAAGTGAAGACGAAGAGAGGAAAATTAGAGGGAAGAAAAATGAATGTTTGTCGACGAGACATGACAGGGTCGGCGTTTTGAAATTTCTTTTGTTACATTTTAGCGTGTCGTCTCTATGCTCCCATCTGACTGACTTTTACCGGTCAAGGGACGTAGTTAAGTAGTGAGATTTATTCACGTGACTGGATCGAAACAGCATACCCAAGTTTTTAGGTGTTAAGAAAATTTGACTGGGATCATGGATCAATTTGCTATTTCCTATCTAATCAGAATCCAGAATCTTAATTTTCACACCGACTTGTGAAATTTGCCTTGGTTTGAGTTTTCCCAAAATATTTTCAGTCATTCTGATCCATTTTTGCAGATGTTCAATTTTACTTTTTGGGTTTCAGTTGTTGGATGATATAGGATTTGTATCCTATATTCTCACACAAAATTTTACCAAATTTAGACAATCAGTAACCGTAATTTTAGCCCATTCTTCACATAGTTCCAGCCAGAAATCTTCAACATTCGATGCCATTACCTTCTCCCATAATGTTTTCCATAAGTTTTTAATGTTCATGTCAGGATTCTGAGCGGGCCAGTCAAGAATCTCAATTCATTGTTCCTCAAGATAATTCATCACGAGCTTCGCTTTATAGCATGGATCATTATCATGCTATATATACGGGAGTGTCAATACCACAACTTTGCAATACGGGAACAATGTGACGTTCTAACAATTTTTTATATACTCTAGCACTTACTATCGTATTTAAACGTACAAGATACGAAGTTCCAAGCACAGAAATTATTCCAAAGACCATTACACTGCCTCCACCAAACTTCATTGTTTTCTTAGTCCAGTACTTATTCACTGCTTCACCAGTTAGTTTTCGTACATATTGCTTGCCATCATTCCAAAATAAATTGAACTTTGGTTCGTCACTGAAAAAAAATTTGAACCAATCAACTTCTGACCAGAGTACTTCTTCGCGAATGCTAACCTTTCTATTTTGTTTTTGTTGCTGATTAGTGACTTTTTCCTATGACAGCGTGCGAATAGGCCAATTTCGTGTAATCGTCTTCACGTAGTTTGTCTTAAAACATTGATGTCGAATGTAATGTTTTCAGAAATGCTTCCTGCAGCTCGAAAACGGTCTTCCAATGCGAGTTGGTGCATTATCCTGTCCTGCCTGACAATTGTTTTTCGAGGTCGGCCAGGTTTTTTCATATTGGTTGTGCTACCGGTGTCATTATATAACTTCAAAAGTCTTTTCGAACGGTTTACCTTGTCAGCAATTTATTGTACAGTATTATTATCCTTTCTAAGTTTCACAATTTCAGATTTAGTAGAAGAATCAAGTTTCTTTCATAGAGACATGGCGGAAACAGATGCAATAATATTAAACAACAATCAGATTCTTTATCTTTTCAGGCGCTTTTCAGTTTCAGTTGGACGATCAAACTTTAACTTTTTGTTCATTATTCCCTAATTTTGGACACATGAAAAACAGTAAATGTGATAAATTCCTTTCTATTGTTTCTGTAACTTGAAAGCTAGAGACATTGTTGGAGAGGTGTATGTCAGTGAAAATTTCGATGGTTAGTTTTGGAGGTACTGAATTTTTCATTTTTGTTCCCTAATTTTGGACGCTACTTTTAATATATATATATTATTTATTCAGAAATTATAACATGGATATGTTATAATATCACTACAAAAGTAGCTATTTTGTTTCGACACTTCTTGTGTCTTTTCAAGCGATGTGGTTTATTTCAAATTGAATGGTTTGAAAAGGTTAAAAACAAGTAAAACCCCTTTAATTAGGGAGGCATTGTTGTATGTACAATGTGGACTAATCAGAGTAAAGCAACTTCTAATTTGGAGAATATGTGAGCAGACTTAATAATAATTTGGGGGGGTTATTAATATTAATATTTGATTAAATTGAGATCAGCATTATTAATTAACTATTAGATCTACTTTATTATTGTTGCGAAATTTTTAAAAAATTCTAAGTTTAACAATTTATTACATTTCGAAAGTTATTCTTATATTAAACGAGGAAGAGAAAGAACGCATGCATAAATAAACCTACAAACATCCACACATGGAAAAATAGACGAGTATATTCACAAACACTGGCAAACAGACACATATACAGATAAATATACCCACGCATATATACATACACAAATTACAAAATTTAGCTTTTATCGATTTGTCTGTTAAATTTTAAAGTTTTATTTGTACACAGACTAAATTGCTACATATTGGATACAGTCAAGGTGAATTCGTAACGTGACCCGCCTTGAATGAATGAGGTCGGGACAGACACAATCATATTTCAATGCATGAATATATAAACAGAATTAGATATATACTTACGCAAATACACAAGCTAAGAACAAAAATGTACACGACTAAAAACTCCACAGATCGTAAAAAAAATATAACCACATGGATGGAAATATACGAAACCTCTGGCATTAAACTAAGTAGATGCACAATACATAAATTAAATGCGTATGCATGAGCAAAACGTCACACATATACATATATATGCTAAGCCCCATATCGTTCATATGAAGTTATGCCTGTGTGAGCCCCAGTTGTCTAGCTCGCGTGTGCGTGTGTTTCTGAGCACGTCAATGGTTGTTCAAGTGTTAATCTATGTCTGTGTTTGTATAAAAGGCGTCACAACAATAAATATTCCTCCCAATTTTCATCCCACTTCCACAAAAGTGCATATATCCAGTATTTTAAATAAAAATTAAAACAGTTTGTCTGACAATCGAAAAAACGTGAAACCCAGGACAACAAACTTGCACCCATCTAACTAAATATCTATCAATCTATCCATATATACACATACATACGCACATACATATATGCATATACGCCTACATATATATAAATACAAATATATATATATATATATATATATATATATATACATATATACACACACATATACAAATATACATACATACACACGCATATACACATACATACAAATACATACGTATATATATACAGATACACATACATATTTATATACATACATATATACACACACACACGCACACACACATATATATATATGTGTGTGTGTGTATATATATATATATATACACACACACTTATTATATATTTATATACATACATATATATATATATATATATATATATGTATGTATATAAATATATATGTATGCACATATGTATGTATATATATATAAATATATATATATAAATATAAATATTTCTGAAAAACGTAAAATGTATAATATATTGCAGAAAATGGAAACTATACACCCTGTCGTTACTAATGAAAACAAACCCATCAAATCTAAAGTAGCGATGAATAATATAGTGTATAAATTTCAATGCTCAGTACAAGACCGTGTTTATTGTTTGAAATCAATAACCTATATTAGGCGCACTAACACCTCCTTGAGTAGACGCCTTACTAGCCACTTATCAAACCAAAGTGCTATAAAAAAACATTAACCCATAATTTGCAAGAACCCTTAAGGACAATTCTGGTCAAAAACAAAATAATATTATTTGAAGCACATTATTAAAAACATCTTGCTATTCGAGCGACCTTATGTATCAAAACTTTCTCTCTTATTTCTCTCTCAAATTTCACTCGCGCGGAGCAAATGAGGGCTTGGAATGAACGCTCTTTTTTCAAAACTAAGTAACAGAAAAATATCTTACTAAGTAACAGTCAAAACATGAGGAAAAATATCAACACCGTTGGAAATGCCTATAATTGGTCGAAAGCACTTTTTTTATATTTCTTGACTGATACAAAACGGAAAATGTTTCGTTGAAATACTTAATAATCGTTAATTAAATCTTCCTTGTCAGCCGTATTTAACGAAAGATGTTTGAAAGAAAAGTTGCTGCCCAAATATAGATTGATGTATGTGTATATACGCGGATAACACTGTGCTGATAGCAGACATGGAAAGAGACTGAATGCATGGTTATCAGCAAAAGGAAAACTCCAAAATGCCACCTATAGGTCGGGGAAACTAAAATTAAAAAAAAGAACTTTAAGTACCTGGGAAGAGTTCTGGCAGAGGATGGAACGTGCGACACTGAGAACTGAATACGCATTGGCATGATCTAGGACGCATTTCAAAAACTAACCTGAGCACTGAAAGACAGGAAGATCTCATTGCAAACAAAGAAAAGTGTACTAGACTGCTATGTGATATCTCTCCTTCTATATAACAGCGAATGTTGAACGATCTCTTCAAGGATGAAGCAACAGAAATGTAGTTCTACAGAAGGATGCTGAGAATACCATGGACTGAACACGTGAGCAAAGACAAGGTATTAGAGAGGATGCAAACAAGAAGAAAACTTATACTTAACTTCAGGAAGAGAGAGCTGAGTTTTTTGAAACACGTAATGAGAAAGGAGGCCTTCGAGAATCTAATACTCACTGGACGGATAGAGGAAAGTGAGACAGGGAAAAGTATCGAGAGATGTATTTGATAGGCTTGAGCAAATGGATGTCGGGACGAGGTTTGGGAGAGATAGCAATAAGAAAAATATTAAGAGCGACAAGAAGTAGGGGTAAGTGGATGCCCATGATCGCCTATGCCCTGAAGAAAAAAAAAAAATATATATATATATATATATATGTGTGTGTGTGTGTGTGTGTGTGTGTGTGTGTGTGTGTGTGTGTGTTATTAAATGCGGCTGATTAGAAGGTTTCAATTAATTTTGTATTAATTTTTTTTTTCAGTATCTTAACATTTTTTCCCAATCACTTTCAGCTACTTTAACTTTTACAAAATGAAAAATGTTAGGATACTGGAAACACTTAATCAAGAATTAATTAAGTCTTCTTTGTCGGCCGTATTTAATGAAAGATGTTGAAAGAAAGTTTACTGTCCAAATATACAGTGATATATATGTATACATGTTTCATTGAATACGACCAACAAGGATGATTTAATTCAATCTTTTGTGTCTTTTTCAGCATTCTAACATTTTCCGTTTTTCAAGAGTCAAAGAATATAAAAATTGTCTATATTTTTTTATTGTTTTGAACGTTTTTAGTCAGTGCTTTAGCAATTTTCAAGAGTGTTGCATTAGGTATATTTATTCTCTGTCTATTCTACTACGTAGTAGTTTTTACTGTATGAAGTTCTTATGAAATAATGACAGTTTGGTTTGACGTGATGGTCACTTCTATCTTTTAGAAAACACTTATCACACCATCTCCTTGAACGAAGTGTCAGATTGATAGCGGGGAAACGGCGTTTAATCAATAGGGCTTCTCAATAATAAAATGTCGACGGTTATGTGATTTAAAAAAGATTTATGTTATCAACTAGAATTTTCTTTAGGGGTTCTGTTAAATTATGGATTAATAAATTCTTTTTAAGAGCACTTTGATTCGACAGGGGGCATGTAAGAAGTTTTCTTAACGAGGTTTTAATATGTCCCATATAGATAATTGATTTGTGACAAAAAACAGTATCGTACTGGACGTTGAAATTGGTACACAATATTGGTCATAGCTAGTTTTGATTTGAAATCCCAACTACATCATTTATCATATCAAGAATTTCATTTACCATTCATGCCTTTCTTCTTGTTTTGTATTTTCTTAAGATTGCCAATATTACTATGTGAACGGATGCTCGCCGCTTGGTGGTTGATGGCTTTGATTCAGCAGCTGGTCTTCAAGTCGACTATTACAACGATGTCTTTCCCCGCCCACGATGTGAATTTTGATCTCAAGGGAGTCACCCTGAAATTTGCTATCTGACTCTTCACCAACTGGACGTGGGCGCACACTGAAGTTAAAAAAAAAACAGCACCAAAAATAAATTGAATGACGCCTGAATAAGTTGTGGGAAAAGTCTTTATATACATACAAAAAGAAACAAAAAAAAAAGAATATAACAATCGTCAATTCTATTTTAGCCGACAACGGAGCGGAAGTTTCGTTCAAAAGAAGCGTTTGTCTTAACATTAATTAGAGATTTTGGTTGGTAATGTCAGTTCACTCCAATCGAATTTTCAAGTTTGTGACAATTCAAAAATGTCTTTGTTCGCTTTTCGCCGAAACTTTACGGAAACTACCGAAAGTTGATCTTTGTGCGTATGTTGGACAGCGGCGGTAGTGGTGATTTTGTCTTGTTAGTTCGGCGCAGCTCCTGCTTCAACTGCAACTCTTTCTCGACTCTGCCGGACTCTTGCGGTTAGTAGCGGTCTCTCCAGCCTGCCGGAATTTGCCGGAATCTACCGGACTCCGGCCTCTGCCGATGGTCTCCTCTTGGCCCCCTAGGGGCCCTGTATTTATTCTTTTCTCAAATTCACTGATGAAAGGATGACGAACATGCAAATCGAATCTCTGGCCAATGAAATCACTTCCACCCATGTTCTTGGGCGGGGCAACTTTTCTCTCTGTTCTTTTCCTCCGATTCAACCAATGAAGTAGCTTCTTTGTTGGTGACATCATTTCTTTCGACTTTTTCTTTTTATGCCGAAAAAAAAAAATTAGTTTTCATGTGTATAATTCTTTTCCAACTAAATTTAAATTCTATTTTATTCTCATGGAATTTTAACCTGTTTTCACTTATCAAATATTTCCTTTTTTATTTTGGACAATTCTTTCAAAACTATGTTTTGTTTAAAAAAATTATTTTGTCTGCGGTGCAAAATCAGGCTTGGAAATTTTAATTCTACTTCTCTCCTTTTGTTTTCACTTATCAAATATTTCCTTTTATTGGCGATAATCCTTTCTGACGAGTGAAAATTGTTTTGTTTAGAATTTTTTTTCCGACATCAAACTATTTCCAATTGTCAACAATAACCTTCTTTGACTCGGCTGTATATCAAATAACACACCCCCAAAATATAATTTCGTTCATAGCTCTCGGCTTTGGGTTTTGCGACCCCTTACCTTCCTCTGCCCATAATAAATTTTATTACCGGCGTTCATATAAGAACGAACAACTTTTTAGTTGGTTCTTTTCGATTTATTGAAATTAATAATACGGACCAACACAATTTCTACCGTCTTATTTGCAATAATTAATAATACCACTAATTTAATTACTTCCGTCTGGTTAGGCTAAAATAGTGTTATATCTCTCTCTTCGCCCATTCTGTCATTTACCCGTAAATGACATTACAAACCCCAATACACTATTTAGCTTGCAACTTCAGCACAAAATTCCTTCAATAAAAAGTTCTTTTTCCTCCTGGTTATGCCTGTAATAAATAAATAAAATAAAATAAAATGTGTGTGTGTGTGTGTGTGTGTGTGTGTGTGTGTGTGTGTGTGTGTGTGTGTGTGTTTCAGTGACTTGTCTTTTTTGGACACTGTTCTTTTCTGCTTCGCTGAAGTTATGGGTTTAGTTTCCACTGGCTCTGGTTCACCAAGAGAGTGGACACTGTCTGGCAACTTCCCTTCTTTTTGTCATTGGGAACCTACCAGAATACCATTAATCAATTTCCTTCCATATTCGTTAAATTTCTATATTGCTGCTACTATTACAACAATAAATTTTAAAGCAGCTATCACGGTTGACCAATTTATTATAATTTTTTTACCATCCTACCAGGCCGTGCCCCCTCTCCCAACGTCTCTAGTTGGTTCTTTAAGTGATTCGTATTTATCTTCTCTATGGGTTCTAATAGAGCCTTAAAGTAATGTTGGGAAATTCCTTCACTATGGGATTCCAAACTTCTGTATAACTGTTTTAAATTCCTGTTAACTAATTCTAAAACTGAATCCTTTTCCTCATATTTCTCCTCTCTTTGATAGTAAGTGGGTAGGGATATGGATACCCAGAATGCTAAGCATCCCAGGGGCAAATTTACTAAGGACAGCGGCGGTCTCACATATATTATCTCAATGGGTCCCCTTCCACATACCTTGGAAAATCTAATTGCTTTTTGGACTGGTACCGCCCACACCACCAGATACGCTAATAGCTTGTGGCAGCATTGCTTTTGTTAACACTTCTACTCGAAAATTCTTTTTAATTCCTTCTCCTTCATTTTCAAATAATTCCAGTACATACATTCTGTGATTCCCCGCTACATAAATGAGACTCTTTTTCACTATTTTCCTGTCTCACTACCTGTTCAGCTTTCAATTCCTTTTTTCGCTATATAACAATTAGTGAGATGATTGTTTCGGACAAGTGTGCGTCGCTCATGCCACAGCGGTTACGCCCTCTCGCTACCACTGCCGGCCGGTCAGTAGCATCGACGAGCGGTTTCATTCTCACTGCGACACACCATCAACTCACCCTTCCTCTCCAATCATTGCTACTTTTATTCTCCTCTATTAGGATCTTCTAAAGGATCCTTCTCTATCGCTATCCCTTACTGTGATTTGAGTGCGTTTGCATTCCTCAATCTCTTTTTAAAGGAGTAATTCTGATTCTACCTTTGACTCTTTTCTATTCCCTAACTGTCTCGTTATCTGTGAAGGGGGAGTTTTCTTTTTCTTCGTGCAGTTCTGATTGCGAGCCCTGGGCCCCTTCATTCTCTGTCGATTGGAGACCTAACTCTTCTTCATTTCTCCGTTTTTTCTCAGAGTTGGGAGAAAGTTATCTCATCTTTCACTTGATTCGAATTCTGATTCTTTTTCATTTTCCCCATTTTCTTAGTGTTGGGAGAGGTATCTTCCTTTTCCCATTCACTTGATTTGCCTTCTGATTCTGGTTTACGAAATTTCAAATCTGATTCTTTGGTTCCATCATGAGTTCCTTTCGTCTTTCTTTTATTAGGCCTTCGGGTGACATTTGCAAGACCTCCTCTGTAACGACGCAGGCTACGAATGAACGCCGCTAGCTGCCATCAGCGGAGGTCGCTCAGACACGCGGTTCGTCCCGTCTGGGCCTCTAGGGTTCATTATAATGGATTGCTGGTTCATCTCTTTATCTTCTTCCTCTCTCTCGGAATCTTCATTAGATTCTAATTCTTTTGGTTCTACAGGGGTTGCTTTCCTTGTTTTTCTCTTTTTGGCTTTTGGCTCACTCATTTTCTAATTAGCAACCTCAACTAACTTTAAATCATTGCATGGGTACTTTGTTCAACCAGCCACCTGGTTCCATATTACATATGATACTGGACTAGTTTGCTCTATTACTCTATAGTATGATTCCCATATCTTGTCCAGTTTTCTTTCCCTCAAATGAACTTTGTAGTACACAGGGTCTCCAACTGTAAATTCCACCACCTTCCTGTTGGCATTCACCCTGTCATTTCTCCTCTTTTGGGCTCTTTTTATCCGCCTTCTGGCCTGTAAAAACAACTTATGCTGTTGTTCCATCACCACCTGATGGTGGTCTTCTCCAATATACTTCCTACGGGGGCTTCAATTGTTGGTAAAATTTACTATAATTTATGGATAAAGTGCAGGGATTAGTTTATGTATTGATTATAATAGAGAATCAATCCCCCGAATGTATATTATATAGCAACAACAATCCATGATGGTCACAAAGTAAGGGATTGAAGGTAATGTTGACAACGTTCCTGGATATAGAGTATCCTCTTGGCACGTAATCTGTTCAATGAAACCACGTCAAAGATCATCACTTTCGAATCAGACACTCTCCAGAATCGGATTTGATGTTCAATACTTTTATACACGTCTCACTGAATATTCTGATTGGTTAAACCTTCTATTGGTGAACTATAAAATGGGTTGATTCCTGGGGGTCTACACACAAAAAGTTCAACACCCCCCTTTTGGGGTACATTATAGAATCTCCTTGCAAAATATTAGTAAAGTTATTAATCATATGGAACAAAAATTAATACAAATAGCATTCATAAAATATATCTTTTGTTTTGTGATTAGAAAAATTCTTTTTTCTTTACATATATATATTTTTTTTGTTCTTCTTTTAAACCAATATAAAAAAATAGTTATATTTTGTTCGACGTAAGAAAAAGCATATGTTCGCTCATTCGAAAAAGCTTTTACATTTTTACAAAAATCACTCCTTTTATGAAATTGACTTTTTCCCTGTACATGTCCGGCTCTTCTCCACCGGAAACAGATAATATTTGTTTATTTACTTTATCATCATCATGTCATTTTTCATCATATTTCGATTTCTGCTTTGGTCTCACTACTAACCAAGTCTGCGGGGAGACCTAAGGCAGGTCGTGGCGTGTTGTTATGGCTCCATTTCATGTTTTTCTATCTTCCCTATCATCCCTAGCATTACATAGATAGAGTTTTCCTTAGTGTGTGGGCTGTACTTAACAAGACAATTTTTTGTATATCTCTTAAGCTGGGGTTTCCAGGGATTCTTTCAATGTGTTGTTTTGTTCCATTTTTTTATCATTCCAAGTGCACCTACTATCACTGGCACAACTCTTATTTTCAATTTCCACATTTTTTCTATCTCAATTTCCAGGTCTTTATATTTTGACAGTTTTTCAAATTCCTTGATTGCTATGTTACAATCCACTGGACAAGCCATATCAATTAATAGACAAGTTTTCTCCTTCTGGTTTTTAACAATAATGTCTGGCCTGTTTGCTTCAATTTTTCTGTCTGTGTAGATGGTGTAATCCCATAGAATGGTTACATCTTCTATTTCTGTAACCGGTGCTGGGTGATGTTCATACCAGTGTTTGTTTACATATTTTCCATAATGTTTGCACATTGTCCAATGTAAATATTGCCCAACTCTATCGTGGCGATTTTTATATTCATTTGGAGCAAGCACAGAACAGCCTGAGATTAGGTGGTCTATTGTTTCTTGGTATTTATCACAAAGCCTGCATTTTGGATCCATATTATTATGTATAATATTTGCCTGAAAGTTTCTAGTGAAAAGACTTTGGTCTTGTGCTGCAAGAATAAAGCCTTCAGTTTCAGACTTTAATCCAGATGCACGTAACCATCGATGAGTATTAACTTTGTCAACATTGGATTTATTGGCACGTTCTGGATATTGTCCATGCAGAGGTTTGTCTTGCCAGTGCTGTTTCATCTGTTCAAGAGCTTTATCTTTGGCTTTCATTTTCATATTTTTTGCCGCAATAGTTGGTTCTTGGCTTCTGTTTTGCTTTTCTACAGAATCTACTAACTGTAAATCTTGTTTGTATTTACTGACTTCTTTTATTATTGAATATTTTTTCTTTCTTTCTTCATGTTGCCTTACTAATTGTATCATCCAATCCTTTGTTGTTTCTATGTATGTTAGTAAGCCAATAGTTGTTGTCTTGTATGACAATTCCAGCTGAATAAGACCTCTTCCACCTTCTTTACGGGGTATGTATAGACGGTCTACATCAGCCTTTGGATGATGCATCTTATGCTTAGAAAGAAGCTTTCTTGTTTTAGAATCCATTCGCCTGATGTCGTTTAGAGTCCAGTTTAAGATGTTGAAGCTATATTGGACAACTGGGATTGCAAGGCTATTAATGGCCATAACTCTGTTCTGAGAATTCAATTCAGTTTTTAATATCATTCGTATCCTTCTATAGTATGGTGAATGTTTTCACTCTCATTTACACCTAGGTATTTATAAGCTTCTTCTGGTTTCAATTCTTTTATTGTTACAGCAGGGTCTAAGCTAATTGAAGATGTTTCTTGTATTGATCCACGTAAAACTGTAGCTTTAGCACATTTATTCAAATTGAATTTCATTCCAATGTCTTCGCTGAAGCATTTTACAGTTTGCAGAAGACCTTCCAGCTCATTATCATTCTTAGCATATAACTTTAAGTCATCCATGTAAAATAGATGGCTTATTTTCTTTTGGCCTATTTTATAACCACATTCTGTCTTATTAAGGTGACTGGTTAGTGCTATTAATGATATGCAGAATAGTAATGGAGACAAAGAATCACCTTGAAATATACCTCTTTTGATGTTTATTTCATCAGACTTATAGGTTCCATTTATATGATTGAGGTAAAGGGTTGCTTTCCATATAGACATGCACTGTTTGATGAAATTGATGATGACGGGTGATATCTTGTATATATTTAAAGTCTTTAAAATCCAGGAATGTCGCACAGTATCGAATACCTTACGATAATCTATCCAGGCAGTACTAAGATTTTTCTTTGTACTGTAGCAGTTTTCCAGGATCATTTTGTTAATAAGCAATTGGTCTTTACATCCATAACAGTTTGCACCCTTTTTGTTCAAGCGGTATCATGTCATTTCTTTCTTTCAAATATGTCTGTTTTGTTAAAATAGATGTTAATAGTTTATATGTTGTCGGAAGACATGTAATTGGTCTGTAGTTTTTCGGGTTGTTTGTGTCACCATTCTTGGGTAGAAGAAATGTAATTCCTTTGGTCATCCATGGAGGAATTTTAGTGGGATCGTCAACCATTTCTTGAAGTTCTTTGGCTAGTTTTTTATGTGCTGTATTTAAATAATATAGCCAAAAGTTAGGAATTTTATCTATACCTGGGAATTTTCAATTGTGTGCTTTTTTTTAGTGCAAATTTAACATCCTCTTCTGTAATTCCAGCCCATGTCTGTTCTGGTTTATTTTTCATTCGTTCTATCTTTTGTGCAATCCAATCTACTTCCTTGCTATGTTCTTTAGGGCAAGCCCATATCTTTTCCCAGAACTGTGTAACTTCTTCCATTCGGGGGTGGGGGGCTGTCACTTCAATTCTTTTTTTACCTATTTCCCTATAAAATCTCTTTGTATCGGTTTAAAAAATCTTGTTTTGTCTGTAAAATCTTGATCTTTTCTCATAGCGTCTTATTCTTTGAGCCTTCAGTTGTATTTTTTGCTTTATTTTTTCCTTAGTTGTTGTTGTTGTTGTTATTATTATTATTATTATTCCTGTAGTGTAGTTTTAATAGTTAATAGTTGTTCTGTTGTTTCTCTTGTTGTTGTTTTTAAATCCTTGTTTTCGTATAAAATAATCTGTTACAGATTCATTTTCTCATCTTCTTAACGAAGTTAATTCAGTATATAAAGCAATAATTTTAGATTTACCTTTTGACGAGCAACCTTCACGCAATATTCTTAAAAGACAAATTCTGGTCATCCAGGCGTTGTATTAATTCGGTGAACACGCACGCATTTCTTTCCATGAAAACATCTTCTTTCTGGTTCTCTTAGCCAAGAATGATGTCCAGAAGTTTTCTTATTGTAAGGTAGTCTAGGAATTCCACTTCCCACAATTCGTATTTTGATTCGTCGTAGCCTGAGCCCATAACCTCTGTTAGTAAAATTCGCCATAAAGCGTAGGGATTAGATTATTGGAGAATACATCTACCGAATGTATATAATATACCAACAACAGTCCATGGTGGTCACAAAGTAAGGGATTGAAGGTAATGTTGACGACGTTCCTGGATATAGAGTATCCTCTTGGCACGTAATCTGTTCAATGAAACAACTTCAAAGATCATCACTCTCGAATCAGACAATATTTATTCAGTATAAAAATACATGAATTGTGGCACAAGGCCGAAATGGGGGGAGCAAAAACTCAGGATGGTCGTCAGTAATCTATCCTATACCTAGCTGAACACGATCACGACCCAATCACTCATTACATTCACCACAAGAACCCATCCATCATCTCCCAATCCTTTACACACCACAATACCACATATTTATAAGGGGCATCTAGAAAGTGGGAAAACCCATGACAATAAAAATGTATTTATATACAATATAATATATAATTTAAAATATTTAATGAAAAATGAAATGATAGGAGAGGTATGAACCCCAAAACAACTAAAATATAACATAATTTTTCAAACTAAAATAAAATAAATGTTAGTAAGACCCGTCCATCCCAGAAAAAGAGTGGCCGCTGTATTCTGTCAAATGACGAAATCAAGAAGCGCACTCGCTAAGGGAGTTGTGAGGGGGTAAAAATAATTAATGGAATGGAAAGATCAAAAGCTGACCCAACCGTGATAGAAGGAGGCCAAAACAAACTGGGGAGGTTGGGAATCTCGAGAGAGAGAGAGCCGGGTATAGGCTACGAACACATTCTTACACATTAACTCGGAACAAAAAAGAGAGCTACCTTAATCAGGGTAGGGTTCCAAAGGAATTCACCCCGATGTAATCAGCAGATCTAAAAGAGAAAATCAAGGCTAGTCCCGTTGACGCGAACCAGGGTCGCCATATTTACCCATTTTTGCTGAAGGCTATCGAAGTCAATCGTTTCTAATCAGTTCTAATTTTCATTTTGAGCAGGTGCTCAAAATATCGGACCAGATCCTGGTGTGAAAGACGCTGACCTCGCAAGACTTTTTCTTTTCGCTTCGTCCAAATCACCATTCGAGCCGTAGATAGCTATATGGTCAGAAGTACTGGCAAAGGTCAGCGCGTCGTTCGAGACTTGGCGTCGAAGGAGGTTGTCCTTAAAGAGCTTGGGACATCGATTCAACATAGGGCCGGAGTGCACGCTCTGTCCCTTAGCCGGCGAAGGAGGGGCTCCAACAACAAAGCATAAAGTAGGGGTGACAGTGGACAATCCTGTCGGACCGACCTAGACAGCGCCAGAACGCCCGACAATTTTCCGTTCACCTGTACCACAGCCGTGGGGGATTGATACAGCCGCCAGGTAACGATGGTCAACCCTAATGGAGTGATTCAAATTGATCAACGCGGCTTCTTCATCGTCTTTATCCTCTCTATGATCGTGCGTATCAGATGTAGGTTGCTCTGAATTGTTCGGCCATTCACAGCACAAGTCTGCTCAGGTCCCAACAGAGACTCGGCAACTAATTGCAAACGATTTGACAAGAACTTGGCCAAAATCTTTAACTCTGTGTTTAGTAGAGTTATGGGCCGCTAACCCTCTAACACTTTCCAAACATTCTTCTCTTTTCTCAACAACCTGATCACACCCCTTGGTGAACCGGTTGAGGATGGACCCCTGTCAGAACCAGATGTTGAACACGACAGTCAAAATCGGGACAAAGATGTGCGACAGCCTCAAGTACAATTCATAGGGCAAACCATCGAGACCCGGCGATTTTGCCTCTGCCGACCTTCTTCAAAGCCGCGTAGACTTCGCCCTCCGTAATCTCTCCCTCGCAGCTAGCTGCATCAGCTGGCAAATAGCTGCGAAACTCCTTATCACAGAGACCAGGTTCCTTGGTAAACAGGATTTCGAAATGCCGCCAAAAGGCCTCGCACATGTCATCAGTCGACCGAAGAGTATGTCCCTCCGGGTTGCGAAACTCCCGAATGTACCGGTCGCCACCTCGGCGAATCTCTTTCTTGCACAGTTCTGTGCCCATGTTCACAGCTTCGGAAGACATTTTACTTAACCTATGTCTAATTACCTGACCCATGTAAGGCTCGCTAGTCGAACGCTCCAGGGCTTCCTAATCTAAGGCTATCTCTAGGGGATCTCCAACAACATGTGCGAGGCGTTTTGGTGGCATTTCGAGATCCTGTTTACCAAGGAACCTGGTCTCTGTGATGAGGAGTTTCGCAGCTAATTGGCTGACATCCCCCGGATTTTACCGGCCGATGCAGGTAGCCACGAGGAATAGATTACGGGGGGCAAAGTCTACGCGGCCTTGAAGAAGGTCGGCAGAGGGAAAATCGCCGGGTCACCCCTACTTTATGCTTTGTTGTTGGAGCCCCTCCTTCGCCGGCTAAGGGACAGGGCGTGCACTCCGGCCCTACGTTGAATCGCTTTGCCTGGTTGGGTTCGAGCCAGGGTTTCCGCGTACGCCGATGACGTCACTACTTTCGTGTCCTCCCGGAGTGACATCGAGGTGGTACAGAAGGCGCTTGAACGGTACGAATAGGTGACAGGAGCCAAGATTAAACGCAAGAAGTCGCCTGGTTTGCGGTTAGGTGCTTGGAAGGGTGTTACCCTCCCGGGGCCTTTCGACTAGACGGACGGCCCTGTCCACATTCTTGGAGTGTGGTTTAGGCCCGACCTCCAGTTGGAGAAAAATTGGTCAGAAGTACTGGGAAAGGTCGGCGCGTCGGTCGGGATTTGGCGTTGAAGGGGGTTGTCATTAAAGTGTTTGGCTAAGGCGTGTGTTACATACGTCTTTCCCATTATCCTTTACCGGTTGTCAGTACTTCCACTTTTTAAACGACGTAGGAAGGCGATCGAGCGTTTGTGGAAAGGACGCAAACATTACGTCGACAAACGTATCTGTTACCAATGTCCGTGTCATGGGGCTCTGGGGATGCCGTACCTTATGGGCCACAATGTCGCGTCAAGGTTGAGTTTCCTGAGGCGTGCGATTTTGGAAGACTCATTGCTGAGGGGGATAGTGAGGGACATGTTCCCTAGCCTTACTATCACCCCCCCCCCCCATCTCGAGGCGGTGCCGTAAGCCTCGAGGGTTATCGAGTTCTCTCCTCGAATGTGACCTTTCACAGCCTAGGAAAGTCTTCTATCGTGGGTTAGTGGAGGGCGTCGCCAAAAATTCATTACGTGATGTGCTCCGCTTGTCGAGGGATGAGTATCGCTCGTTCTGGTCTTGGGCGCCGGGTACATATTACCTCTGCAACTTCGAGTTTTTGCTCACCTGGCGATTGGCTCGAAATTGGTTACCTCTCAGTGATAAGGCCTTCATATGGGGCCTGGCGGATTTGCCAGATTGTGAACGCTGCAACCTTGGTTTGGAAGAAACGGCTTCGCACGCCTACTACCATTGTTCGCGGGGTCGCCCTCTATGGGACCTGGTCGGTTAGTTGACTGCTCGTATCGCAGCGTGGGAGCTTGTGCTCATTGATCGTGCATTTTCCTGCGATAATGTTTCGCCCCCGTTCTCTGTGGCCACGGCTCAAATGGTGATTTGGACGACGCGAAAGGAGAAAGTCTTGCGAGGTCAGCGTCTTTTACATCAGGATTTGATCCGATATTATGAGCACCTACTCAAAATGAAGATTGGAACTGATTGGAAATGTTTGACGTCGACAACCTTCAGCAAAAGGTGGGTAAATGTGGCGAGCCTGGTTCGCGTCAACGGGGTTAGCCTTAATTTTCTCTTTTAGATCTGCGAGTTGCATCGGGGTGGATTCCTTTGGAACCCTCCCCTGGTTAAGGTAGTTCTCGTTTGTGTACCTAGTTAATGTAAATGAATCGGTTCCTCACCTGTACTCCGCTATTTCTTTTGTTATGATCCAAGTCGAGATTATCAACCTCCCCAGTTTGTTTCGGCCTCTTTTTATCTCGGCTGGGTCAGCTTTTGATTTTCCCATTCCATTAATTACTTTACCTCCTCCCATTCCCTTAGCGTGTGGGTTTCTTGATTTTGCCATTTGGCGGAATAAAACGGCCACTCTTTTCCTGGGATGGACGGGTCTTACTAACATTTATTTTATTTTAGTTTGAAAAATTATGTTATATTTTAGTTGTTTTGGGGTTCATACCTCTCCCATCATTTCATTTTTCATTAAATATTTTAAATTATATATTATATTGTATATAAATACATTTTTATTGTCATGGGTTTTCCCACTTTTTAGATGCCCCTTATAAATAAGTGGTATTGTGGTGTGTGAAGGATTGGGAAATGATGGATGGGTGCTTGTGGTGAATGCGCAAATTGTAATGAGTGATTGGGTCATGATAGTGTTTAGCTAGGTATAGGATAGATTACTGATGGCCATCCTGAGTTTTTGCCCCCCTCTCCCTTTCGGCCTTATGCCACAATTTTTGTCTACTTTACAGTAAAAAATATTGTATATAATGGACACAAAAATCCAACATCAATAGGTTATCTATCGGTAGGATCTCATCTCTGTCAAACAGCATGTAATACGGTGAGAATTTAGTTGTATCATTGATCCTGAACCTTACCGCCGCGAGAGCCTGGGTCAGGTACAGGTCACAATTCTCAACATTATCTCTCGTTAATTTTGCTAAAACGTCTCTCAGTGACCTATGGAATCTCTCCACCTTGGCATTGTTTTGAGGTTGATACAGAGATATGGTTATATGTATCATTTTCAGACCTTTTACTACCTCTCTCATCACGTAATTTACATTCTCAGGCCCACAGGGGCACCATACCTGAGAAAAATTTAACCCATGATTAAGTCGACTATGGTTGTGGGACATTCTGCTTCACGGCGGCCTTCATACTTGCACTTTCAACACACAAAGCTTTATCTACCCGGTGTGGGTTTATAAAAAACCGTGTCTTCGGAACCATTCTTTCCTTCCCGGATCCTCCTCCCATTCCTCCTCCTCTTCCTTCACCCACTTATGTACTACAGGGGGGGCTTTTTACTTTCTGTTCTATGTTCCTTCTTCCACCTGGGATTCTTTCCTAGGCCCCTCCGCCCAGCTAACTCTCGCCCCAGATCACGTGTCCTACTCTGCTTGACCTTGTTCCACACACCCTGGCTCTCTTTGGCCAGTGCCACCGCCGCTGTCAACCTTACGGATCCCTTTTTCAACACGTCATGCCGAATGCGCTCATTCCTGCAGCGCCCCGACATACAGGTCCGCTAACTGGGCCTGTATTGCTTCCCCTGTCCGTTTCCCCAGTTCTTCTGGTCCCTCATTTTTTCCCTGAACTAGTTCCATGAGGCTTCTCATGTCCTCTATCGCCGTGTCTTCATTTGTGTATTCCCCCACTAACCAATCTTTTAGTTCTCCCCAAGTAAGGTGAGGCTTTTCCCCCAATATTCGACTTATAAAATCTGATGGTTCTCTCGTCGCGGCGTGGAACGCTTACGCATACCGTCTCTCTCTCATTCAGCTGGTAAATTAGCTGACTTTTATCTTCGGCCGCCAAACAATTTTTTAATTCCCTTGAGCCCCCTAAAAATTGGCACCCTTGGTCCCTCCAACGGATTTCTTAACTCTCGAGGTGTGGGTGATTTACCGTATATGAAATCTAAAAATCCTTGAGATCAATCTTCACAACGTGGGCGGGGAAGAACACCGTTGTAATAGTCGACTTGAAGACCAGCTGCTGAATCGAAGCTATCAAAGACCAGGCGGCGAGCGTCCGTTCACAACTAAATCCAATCCTAACGTGATCCACATTAATTTTTCAGACATCCAATTTATTGTATGTATTTTAAACACTGTCAGTATGTCTCTTTGAAGTTTGGGTATGTCGTTTGGAGGTTGCTTTTTGACACTGTTTGGTTGTTGGTAATTAATAGTAATTTTTGAATTGGATATAAAGAAAAATATACTGATAAATTTCTTATGAAAAGGGTTAATGATATAAGAAACGACATAATTCGTTCCCGTTCGTTGAAAATTTTTTAAAAAGTAACAACGAACCAGATGTCTGCTAGGGGACAATGTACTAATTTGTACAACAAGCGAGGTGTTGATTGATAAAACCGTAAAAATCCTAAATGCCAGATAGGAAGTGAAAAGATTACTTAACGAGAGGCCGGGTGTCCAGTGTCTGATACCAAACACAGAAAAATTAGACAGCTGACAAATTTGTTTTTGTGAAAATAAATTACGAGATTTAACAACTTGATATTCGCACAGAGGGGTAACTCGTTGTGTGCAGATTTCAGACCAGAAAAGAGAAAGGAAAGTCGCGTGTGAACGATAGTTGTTTTTTTTTTGTTTTGTTTTGTTTTGTTTTGTTTTTTTTTGTTTTTTTGGTTTTTTGGGTTTTTTTTTTTTTTTTTTGCCTGCATCCACTGAAAAGCCGTGGTCAGAGGCGGTTTACTGAGGTAGAAGTAAGAAGTTGTGGCCGGAGCGTTGCCTGCAACCATTACCCGAGAGAGAGAAGACAACCAAGTTTGGAAAAAAAAAAATGAAAGGCAATGAAGACGACAGGTAGGGAAAATACCAATTCCCTAACAACCTAATACCCCAGCACTAGTTATAGTTAGACATGAATAAAAATGAATGTGCGAAAGTAATTAAGAAGAGATCGAACCGAGAGTTCGGAGACTTCGGAGAGAAGATTTGAAGATAAAGATAAGAGTAACTAACTACCCAAGCGTAACTCCAAGATCAGCCCTGGGCCAAACTTACCAAACTTATCAAAATCACACTATTTACATTATTCTGACTGTTGTCTTCATCTTGTTATACGCTTCGGCCTTCTTCCTTGCCTGTATAGAGGAAAAAGCCTTGAATATCCCTCAGGTTCAAGCGGACGGGCTAAAATGGAACGTGAGACAGATATTGGAGAAATCAAATATCAGGTGGGCTGGCGATCATGACCCTACATAGGAATGAGAACATCATCATACTACCAACTGACAAAAGCAATGCAACTGTAGTGATGGACAAAATAGAATACACCGAGAAAATGGAAGACCTCCTTAGCTCATCACATATGGAGGGATATGGAGGGAGAAAGGGAATCATTTTCCTCTATGGGATTAAGTTTAAGTAATTAACAGAGAACACTATTGGAAACTATATAAACTAAAGCAATCAGTGCATATGCTAGGCCACAAAAATCTCTTAAGCCGGCCAAGCATAGAAATGAATACAATACAGTATACAGAGTACTAGAGAAAATCATTAGCATAAAAGATTGAGATTTGAACTCTGGTAAAAAGAAAATGGTTACTGAGACATTAGGTTTATAAGTCCCAGAAATTCATGCACTCATGAACACATGGTCTAGTGGATATAGAAGTTAGTTTGTTCTAGTGAGTGGTGAGTTCAGTACCTGGCTACGGCAGAGGGGAACAAATGACTAAAATGTCGTAAACATAGCGAGAAAAATGAGAATAACAGTGTAAACAATGTAAAAAGGTTTGCATCATCTAGAATCTGGAAAATTTGTCTCCAGTCATCTGGCTAATCTTTAAAAAAAAAGTTAAACTGAAGCGTATTATTCCCTTTGATGTCTAAATCCAACGGAATGATACTAGCTCACGCTTCAGTTTAACTTTTTTATTTAATTTTAGATAGTAATAAGCTACTAGGATTTCATCCATTAAAATAAAATACCTTAGCATTTTCTTGAATTAGATTACTTCTAGAATCTTATATCTATATTTCCTACCATCATTTATCTATTTACTCACTCTCAAGATTCACAACTTAAAGAGAAAATTATTCATAATTTTTATACCTAAACTATTAATATTTCACTGATCAAACAGTAGTCGTTTCTTTAAGCAGTGTCCTCATACTAGCTTAACCCTCCCCCCACTCTTAGTCATTGGATAACCATGTACTATATCACATAGCCAAATGACAACTTTTCTCCCTTTCCATCGTAACTGTCAAAAGAAAATATATATTTTCTAAATGAAAGCGTCTCTCTCTCTCTCTCTCTCTCTCTCTCTCTCTTTCTCATCATCATTAATATCATCCAACCTGTTTTTCTAGTTATTATGACGTAAATCACGAGGAAAAATTAAATTTTAATTATGGCTAATATCAGCGAATATTTAACAGAACGCCCACTAGTTCGCAAGTTTTTTAATCACTTTTTCATCTAAATATGCTCAGTATACTCAATTCTTGTAGGCTTTTAGCGTTTGATAAATTTACTTTGTTTAGGTAAATTTGTAACTTAGCATTTATATATTTTATTGTTTTTAACTATTCGGTAAAAACATGTTTTCTTTTCTTTTTTTTTTTCATTTTTTTTTTTTTTTTGCCTACCTGCTTTGCTTGAAGTATCCAAAATCCAGAAAGACAAAAGTTGTTTAAAGTAGATTAAATATGACAATCATTGATTATATGTTTCGTTAAATTATGATCGTGTGTAACAAACAGGATTTATTATTTCATATTCTTATATTAGGTTTTGCCTATGGGCTCTATTTCATTTTTATGCAAGAAAAAAATTATATTTAACTAAATTTGGTACATATTTCGAAAATAAGCAACTTCTTTGAAACTTTGGTTTTCCATTATCTTAAATAGATCAAGTTTTGCATATTGATTACGATCTAGGATTCACACGTTTTAGTTTAATACTCATCTTAAATATATCAGTGGTTACGTTAGTCAATTTAAGTTCGAATACTTATCAAAAGATAGAAGAGAAAGAACTTTTCTATCAGTTACAGTATAGTATAACAAAACATCCTTTGTTTTTAGAAATTAATCAATAAAGATAACTCTTATTATAGTTTTATTGAGCCATTTTAAGGCCAAGGAGCTAAAAATGTAAATGTAATCGGAATTTTCCCAATGTTATCCCCGAATTATCAAGTCTGCATGAATTTTGAAAGAGGGAATTTAAAGGTAAAAGGTAGGCAAAAACTATTTTTATTAAATCTATAAGCATTTGCTAAATATCCTTAATTCTGATTTTAAATATTAGATTCTTTTATTTTTTTATATCGTCAGACATTAATTTTATAACACAACTATTTATCACTATAACAATATTATTTAGTTGAACACAAGAATATATACTTAACTAAGATGAATAAATAGATTTATTCAATCACATATGTGCCATTATGTTCCAATACATTTCGCCAATTTTGAAGCATCTTTGATTCCATCCTCTCAAAACTTGACACCTTTCTGGGTGATGAGCTGGTCTAAGTCTTTTTACAGGCTTCCAGAGAATGTAAGTTTTTACCATTAAGAGAATTTTGTAAGAATCAAAAAAGTGGTAGAAGGTGAAAGGCCAGTGAGCACAGCAGGTGTAATCGGATATCCCAGCCAATCTGTACCAATTTCTGCCGGGTTTGCAAAGGGACATGAGATCTGATGTTGTCATGATAGAAAATGACATTCTTCTTGTTGCAAAATTTCGAACGCTTTTCATTGATTTCTTCCTTTTAATCGGTTCAGTTGGAAACAGTATTTGTCAAAATTCAACGTTTGATTTTGAGGAAGAAGCTCCTAATACACACTCTCCTTCCAATCACTACGTTCCTCGAAGCAGGTTTCTTCGGTGTGGTCAACGGTGAGTCATTTCGCTTTCACCAGCACCTTCTTTGCTCCCTATTTTAAACAATCAATTTTTCACAGCCTGTTAACTTTCTTTGCAAAAATAGACCGTTTTTGTTCTGCTTGAGCATAGAATCGAAAATAGAAATACAGCCCATAATTTTTTTCCGGTAAATCGTGAGGCATCAAAAGATTATAGTGATTCACATATCCAAGTGTCTTACAACACTCATACGTGTTTTTTTTTTTTGTTTTTTGTTTTTTACTCAGAATTTCGATTTGGTCATCAACGACTGCACGCCTGTTGGAACGTTCTCAGTCTTCCGCAGCAAACCTTCCACTTCTGAACTAAGCGAATCATTACCCTCAGTTATGGCACCATCTCTATAAACGGAGCTTATTTTTGCTATTTGTGTAGCGAATTTCTCATTTCGGAAATAAAAGAAAAAGGTTAAAATGCATCTCATCACCTCACGCACTTTTCACTTATGGATTATGTATTTTTAAAAAATTATCAAATAAGCTAAAAGCAGGTACCTCTAATTATAAGTGATATCTAAAGATAAAAATGAATTTTTAAAAATGAAAAATATCTTTCTTGAAGCTTACATTTAAATTTTAATTTCAAGCTAATAGATTGAATTTGGTGTATTTCAAAACAAATTTAAATTGTGAATAGAATGACCTTTTAAATCGGTAAGAATTGCTGCTCTTAGCCTAGAAGTTAGGATCGACAAGCATGTTCCAGACCAGGTGAGTATACATAAGCACATTGTGTGTGTGTGTGTGTGTGTGTGTGTGTGTGTGTGTGTCTGTGTCTGTGTGTGTGTGTTAATAGAATTAATTTCTGAGGAAGTGCTCGCTGAAAGCTACCTAAAATGTTAACGTTTTGATACTATTGAATCTTATTTTATTCATAATGACCAACTTTCTTAAAATTATCATAGCCTGGTGTGGCAGTAAGAACCTATTCATATATGTTCTTTTATTCCTACCTAAGATTTTTTTCTTTTCTGTGTGTGTGTGTGTGTGTGTGTGTGTGTGTGTGTGTGTGTTTCCAACATGAATATTTGCTCCTTTATATGGAGTCAATAATTTGTCAACCGAATGCAAGTTTGTATTGAATTATTCACATAAAAATATATTCCTTAACACTTCAGTACAGTCATCAAAAATTTCTTAACCTTTTGAATTTTCTGATTAAAAATATCCATTCAGAAAATTCAAAAACAAAAGATTAATATTAAAAGCAAATATGGTTTTATAACTGAAAAAATATTATCACCTTTCATAAAAGGCAAGATTTGTTGCTGTCTTCAAAAGAATTTTTTTTTATGATGATAAAGCCCCTACGAATATCTTCAAGTATAGCATCCTTGTTTGGTTTAAAAGTAATTCAAGCAAAAATAATTACCCATTAAAGTGGCACGAGGAAGTTCAACATATTAACTTTTGTATGTGATTGAATTTTTAATTTTTTCTTTTTTACTATAAACACTGGCTAATGGTTGATCTTCCCTTACTCCTAATGATTCACTGCTCCACATTTCTTTCCACAAGCCTTTCATTGAATATTTCAGTCAAGAGGTCGAAATAACTATATGTTTAATAACCTTAAATAGGTAGTACAAGCAGGAAATTGTGATATGTTAAACTTATTTTTATTCTTTCTCTCATACTTCAATTAATTTCAGTTGCAATATCAAGTAAATTATTAGTGTTTCCTAAAAAAATAGTATTTCTCGTGAAGTTTTCGCAAGTTCGGAACACGAAATAATATCGACACCCAAAAGTTCATGTATAAGATACATTTACTGATTTCTTCAAAATTGCGAACAAGTTTGTCAACTAAAACCTTGATTGGCTTCGTTTTAACTCTTCCAATTCAAAATTTACACTATTATGCTTGAGACTTTAGCGTCTGTTGCTTCCTTACTTTCCAAAGTGTTATTTCCAGTACCTGTGTACACAGAATATGTGTAAAGTTTGCAATAAGGTTTAAATATGTCGCTTTTTTCTCTGTGCTTTTCTAAAGCAGAACTTTTTTCTATTCCTTATTACATATTGCTTTCTAGATTTTCATTTAGTAGAATTGAAATTGATAGTTTTTTCTTTCTAATAACTTATACTAATTTATATCATAAGTTAATTATAATCTTCAAACTCTGGCTTCATTAAAGAAAAATTCGTACTTACTTTATAAACTCTGCGTCAAGCAATTTGTCAAAAATATGGCGAATTTAGATCTGATAGAATTCTCTTCGAGCAGATCTCTAATAAATCTGTTTTCAACTTAATTTAAATACTAGGCAATATTTACAAAATTGAATTTAGGAATTTTCTTCAAAATTTGTTTAAAATAAGAGTTGTAAAAATGTAAAATGATCGCAGCGTGTTGCTGAGGTAATGAATCATGCAAATATTTGTATGCGAACACATCAGAACATGTTTCAACATCTACTTTCTTGAAATGCAAACCAGATAAATCATTCGTTGGCGAGCCGTAGAGGAAGTTGCACGTGTTCATGTTATAGAGTTGGTGAAAAAATGAGTGAAAACAGTGGATTAAGATCATGTTTTGTGTAAATAATGGTAAAAGTTCAAATCAAATGTTATCTCTTTTAGAGAAAAGGTTATGGTGAACAGACTATGAAAAGAAATAGTGTTTTTAAGGGGAACAGCCAGTTTAAAGAATAGTGAGAAGATGTGTATGATGACACCAAAAATGGGTAGCCCAAAACACAAAAAAAAAAAAAAAAAAAAAACATTCAAATATCGACAGTGTGAACTTTTGTGCATAATATTAAATGTGTGACTTATAGCAACAGAAGTGAATATGAATAGGGAAACAATGCGACAGTTTCTAACAGAGGATTTGGGAATTAGAAAAATTATGCGCTTTGTGTTCGCGATTTTCTAGCTAAGAAATCCATTACAAAATTGAACCATTCACCATATTAGCCAACCTTAGACTCATGTGATCAAAAAAGGATCTTGATGTTTTTTACGTCATGTGGGAAGAAGAGATTACTGATATGCAAATGAGTGCGTCACGTGCCGGAAAAGCGGTGATGTTGGGGCTTGGACACAACATCATTAGATGCATTGCGCGCACACATCAATCTTAGTTCGAACAGCGGCGAGGAAATATGGCGGTGTCAAAGCAGCTCGTTCGGAGTTGTCTGCTTAATGACTTTAAGGTTGGCTTGTCCGAAGCCGCATCAAGTCGACGATTACGTCAAGCTTTTAGGGATAATGGTGTGAGTGAACGCACCGCCAGGTATTGGTCCTAGAAGTTCAGGTCGCGAGACACTGACGGGTTCACCTTTGTGGTAAATCCCTTAGTGTCCTGCCACAAGTCCTGGATGATAAGGTCCTGAAGGCGGCCATAAAGGAGCACGATAGTCAAACCTGTCGTGAGCTCGTCAAATACTTACAGGTTTTTTACGAAACAGTCAAATTTCACCTGCACTGTATAAGGAATGCTTACAATCTGAGCAGGTGGGTACCCCACACACTTTCGGAAGTTAACAGGCAACAAGTGACAGCCTGTTTCTCGTTGCTTTCTGAGCACTGCAACGTACCCACATTTGATCGAGTCCTTACCAGTGGGTCCTGACACTCCCAAGTGTGTCAGACATTGGTTGTCACTACGAGTATCTGGTGAACTTATCAACATGTAGTTCATTATAAGCTGCTATCAACGGCTCAAACTATCACTGCAGACTTGTATTCGCAGCAGTCGGAACGAAACGTGTGTAACAGGCACTGACGTACAAGAAGCGATCATTGATTAATTGCAAAGGTGTGCTTTTCGTTCATGACAATGCCTGTCCTCATGTGGCACGGGTGGCCAGGGATAGCATATGGTTACTAGGCTAGGAGACACCTTACTCTCTGAAGCAAGTGCCAACAGATTACCACTTCTTCCATTTCTTGGACAAACACTTTCGTGGGAAACGTTCACAAATAAGACACACTGGCAGTAGATACTCACACACTTCTTAGTCTAAAAAAAAAGACAATAAGACAATAAATAGTTTTCTAATAAACAAAAAACAAGGACATGTTTACTTATTTTTATGTATTTTATCTATTTCCAAAATTGAAAATAATGCATTGAAATGACGAAAATTTGCTGACATGCAGCAATATGATTGGAGTTTATTCCAGGAAACGAAACCCACTAATTGTTCTAACGCCATCGTCTCACGAAGTGCATAGCTTTATAAAGGAAGTACTTTGAAGCTAATAGCAACCAGTAGGTAATTAAACTGCCACAAATCGCATTCATGCATTATATAGTCTGTCCAAAACTTCGTCTTTTAGCAGTTGTAACGCAACATCGTATTTGTTATTGAAAGATAATAAATTATCTTGTGTGCACAACCAGTTAAATAATTGTAACTATATCAACTTAGCAGATACACATAATTTTCCTCTGGCCTTGACACTGTTTGAAACTGGACTAAAAAAAATATATAAAATATAAAATAAAATACTAATTTATATTTACCCTTCTTATTAAAAATGGAAAACTGTAAGTTTTGATGGACAAGAATACATTTTTGGAAAACTGTAAATAAATCATTTTACCTAGATATTTATTCTTATTACTACTCATTAATTTCTTTGAACAATTCAGCAATTGTCGTGTTTGTAGGTTATTTAGATACCTCTGTGCTCATTTTCCGTATCTAGATGACAATGGTTAACTATTACTGTTCCTTATCATTATAAAAGTTATCACATTTTAGACTGATCTTTTCAATATTACGTAATTATTTTAAAATATCCTTCTGCATATTAAATACAGCTTTGCTGATATTACCATCTTTTAATTCTTTTTAACAATTTAGCGCCACTGAAACACCCGATTTAAATCAAGTTCACATCCAAGTCAAATTATATGGGATTACGCTAAAGGTTTTCATTATTTATTGTTTAATTTATATATTTTAGGAATATTTATTATATCTACAAAATACAGACAATTACAAGAAAAAATATTTTTATGCTTCAGCAGTAGTCTGCTATCATTCTGATGTTCCAACGCACTCGGTACCTTTCCTCCATTAATTTGATGTCATGGTGAAATCGCTCACTCTGTTCATCGCTAGTTTAGGGCGTAAACCCAGTTTTGGGGGAATCTTTCCAGGTGGCTAAGAAAGAAATTAATTTTGATACTCATGTTAGCACCAAGGTTGCAAAATCATTCCATCATATTTGCAACACGATCCTTGCAGTTATCGAAATTTTGACTACCCAAAAAGTTTTTCCCAACTGCTATAAATGAATTTTTATGCCTTTGATTCATTTGAATTTATACAAATTACAAAATGTTCATCCTGAAGAGGTTTTCTGGTGTCTGGACCGTTGAAAACTCCTGCTTTAAACTTTTAAGTGCTCAAGCCTGGAAACACCTCACAGATACAAAACAAAGACCGCCCTTATCAACAGCTTTTACAAACTGTTTCATCAATAACAATTTTATGTGGAGAGGTGGAAAATTATTTTTTCTTTAGGTACGAGTGCAGCACATAAAACATTTTTCTCTCCCACTATCAGAGCCTCTCGAATAAGCCACTCAATTCTTTGCCAGTGTTGATCCTTGGCACGACTTGCCCATAATCCTAGAAAACAGAAATACTTCATATAGCCGGACTGATCTACTATTTCCTATCGTTTCCTGTTACAAAATGAGTCATTCAACAATGTGTTATTCAACTGCCAAAACAGGCATATTTGAGAAAAATGCCAAAATGTCTTGTCCATAAAAAAATCTTTATGTGATGATGGAAAATGGATGCGATTTTCGTATTCAGCGTACTAAAATTAGCTTAGAAAAATGACTATGTAATTCCAATTTTCTCGTAGAGCCAGTAAGATACAACGGCTTTTTCCTTAGCCTTATCTTTCATTAATATTTAATCATCCATTGTTTTAAATGAGAAGTCACAAAATATGCATTAACAAATAGGTTTTCAGAAAGCAATTGTTATGGAACCTACCCTTCTTGGAATATAATGAACTCTTCATATTATTCCGTTAAACAAGAAAAGAAAATAACTTCATGTTCACGGTTGTCTAAAAGTTACTGTGAATAACGTATTTAAAGAGAAAAAAATGATTATTTTTTCTCCTCCTCTCCTCCGAGCGACATAAGTTTTGTACAACTAAAATTACGTTACAAGCGTAATTTTTAAATTTAAACATGGAAGAATTTGTGACACGATAACTAGATATATGTATTTTATTATAATAGATTAAAATAGAAAATAGATTAGAATAGAAAATAGTTAGAAAACATGTCTAACAAAAGTGAAAAAGAAGAGAAAAATAAATAAATAAAAACTTTTTCTTTTTGAGGAAAATTGACTCAGTGATAAAGTTCAGCGGTCAAAGGCTGTTCTTACTGTATCTTGACCTCACATTAAGCCTTTTCCGGTGGAAGCCTTATTAAGATAAACAAAAAAAAGATAACTGAAATTTCAGACTTACAGTCGCCGGTGTTTGTCACCGGTGGTCTGACCCGGTCAAAGGCTGACCTTACTGTATCTTGACCTCACACTAAGCCTTTTCCGGCGGAAGCCTTATTAAGATAAACAAAAAAAAGGATAACTGAAATTTCAGACTTACAGTCGCCGGTGTTTGTCACCGGTGGTCTAACCCGGTCAAAGGCTGACCTTACTGTATCTTGACCTCACATTAAGCCTTTTCCGGCGGAAGCCTTATTAAGATAAACAAAAAAAAGATAACTGAAATTTCAGACTTACAGAGCATTTCCGGATTTCCTTGTTTCCGGTCGATTTTTTAGATAAATTCAGGTGTTTTTTCCGAGTTGGGCAGTAAAGTTAAAGACGAGAGAAGTGAAAGGAGTCAGCCGGGTGCGAGCTTGAAGGAAGTATCTCTCCTCGTCTTGTCTTCGTCCAGTTTGGGTTTGTTGATCTCCATTAATTGGAGTTAGAGCTGCGTGTCACATTCGCCTGCCCCAGCAGACAAAGCTAACTCTAAACGAATAAAGCCTTCTTTTCCACTCATCCAAAATCTTGGAAGTTCGTTTCTTACAGTCAATCTTGTACCCCCAGCTGTCCGGCCGACATTTTCTACAAATTCCCGGCAACAACACAGCGTGGAGAACGGCCGCCGGAGGAAATTGTTCGGGACGGCCATTGGGGTATTACAATTGGTGCCGTGACCAGGATTTGGAACCCACGGAAGTGCCACTGGATGCTAAGTTTGGATTTCGACGAACCGACGCGACTGGACGAGACGGGACGAACGAAAAAAAATTGAAGGAAGAACCAACTAATAACCAAATAAAGAAGTACTCAAGGGATCTCAGCAGATAGAAGAGTTTCCTTTAAACTTTTCACACCCACTAAAAAGAAAGAAAGAAGAGGGAACCCGGAATCAACAAGCGCCGATCCACTTAAAGTAAGCCGAATTCTTTTTACTCCCTTATTTTGTCTGTTCAGAATTCTTGCTGGCATATTCTTGGTATTGGTTTTGAATTTTTTTTTTTCTCCTTCTTTTGCCACTTGTTAGAATTGCAACAGTTTAGTATGGATAAAATTCATGTTATCGGATCAAATGGGTCGAGAATTCCAGTATTTAAAGGTAGATCTTCCGAATTCCAGGTTTGGGTTGAGGCCATAAAAAAAAAGAGTAGAATACACAAGCTTTCGCAGGCAGAGATAGTTAATGTGGCCTACGACTACTCAGATGGAGTAGTATCAGAATATATAGGGCTGTATTTAGACGATCATCCAGAATGTAGTTGGGATGAACTTTTGAAACAGCTAACTCATCAGTATGGTGATTGTACTAGTGAAGCTAATGCTGCAAGGGCTTTAATTAAGGTTAGACAGAAAGAGGGAGAAACTCTGCCAGAACTAACGAGCAGGATTTTAGGACTGGCTAAGATAGCATATAAGGACGCAGTTCAACGAGAGGGCGAGGTAATTCAGATGCAGCTGGCTGAGTTTTTCACGGACGCAATCGAAAACCCGTTCGTGAGAGAGGACACAGCCAGGGCATACCCAACCACTCTGACAGAGGCATTCAATGCAGCACAGCAGAGCCTCAGGCTGCACGAAAGGCTGGCAACCTCTCGGGAACAAATGTGGGGGGCGAGGGGGCAAGATGATGGAAGATATGTGGGACCTCCTCAGAACAATGGGGGACGGTGGAGGTATGGCGAGACGAATCACCATTGGGGAAACTATACTCCGCAAGGAAGCTGGACAAAATCGCGTCCAGTTCCTGGCAGACCGGGATGCTGGGGATGTGGGCGGCTGGGACACCTGGTGAGGGAATGTCCTCGTCAGGAGGGGCCCTTACGTGCCAGAAGAGAACCCGAACGACAACCGGGAAACGCAGAAGGGCCACCCCGAGAGATGTAAGGGTGGCCCGAAGTTATGCGTTGCTCGGCCAAGGTACTGAAGCAATTTGTAATGTGCTGTTGAGCGGCAAATACATACAGGCCTTATTAGATACGGGGGCATGCATATCAATTTTGAGGTTAAAAGATTTTAAGGCATTAGGACAAAAAAATAGGAGACTCGAAGCTGCAGATGTAAAGATAATTCAGGCAGACAGACGAGAAATAAGAATAACCGGTCTATATGTGTGGGAGGGGTATCCACTAGGCAGAAATTCTATGTAGCCCCAACCCTCTGTAGGGCAATGATATTAGGCCGAGACTGGTTGGAGAGCAATAAGGCCCAAATCAGCTTTAATCCAACCCTCTTAAAGTTAGGTGGGAAGGAGATTCCTCTCGGAGCTCCGATGGATGAGGAAGTGGTCGTTCTTACTGCTGAGGACATTGTTTTGCCGCCGCGCACGGCTATTGCATGTAACGGAAGGCTGTCCCCAGCAGTAAACCTTAAGCAAGGAATATATCAGGTAACTCCAACTGATAAAGGTTACTCCGAAGAAGGGGAAATTACGCTACACGAATCTGTGGTCGAATATAGTGACACTAATGACATCCCAATAATGCTAGGAAATACCACTAACACAACGATAAAAATAGAGAAAGGGGATGAGATAGGAAGAGCAACACCCACGACTATCATAAGGCAACAGGTGAGCAGGAGAAATGTAGCTCATGTTCAGGTAAACTCGATAGTAAATGAGGAGGAAATACTGGCACCGCCTGAACACATGGGGAACATAAGGCGACTAATACTTAAGAATAAGGATGTGGTGGCTAACTCCGATAAGGACTTGGGTCGGACACAAACAGTGCAGATGAAGATTGACACAGGGGATCACCCACCAATAAAATTAAAACCGTATCGGACACCAATACACAAACGTCAACTGGTGGAGGATGCAGTCAATGATATGCTGGAATCAGGGGTGATCGAACGCTCTAAATCCCCTTGGAGTTTTCCAATAGTAGTAGTCAGTAAGAAAGATGGAGGACATAGGTTTTGTGTCGATTTTAGGGCCTTAAATAAAATCACGAAGCCCATGGCCTACCCCTTGCCGATGATTGATGATATATTGGCTTTGTTGGGAAAATCTAACTACTTTTCTAAACTTGATCTAAGATCAGGATATTGGCAGGTAGCCTTAGACAGAAATGACCGAGAAAAGACAGCATTTGCGTGCCATGCGGGTCTGTATCAGTTTAGAGTAATGCCATTCGGACTCGCTAATGCCCCAGGAGTTTTTCAGCAACTTATGTCAGTAGTTTTTGGGGGGGTTAGAGCAAATTGCAATGGCTTACTTGGACGACATATTAGTTTTCTCAGCCAGTGCAAGTGAACACCTGCAGCACTTGCAGATTGTCTTTTCCCAATTGCGAAAACATGGGTTGAAGATCAAGCTATCTAAGTGCCAATTCATGAGTAAAGAAACAAGGTACTTGGGATTCATAATCAACGAACAGGGGGTTAAACCAGATATGGATAAAGTTGAGGTGATCAGGGCAATGCCTGCACCAAAAACGATTAGGCAGGTTAGGGGTTTATAGGGGCAATAGGGTACTACCGAAGGTTTATTCCGGGATTCTCTAGGATTGCCACACCACTTATAGCATTGACAAAAAAATATGCCAGGTTCAAATGGACGGAAGATTGCCAAAGATCCTTTGATGCCCTGAAGGAACAGCTGACTGCTGTCCCCCTATTGGCTTATCCAGATCTGAATAGGCCAATGATATTGTACACTGATGCGAGTGATCAGTGCATTGGGGCATGTCTGACCCAGCCCTGTCCAGACAAGGATGGCCCCGTTCCAGGGATACCAGAAGAGGTACCCATCTACTTTTTATCTCACCGGCTTTCCCCTACTCAGCAGAGGTGGCCGGTGATTGAGAAAGAAGCCTATGCCATAGTTTATGCATTACAAAAACTAGACTATTACCTGAGCGGAGCGAAGTTTATAATCAAGACTGACCATAAACCTCTACAGTATTTATTTGAAGCGGAACTTACCAACAGAAAAATACAACAGTGGGCCATTACATTGAGCGGGTATAATTGTAGAATAGAATATTTGGCGGGGAGGGACAATACATGTGCCGATCTGCTGTCTCGAATCCCTCGGGCGTTAGAAGAGGAATCTGTAAACATTATACCGGAGGTGGATGACAGGGCGTACCAGATAAACGTGATTAACTCTCAGCGAATTGGGAGACAAACCGGCTTAGGGGAACAGGAAGACTCAAGTGACAGTGAAGAGGACCGGCCCTCCGAAATATTCTGCGAGTACGAAATGGATGATGAAATTAAGAATCTAAAGGAAGCGATAGAGGCGGGGCGGGTAACGGAAGCATGTGCACGAAAATACCTAATACAAGAAGGTAGACTATATTATCTCTCCGACAAAGATGGGGAAGTGAGGCCCCGGCTGTACGTAGCTAGGTCACTCCGAAGTAGGATACTATCGCAGCATCACGACACCCTAGGGCACATGGGCATAGATAAAACGTACGGACTTATCAGTAGGAAATATTACTGGCCGGCTCTGTACAAAGAAGTGACTGCATATGTAAATAGCTGCATCACATGTCAGGTCAGAGCCGATAACCATACGATAGGGCCTCTTGTGGAAACAGACACTCCAGCCTATCCATTTCAGAAAGTTAGCTTAGATATTTCAGGGCCATATGGCGAAACCCCTCGCGGAAACAATTACATAGTCAGCTTTGTCGACTGGCTTACCAACTGGCCAGAAGCATATGCCGTAAAAGATAAAAAGGCTCAGACGGTAGCCAATTTAGTTCTGACAGAGATATTCCCAAGATATGGGGCCCCCTTAGAATTAGTGACAGATAATGGAACCGAAAACGTCAATGAGATAATGAGGGAGACTCTCAACAGTTTGAATATAAAGCACATAACCACATCTCCATACCACCCGCAGAGCAACGCGAAGGTAGAACGCTTCCACCGATCCTTAGGTAATATTTTAGCTAAATTAGCCATGGGGGAGAATGAGAACTGGGATCTGTATTTAAGTCAAGCATTAGCAGCAGTGAGATTTTCTATGTGCGAGACAACAGAATACTCGCCATATTATATGCTATTTGGACGCGACGTGATTCTGCCGGTAGATAATCTGTTGAAGCCTCGTAGAAGGTACATGGGCGAAGATCACCATCGTCTTATAATCGAACAACAACACAAAATCTTCGTCCAAGCTCAACGGAGGATTAAACGGGCCCAAAAGAGGAGGAACCACACTGTTAACAAAAACCGCCGAGAAGTAAAATTAAGAGTCGGGGACCCAGTGTATTACAAGAAGCACGTTAGACAAGGCAAATTAGATCTGAAATGGAAGGCCTTACTATAGAATAATTGAACAAACAGGGCCAGTTACATTCGTAATTTGGGACCAGCTTGGTGGAAAAATCAAGACGGCGCATGCCAATGATTTAAAGTTGGCTGAACTCCGAAGCTGGGAAACACCCACGATGGAGAGTGGTGAAAGACCAATCAGACCATCAACATTGGCGGCTCCCACCTCAGATCGAGAATCCGATATCGAGGACTCGGAGTCGGAGAGAACCTTCGTAGAATTTACTGAAGGTTATTGCCACTCCGGGGAGAACCCTTATTCGCCTCAACAGGACCACGAAGAGTGGGATTCGGAGGACGACATCCCTTTGGCAGAACTAAGGTCAAACAATAAGCAATCCTCTCATACGGAGGAGAATGGGGGTAATGACGACGAGGAAGATGTGCCCTTGAGTAGGATACAGTGTAGGTTACGAGACGAGATTGGACTAGGAAAAAGCACTAGCTAGACTATTTCTTCAGCCAAGAATGGAGAACCTTTCTCTCTCTCTCTCTCTCTCTCTCTCTCTCTCTCTGGGATCGATAGAAACCTTCAGGAGGTTAATAGACATGCTGGGAACATGCTCCTCAAGGAGTCCTATATATGGCACTGGAGAGCATCAAACTTGTTTGCTTGGGTTATTTAGTGGGAACAAGGAAGAGATTAAACAAACCTGCAACATAGAGGTATCAAAAAGCAAATTGATGCCACAAGCAATAGGCTTATCAGACGGGGTGTGGGCGATAGCGTTGGAGACAAAGTTAGATTTGTCCCAGGTATGCAAAGGGAGGCCAACACTAACCATCACAGCCACCCCGCCCCTATCTATCATAAGCTTACCTATGGGGTGCACGGCTTTCGGTACGTCTATCACACTTCCGCCTTTTTACCAAGCGGAAGAGAAATTTGAATCTAGAGATTCTTTCCTCGCTCTCTCGAACATCACATCGGCTCGTTGGACAGGCTTGTGGAAACCTCTCGTTAGAACGTCGTTGAATGTTACTGCAAGGAGAGATTCCACAACTATTAGAAAAAAATAGAACGAATTAATTTACAAGACCTAGTTGATCAACTAAAGACAATAGACGGGGAAGTTATCCCCCAGGGGAGTTGGACCACTAAATTCGTAGCCTTGTTATCAGTCGGGGGATGTGTTTTGGTGGGGATAATAATAATAATAATTCAAGTAGTTTGGGGAAGGCAGTGGTTAAAAAGATGTAGGAGAATTATGCCGGCGAGAGGACTGAATAGCAAAAAGGGTGGATCGCCTGTTGAAACCACGGAGACCCAAGGGACAGAGAACCCTGAAAAAACTGGTCCTGAGAAAGGGACCCTAGGCAGAGGAACGGTTGCAACTATCGACCGTACGATTGGAGATTTAAAAAAAAAAAAAAAAAAAAAAGAAAAGAAGAATGAAAAAGAAAGAACTGATATTCCATATTCCTCTTCCTTCTGGACAGGGTGTTCCAGAAGCATGCACATAAAGAAAAATGAGAGTGCTTGAAAAAAAAAAGTACTATATATGAAAAAAAAAAAAGAAAGAGAGAAACTGGGTGAGTGTGTACAGCAGGGACAAAGGTATGTTTTGGAAGAAAAAAAAGAAAAAAAAGGGATGATGGTGTGAAAAAAAAAAAAATATTTTTTTGAGAAAAACAGAAACATTTTTAGAGACATTTAATTCCGTTTTTTTTGTTGTTTTGTTTGAAAGAAAAAAAAAATGGATGATGATGATGAAAAAAAAATTTATTTTTGAGAAAAAAAGAAAAAAAAACAGAAAGAGACGTTTTAGGAACATTTATTTACTTTGTTGTTTTGTAAAAAAAAAAAAAAAAAAAAAAAAAGAAAGAAGGGAAAATGGACTGTGTCTGGAGAACTTTAAAAAAAAAAAAAAAAAAAGAGAGACTGATAATGAGGAGCAGTTGCATCGCTCCCATAATTATAGACTTGCTCGGAGTATTTTGTGACTATTTTGTCACCTTGTGTTAATTAATTTTGTTTTAATTTCTTTTCTTCTTTGAGAGAGAGGGTGGAAACACCCCTCTCTTGAATTTATTGTGTAAACCATGCTTCAATCATTTTTCGGGCGCCATTGATGTTTGTGGAGAGGAGGAGAATATCCCTGGGGGATCAAAATAATTTTTGGTGGTCATGGCGTGCCGACATAATGAAGCATCGTGTCATGTCTTTTTTTTGTTTTGTTTATTGTAATTTATTGACATAAATGACAAGATCCGTTGGGGGAGGTAATGTGACACGATAACTAGATATATGTATTTTATTATAATAGATTAAAATAGAAAATAGATTAGAATAGAAAATAGTTAGAAAACATGTCTAACAAAAGTGAAAAAGAAGAGAAAAATAAATAAATAAACACTTTTTCTTTTTGAGGAAAATTGACTCAGTGATAAAGTTCAGCAGTCAAAGGCTGTTCTTACTGTATCTTGACCTCACATTAAGCCTTTTCCGGTGGAAGCCTTATTAAGATAAACAAAAAAAAGATAACTGAAATTTCAGACTTACAGTCGCCGGTGTTTGTCACCGGTGGTCTGACCCGGTCAAAGGCTGACCTTACTGTATCTTGACCTCACACTAAGCCTTTTCCGGCGGAAGCCTTATTAAGATAAACAAAAAAAAAGGATAACTGAAATTTCAGACTTACAGTCGCCGGTGTTTGTCACCGGTGGTCTAACCCGGTCAAAGGCTGACCTTACTGTATCTTGACCTCACATTAAGCCTTTTCCGGCGGAAGCCTTATTAAGATTCCGGTCGATTTTTTAGATAAATTCAGGTGTTTTTTCCGAGTTGGGCAGTAAAGTTAAAGACGAGAGAAGTGAAAGGAGCCAGCCGGGTGCGAGCTTGAAGGAAGTATCTCTCCTCGTCTTGTCTTCGTCCAGTTTGGGTTTGTTGATCTCCATTAATTGGAGTTAGAGCTGCGTGTCACATTCGCCTGTCCCAGCAGACAAAGCTAACTCTAAACGAATAAAGCCTTCTTTTCCACTCATCCAAAATCTTGGAAGTTCGTTTCTTACAGTCAATCTTGTACCCCCAGCTGTCCGGCCGACATTTTCTACAAATTCCCGGCAACAACACAGCGTGGAGAACGGCCGCCGGAGGAAATTGTTCGGGACGGCCATTGGGGTATTACAAATTTATATTAGAACTGGTTAAAATCCAGTTTGAACAACAACGAAAAAACGAAGAACGACAACTAAGAATCGAAAAAAAAAAAATGGAACTACAGCAAAAAAAAAAAAAAAAAAAAAACGAAGACTGCTGGAACAACAGAAGAGGTTTGAAGAATTACTGCTACGAACAGTGTCGAATAAGGGTCAAAATACCGAGAGCGAAACTACTTTTTCACAAAACGCTATTTGGAGTGCAATTGACAGTTTCACTTATTCTCCAGACGAAGATAAAACCTTCGCTTCATATTTCAGAAGGTATGAGGATCTATACGAAATAGATTGTGGAAAATGGGCAGACACCAAAAAACTTCGCCTACTGCTCTGGAAATTAGGGACTACCGAACATAGCAAATTTGTGGACTATATCTTACCTAGAAAAACTAGCGATTTGACTTTCGTTGAAGCTGTAAATCTAACAGAATTATTTAGCCCTAAAACTTCTTTATTTCACAAAAGGTGGAAGTGTTTAAACCTAACCAAAAAAAAGACAGCGAAGATTACTCGACGTTCGCATCTGTAGCTAATAAACATTGTGACGATTTTAAATTGGCCAAACTTAGCGCAGACAATATAAAATGCCTAATATTCATGCAAAGACTTGTATCAAACAAAGATGCAGAAATTAGACGCAGAGTCCTAACCAGGTTAGAATGTGAACAAAATTTGACTTTACAAAATATAGACGAAGACTGTCAAAAATTTATAAGTGTTTAAAATGATTCTAGAGATATTGAAGAGTCAGGTGTTGCACATAAAGAAAATAGATCAAAAATCACATTTTTCCTCTCCTTCAAAAACAAGTAAAAAAAAGTCAACTCAATAATGCCAAGCCCGTGTTCCCGTTGTGGAGTCCTTCATTGGTTTAGGGATTGCCCATATCGTTTTAAAACTTGTAATAAAGTTGGGCACAAGAGTTCACATTGCAGAACGAATAAAAGAAGTAAAAGCTGAGTTAAATCGGGTTAAAACAGACGAAATGGACGTCAAAAATATAAGAAAGTAGGTAGAAATGTTGAATTAAAAAAAGTAAGGTTACAATTAGACTCTGGGTCTGATTTATCGATAACCAACCTGCATACTTGGAAAAATTTGAGTAAACTAACCAAGTTGAAAATCAGCAAAATAGCTAGATCGGTGACAGGAAAAAAATTAAATTTGAGGGTGAAATTATTAAGAACGTTACCTTTAACGGAACTACAAAAAAATTGAAAATGTTCGTGTTAAAAACACCGACAATTTATTTAGTACAGATTGGATGCAACAGTTCAATCTTTGAGATCTACCAATGAACACTTTTTGTCAGAGAATAAAAAATCTGACGACCAAGTCAAAAAAAACTTAAGAAGGAATTAAAAGAAACCTTCCCCGAAGTTTTTTCGGCTGGCCTTGGTAGAGACAAAAAGATGTCAGCAAAATCTGAACTAAAAGAACACTCAACCAATATTTAAGAAAAAAGGAATGTGCCATTCGCCTCGTTAGAGGAAATAAACAAGGAATTAAACAGACTGGTAGGAACCGGCATTTTATCTTGAGTGGAGTATAGCCAATGGGCAGCACTAGTAATTTATGCGAGGAAGAAGTCTAAAGAAATCCACGTGTGCGCCGATTTTTCTACGGGATTAAATGCAGCACTCAAGGATTATCATTATCCACTCCCAAGCTCAGAAGTTTTTACAAAACTTAATGGAGGCAAGTTCTTTTAAAAAATAGATCTTGGCGAAGTTTACCTCCTGATACCCGTCGATGAAGAAAGCTCAAAATTATTATGTATAAACACACATAGGGGTTTATACAAATTTGAAAGGCTTGCGTTCGGAGTTAAGGTCGCGCCGGCTATTTTTCCAGTGATGGATACCATGCTGGGCTGACTTGATTTTGCGATCGCTTACCTAGACGACATTTTAATAAACAGTAAAAGCTTGGAACAACACCGGGAACACATCTACAAAATGTTTTCACAAATACAGGACTATGGCTTCCAAATAAAAGAAGGTAAATGTGACTTATTCATGAAAGAAATCAAATATCTGGGCCATATCATAGTGCAGACGGCAGGAGACCGGACCCAGAAAGGGCCACTGCAATTAAGGATATGCTGGCCCCGGAAAACGTCACAGTGCTACAGAGGTTCTTCGGATTAGCAAATTATTGCCAAGCATTTATCCCAAACATGCATTAACCTCCGTATACCGCTGAACGAGCTCTTAAGAAAAGATAAGGTTTGGGAATGGACACCCGAATGCCAGGAAGCATTCGATTAAACTATCAAAGCCCTAATGTTACACACTACGACTCGTACCTCGAGATTATAGTTGCTAACATTGTCGACACATGCAAGGACTGTGCCTTGGCGGCAAAAGTGCCTCCTGTCCCATATAAGCCGTGGTCAAAGACGGACCGACTTTAGTCAATGATACACGTGGACTTTGTGGGTCCGTTAGAGGGTTTTTACTATCAATTGTAGTAGATAGTTTTACAAAATGGCCGGAATTGTTCCGATGTAAAAAGCCACTACGGAGGTAACGATAAACTACCTTCACGAATTGTTCGCCCGTTTTGGAGTAGTAGATTGCTTGGTCAATGACAACGGAACTCAATTTCCGTTCACCAATTAGAATTCTGTGAGACTATCTAGATAAAACATATCAACCCCCAACCCCCCCCCATACTACCCGAGGTCGAATGGCCAAGCAGAACGTTTTGTCGACACCCTAAAAAGAGCCCTGAGAAAAGCTTGCGGCACCTCCACGGAAAAGGCCCTGCAGCAGTTTTTACAAGTATACAGGATCACGCCAAACGTTAACGCGCCATCTTCACTATCTCCGGTAGAAATAATGTTTGCGCGTAAAAAAAGATCCGTTTTTAACAAACTGCTGCATAAACAAACAAAATAAGGACCGACCTCTATTGTACCAAGAAATCAATACAATCCAGGGAAAACGTATTCTACAAGATGTTTAAAAATAATACATCTTTCTGGGAACCTGGTACGATAGAAAAGAGGATTGAAAATATGGTTTATATAATCCAAGGCCCTCAGTTCTCCAGACATCTAAATCAAATCAGGAAACGACTGTTGAATGACTGCAACAGTACTCCCCAAGAAGAAGTTATGGATACCATATACAACACCTTCGACATTCAGAAACCCCAAGCAGCTCCAGAACCGCAACAATCGAAAAGAAAACGAAAGTTCCCAGATCATATAATTATCAATCCTAAAAAGAGACGATATTGAGACTCCTGCGGAGATAAAGGCTTAAGAGGAGGTGTTATGGGACCTAGCCTTTTTGGACTATAATGAACTCTTCCTATTATTACGAATACCGGGAGAATATGCCTCTCGGGGTTGAGTGAGTTGAGTCACCCCGGTTTAATACTTAGCAGTCCGACTGACGTGTAACACTCTTTGTATTTGTTCTCTCGTTAAATATATTTTTCTTCCGGAACTATCCTGGGCCACAACAGTAATCTAAATACTTTTGCTCATTACTCACCTGACATGATGCTTGTTCTATACCGATTTTTTCTTTTTATTCCTAATTTTTTGATCCTGTTAGAGAAATTCTTAATGTAGACATAGGTACCAGAGACTGAAAAGAGTCTAGCACTAAACATTTTGCTAGTTAACAAAATCCCCAACGTGATTTCTTTCCGAAGTCTTTTTGCATTAACTGAATCTTCTAAACTTAGCAATAACCCAATCTTAAAGGCTGCTTACTACTTTTTGTTGACTAATGTCTTTTCAGCAATATAATGTGTAACATAAACAGATATGGAATATCACTTTCGTCTAACATATTAAAATTTTCAATAGCCTAAAATAAAACTCAAATTTCTTCCACTATTGCAAATTGGCAAATTGTATGATCAAAGTTAGATTTTTTCTACACTAACCAGAGGAAGCCCTGAGTCCGCCTTGATAAGCTCGAAGCAAGTCCGAAGTTTCATTTGATGGGTTCGTAGCAAGTCCGAAGTCTGACAACTCTCATATATGCAATTATGTTAACTTGCTGGATAGTGTGGGGGATTTGGTATTTGCTGGGTTGTATGTTGATTATTTCCCCCACAAATACAACACTCTAATTTGCAATCGCGCAAAATGAAGGAATAAATTACGACGGACATTCAACAACAAACAATTTATTCTGTGACAAATAAAATGGTATGTAGAAACCAACAAAATACATGATTCTAAAATTGCCCTTTTGAGAAATATAAACTTGGCAAGAAGTTAATTTTTGTCCAAAAACGTGTATACGTTTGCATTAGCAAAGTCTGTAAATGAGCCTTTCCTACTTACATTCAGTTGGCGACAACGTGTCGCGTTGCTCAAAGAAAATTCGTCGGCTTATTCCTTTTAAGGTCCTTGGAGCGAGGTCACAAACTTTTGGCACGGAAGAAAGGACATGGCCGGCAAAGTATACGGTGTCATGCGGACTTAATGGCCTGCTTGGTGACTGCTTGGTGAAAATGACCTATCTTTTCTAACTGTGTGTATTATATACATTAATAGGGGATCAACTAAGCTTCCTAACATTAGGGTGTGAAAACATTTACTGACCAATCAGATTTATTATTTTACTATTTTGTTTTGGGGCCTAAATATTTTTGTGTTAATTTACTTCCAAGCCTATTTTTCTAGAATGTTCTTATTCTAAGTTTTTAGCTGATTGGTTGAGAAATATAAAAATGTAATCTAAATTCTACTGCTGTTTTGATCCAATTTTTCTAGAATGTTCTATTGTGTTTTTCTGTTGCTTATTTTAATTAAAAAAATATGTATCCCATATACCCCCCCGCAGATTGATAAATATGGAAGTATTTATTAATATGTAATATAAGTTTTAAAATGTTTCGGCCAATGTACCTTTCTTCCAGCTTTTGTGGTGGTGTTTGTCGGTGTATTTGTTGGCGTGGAGGTTGGTTTGGACAATGTGGTATTTTGTGTATTTGTAGAGTGTTCAGTCGTACTTTCCTTTACTGGTAAGTCTAAGTACGCTGGTTTTAGTCTGTCTATGGAGACAGTATCAAATTTGCCTTTTATGGCGAGTTTAAAATATTTGTGGTGTCTTTCAACTACCTGGAAAGGTCCGGAGTAGGTAGGACACAAAGGTTTTTTGACTGCATCATTTCGGATAAAAACGTATTTGCAGTCGTGAAGGTCTTTTGGTGTGTAAAGTTCTTTAGTTTGTGTTCTTGTGGGTGTGTAAACTAAATCGTTCATTTTGTGTTTAAAATCTTTTACAAAAGTTGTAGTTGGTTGTAAGGAAGTGTTTTTTTCACAAAATTGACCTGGAAGTGTTAAAGATGTTCCAAAAACCATTTCGGAAGCTGTACATCCCAAGTCTTCTTTGATAACATTCCTACAATAAAACAAGAGGCAAATTTTCAAACCATGTTCTGGAGTTGTTGTTAGCTGTTAAAGCTGTTTTAAGTTGTCTATGGAATCTTTCGATTAATCCATTTGCGCAGGGGTGATATGCTGTTGTTTTTATATGTTTGACTCCCAATAACTTTGTAAATTCATCGAAAAGCGTTGATTGAAATTGGGAGCCTCTGTCTGTTGTTACTACTGAAGGACAACCAAAGACTGCGATCCACTCTCGTAATATGGTTTTAGAGATAGTCTCTGCTGATATATCTCTAAGTGGGACGGCCACAGGCCATCTTGTAAATCTGTCAATGATAGTAAGTATATATTGACAGTCATTTGCTATTGGCAATGGCCCGACAATATCGATGTGTAGGTTTGTGAACCTACCGTCTGGTTTTTTGAATTGTCCTGGAGGAGACTTTGTGTGTCTGTTTGTTTTGCTCTTCTGACAATTCAAGCATGTTTGAGTCCAGTTTTTTTATGTCAGTGTGCATATTAGGCCAAACAAAACGGTTGCTGATTAATTTTGCGGTTGCTCGGCGTCCAGGGTGTGAAAGGTTGTGGAAATGTGTAAATAACCTTTTTCTTAGTGATGGTGGTATATACGGTCTAGAGTGACCAGTTTTGACATCGCAAAGTATTGTTTTTGTTCCAAATGGAACAGGCTGTTCCTTCAGCTGTAGGGAAGTGTCGTTTAGTTTGTCTAATGTGGCATCTTTTTTTTTGTTCATCTGCAATGAGCTCGAAGGTGAGATCTACCGACTCAATAGATTGTATTGTAGAGCGTGAAAGTGTATCTGCCACAATATTGTCTGAACCTTTTATGTATCGGATATCCGAGGTAAATTGTGATATATAGTCCAGTTGTCGAGTATCTCTGGGCGTATATTTCTCGGTATTTACATGTAAGGCGTAAGTAAGTGGTTTGTGGTCAGTGAAAACGGTGAAATCTCGTCCTTCGAGTAAGTGACGAAAGTGCCTTATGGACAAGTAAATTGCCAGTAACTCCCTTGAGAAGGTGCTGTATTTTTGTTGTGCAGTGTTCAATTTCACTGAGAAAAAGGATATTGGTTTTTCCAAGCCATTTTGTTTTTGTTGTAGGACTGCTCCAATTGAGTCTCCTGACGCGTCTGTTGTTAGTGAAAGTGTTGTAGTGTTGTCATTAGAGATGTAGGAGAGCTTGGTAAAATCTGCTAATGCTTTTTTAGCATTGTGAAAAGCAGTTAAAGCTTCTCCTTCAATTTGAATTTTTGCATTTTTATTTTTTTGTTGTTGCAACATGTTTGTTAGCGGGGTTAATATTCTGGAACAACGTGGAATAAATCTACGGTAGTAATTTATCAAACCGAGAAATCGTCGAAGTTGTCGCAGTGATGTTGGTTGTGGGAAATTTTGTATGGCTGTGACTTTTTCTGGGATAGGTGTGATTCCCTGTTCGTCTATCATGTGGCCTAAAAAGTTTAATTTCGAGACAGCAAAATCACATTTGCTTATGTTGATTTTCAAGCCGAAATGTGCTAGTCTCTCGAAAACTTGTAATAAGTGGTCTTTATGTTCCTTGATGTCATTGCTAGCAATGAGGACATCGTCGATATAAGCAAAAGCAAATGGTAACCCTCTCAATACCTCGTCAATGAGTCTCTGGAAAGTTTGGGCAGCATTACGTAGTCCAAATGGCATTCTGGTGAATTCGAAAAGTCCAAAAGGAGTTGTAATTGCTGTTTTTTCTATGTCTTCTTCGGCTACTGGAATTTGGTAGTAAGCTTTAACCAAATCTAGTTTTGTGAAGATTCTGGTTCCTTGCAAGCCCATGGCGAAATCGTGTAGGTGTGGGATTGGATACCTATCAGGAACTGATTTTGCGTTGAGGTTCCTGAAATCCCCACAAAGGTCGCCATGCACCTGTTTCTGGCTTCTGGACCATATGTAGCGGTGAGGGGTATGGACTACTAGAAGGACGTATAATGCCTAATTGTAACATGTGCTGAAATTCGTCTTTTGCTACTTTATATTTCTCTGAATGCAATCTGCGTGGTGATGCATGTGTGGGTGGTCCAGAGGTTGTGATATAATGTTTGGCTGTGTGACGAACTTCATCAGAATGTTTAAAGGGCGTAGTAAGAGTTGGAAATTTTGTAATTAACTCTTGTCGTCCATTCGCATCTGGTAGTGCCGCACAGATTCCTGTTGACTTGTAGATTGAGGTGATTCCCTTTGCTGTTAAGTCTGTGTTGTCATCGACGAGAGATTGCCTAGCCATGTTCACTGAAACGTTGAAATGGGACAAAAAATCAGCTCCAAGAATCGGTGTTTTTACTTGGGCTATTGTGAAGATCCACGGAAAAGGTCGGCGTATACCCAAATTGAGCGTCAGTGCTATCTCTCCGTAGGTGTCAATTCTTGATCCATTTGCTGCTTGCAGTGTGAATGAAGATAGTTCTTGGATCCGGTGGAATAACGCTGATTTGTGCGCCGGTGTCGACTAAAAATAAATATCCGGTATTTTTGTCTCGGATGTAAAATAGACGACTTCCTTGTTTTATACCAGCAGCTAATGTCGTCTTTACTTGCTGCCGGTGTAACCGTTTCCCTGGTTTTGTGTTGAAGTGTGTGAGGTCGAATTGAAGTTGCATGGTTTTATGCACTTCCTTGCTTCACATCCAAATTTGAAATGATACCAACAGGTATCATAGTTGCGTCGCTCTCTAGAGAATGAGCTCGATCTACTTCGACTTCTGCGTCGTGTGGAGGTTCTGTAAGGACGGGAACGTTCGGATGCTTGCAACTTCACCAAACTTTGAACCTGCAGAGTTAGATTTGCCATGCCCTGCAGCAGTTCAGTATACCTGTCTGGCGTGGTTGTTTGTGATGTTGTGTTTCTTGGTGTTGGTGTATTCCTTTGTGTTGCGTCATTTGTTGGGTTGTAAGATGTGGCGTAAACGCTCTGGTTTTGGTTATTGTCGTGTATTTTATCAGCTATTTCCGACAATCTATCCAGGTCTAAATCCTCAGGGAGTGATGTGAGTATCGGTGTTGTATGAGTGTGGAGTTTGTCTGTCCATAGTTTTTTTAACACTGTTTCAGACATGGTGCTGCTTCCCAACAAAGATTTCATTTTTCTCAAGAGTTGTGAGGGTGTCATATGTCCAAGGGTCAAATTGTAAAATAAATCATGTAATTTTTTTTTATCCGATGTACCCATACGTCTTATAATGGCGTTCTTTAGTGTATCATATGGTTTGTCCTCAGGCATATGGTCTAGCAAATCGACCACTTCTGCCGCCACGTCGGTGGGAAGTTTTTCCACGACGTATGCATACTTTGAGGTTTGCGCTGTAATTTTTTTGGCGCTAAAAAGTGCATTTAGCTGAGAAAACCATACTGGTATGTTAGTTGGGTTGTAGCTGGGAATGCTGGCTGATATTGTTGCTGTTGTGGGTTCAATGTCGTTGTTTTCCATCTTTTACGCGTTGTGGTAATTTTTGTGTTGTTTTCTAATATGAGAGCTTTTTTTTGTGTTACGTGCTTTCACTAGTCGGAAGGTCACCAATTTTGTGGGGGATTTGGTATTTGCTGGGTTGTATGTTGATTATTTCCCCCACAAATACAACACTCTAATTTGCAATCGCGCAAAATGAAGGAATAAATTACAACGGACATTCAACAACAAACAATTTATTCTGTGACAAATAAAATGGTATGTAGAAACCAACAAAATACATGATTCTAAAATTGCCCTTTTGAGAAATATAAACTTGGCAAGAAGTTAATTTTTGTCCAAAAACGTGTATACGTTTGCATTAGCAAAGTCTGTAAATGAGCCTTTCCTACTTACATTCAGTTGGCGACAACGTGTCGCGTTGCTCAAAGAAAATTCGTCGGCTTATTCCTTTTAAGGTCCTTGGAGCGAGGTCACGAACTTTTGGCATGAAAGAAAGGACATGGCTGGCAAAGTATACGGTGTCATGCGGACTTAATGGCCTGCTTGGTGACTGCTTGGTGAAAATGACCTATCTTTTCTAACTGTGTGTATTATATACATTAATAGGGGATCAACTAAGCTTCCTAACATTAGGGTGTGAAAACATTTACTGACCAATCAGATTTATTATTTTACTATTTTGTTTTGGGGCCTAAATAGTTTTGTGTTAATTTACTTCCAAGCCTATTTTTCTAGAATGTTCTTATTCTAAGTTTTTAGCTGATTGGTTGAGAAATATAAAAATGTAATCTAAATTCTACTGCTGTTTTGATCCAATTTTTCTAGAATGTTCTATTGTGTTTTTCTGTTGCTTATTTTAATTAAAAAAATATGTATCCCATAATAGTCTTTCGTAGTTGATAGGAAACATATGAAGATGGTGAATATCTGTTTTTCTCCAACAATACGTTCTTCTATTCATGATTTTTTTTTTCATCTGATCTCGCTTTGATAGCAGCAATCTGAAATAGGAAAAAGCCATCTAGTTGTTCATCAAAATGAAAGTAAAATTCGATCAAATTTTAGCACAATACTATTAGTCTTCTCATAGTGAAGGAGACCAAACATGTCGCTAGTGTTGTGCAAATCTGAAGACTCTCGACTATTCCATACGTGCTAATCTATTTTTTTCCTCAGCTGTTAACTCAGTGTCTTCGGTTCTCATTTATTATTTCATTTGTTTCGCCTCTGACGTATAGTTCGATCACCCCTGCCCAGCTGTGATTAGTCGATGTGATTTAGTCCCTAATCAATACCTGGGTCGTTCTTCTACTTGATTAAGTGCATTCGATTTTGTGTTTGAAACGGAATCACCTCACAATGAGTTCTGATTCCTCAAACGATGAAGTCTTTAGGCTCTAGTTAGACTGTCCTTGTAGTATACTGGTCAAATGATGATCGCAATACTACCTCTATGTACTCACAGTAAAAAGTTACTAAGATTTTTATCGAATACAAGAAAGCTGCTGTATTAACATTAAATTTTCAATAACAATTTTTTTACGGTATCTACATTTGTAGTTGAAATTACTCGTGCATTTCAGATTCTGAATTCGTTTTGTTTGAAAATTTATCTTTCAAAAACTTTTGGCAAAATTTTTGTTTTCAAAAACTTTTGACCAATTTTTTTGTGAGGGAGTATTTTTGTGAAGAGTATTTCAATAAACATATATAAACATATTCCCCTCTCACACACACCTGAGAATATTTCTAAAGCCAAGTTTGACTTTATTCATTCGACACGTCATTCCACTGAGGCAAAAATAGTAATTGGAGTGGGCGTTTTATTAATTATCCACGAGTTCCAACTTCCGCTGTTGTTCCTCAGCCTATTTCCGACCGATTTACTTTATTGTAACCAATTAATATTTTAATTGATACTTTTTTATTTTATTCCAAACCTAATTTAGATTTCAATTGATAAATTTTCCTTTACACTTCCCAAGTAAAATCAATCTTGATTTTACTAACGGAAGATTGTACCTTTTTCGAATTGTCGGTAAAATCACCAGCTATATCGCTCGTCCTACTTACTAGAGGTAAAAGTGGATGTTAGCAACTGTACCAGATGAAAAACAAGACCCCCATCTCCAAGCGGGTGGATAAATTCAAAATTCTTACCAACCAATTAACGTGATGGTGTCTTGATAAACTCGCCATGGAGAAGGAAACTGGAAATCATTCCACTATCCCTCCACTCATAGTAATATATAATTGTTGTAACCTAAAAAGGTTATTGAATGAGAAATAGCCAAAACGAAGGTTGGTGAACTGCTAGACAGCAATATAAATATTTAGCTGCCTTCCCACTTGAGACAAAATGTGGCACAAGGCCTTTTTAATGTGAGTAATCTGAGCCATATAGCTCAGGCAAAAATTGTCTCCTTTTTCCCAGACGAGACTTTACCCTTCGGCGGAGCCTCGTCTAGGTTACAAAGTCAGAATTGCGTCTGAGCGACGTTAATCGCTAGACTGCAATTTAGGAATTTAGCTGCCTCCTCATAAGGTGGCACAAGGCCTTTTTACTGTGTGTAATTAAATGTCTACTTTCTCCAGTCGAGACTCGTCTGGGTTACTCTTTGGCAGAGAGTCCAAGCGATGTTAATCACTAGACTGCAATGTAACCCCACCTCACAACGTATTTATGAGGATTGGGACATACCCATTAGTGTTCATAGGTACGTATATAACAATAATAATAACTGATAACGGTATAAAGTGAGTCACCTCCCTTGAAAATGACTCCTTGTTTGGTAAGTGAAGATATGTGCGAAAAGTATCACCTGACCGTCATCCATATAATAGGAACATGAAATGTTAGAACACTATACCAAACTGGAAAGTTAGAGAATTGAAAATGGAAAGGCTAAGTATTAATATATTCTGGGAGTATATGAAACCAGATGAATGAAAATTGAAACTTCACGACCAACGAAAATAAAATCGTATTTGCAGACAGAGATAAAAGAGGAATAGGAGATAGAGTATATAAAGACAAGAGAATATATGCTCTGGGATACTGGGAGCTGTTGGACAGCTGTAAGAGAAACCATTTAATATAGCCATGACAGTAATAGATAAAAATAATTACATTTTTCATTTTAAAATTTAGTCAAGTGTACTTTATTGTGATTTTGTTAAATTTTCATACTTTCTGAAACTTACTGAAAAATGTAGGTAGGAGTAGGAAGTAGAATTTTGTAGAAAAACATACATTTTCATTGTCAGAATGGTTTCATTTTTCAAAAGACTTCTCTATTTTTTCTAAACTGATCATGTCCCAGCCTTCATGAAAATTATAGCACGAATGTCAAAAATACTTTATGATGATATAATAGTTTCCTTTCCACTACATTTACTAAAATGATCTATATTAATATTTAATTCATTTGTGTTATATTTATCACAAATGTGACCATGTGACCCTTTTATTAGTAATGTTGCCATTGCAATTTCATTCTTCAAATTTATAAATATGGCCCATTTTGGAATCTTATTTATAAAAGCAATTCAAATCTTTTCTAATTAAATGTCATAGTTTTATTGCATTTTTTTTTATTATTCAGAGCAGATTTTCGGGAAATGAGTAGTCGTTTAAAAAAATAAATTTGAGGATTTACTTTCTACAATGGGCCCTGCTTTTAAACTAATGAAAATATTTTGGATATAAATTTAATTTCTCAATTTCATGAAATTAAGTAAGTGAGTGGAGTGGGGGACTATTATGTGTAAATAAAAAAATATTTTTACCTAGATTATGTAAAAGAAAAATTTCAACAATAATTTTATTAATTTGTGAAGTTCTGAAAGATTTATTAAAATTCAACATTATTCAATTTTTGCAAGAATTTTTAAATCGTATTTTTCACCGGAAAAAAAAAACGGCCCAAAAGCACTGATCGTAAATATTATATAAACCACTTTATTTATTTATTTTTTTCTTGTTCTCAAGTTTGTAAATATGTTAATGTTTAATTTAAAATTAAGTTTTGTAATGTAAAATATTTAATAGCGTTATAATTCCTCTCTCTCCCTCCTCTCCCACTCCTTGGACCACGTGCTGTTTAGGTTCATAGTTGCAAAATATGCATTGGCTGAAATTATCTAAATGAAACAGAAGGTCTCTTCGAGAAACTACGAAATTTCAAAATGAGACGCTTGTCACCTGGAAAAGAAATGCTTTCTCTTTTGCTAGTTAGTTGTAACTAGGGAAATTGACATTTTTTTCTTTATACATGACAACATGTTTGAACTTATAAAAGTACGTACTTAATATTTATGTTCTTTCTCCCACCCACCTCTTTTCTAACGGGATGTTAGCAATACGGTAGTTTTTAAATAAATTAAACCTACAAAGGGCGGAGGAACGCTTGATGAGTCAACTGCCAGCTAACAAGAGGTGGTGTCTCAATAAATCACCGTCGAGAATGCAACAGGATACCACTCCACAATCTATCCTGCGTATAATCATGGCTGTACACACAAATATATTGAACCTAATGGCATGAAGAGGGTTGCTTCCAAAGAGAGCAATTCCTCGCCCGGTAAGGACCGACATGGGCAATAGGTGTCACCTGACCGTCATCCGGCGACTGTTAGCAGCAACGGCATAAAGGGGACAGTGTTTCCCAAAACCTGTCCCTCGCCCGGGAAGGAACGACATGAGCAACAGATGTCTCTGGACCGTTACCCTGCGACTGTGCTCAACACAGAAAGGATTACCTTGGGGACATGGAACGTCAGGACGTTAAACAATTGGACTCTGTGCTTAATTCATGTCTGTTTTGGCGTTAAACATCATGACTTATGTGAGAATAGATATGTGTTTTTAGTATCCTCGCACGTCGTAGTACACCAGTGAGATATGTAGGGATAATGACGGGAAACACACGTGTTACTCTTGACAAAACAAGATCAAGAATTTATTTACAAATTTCGATATTTGAAGTTTCAGTAGCTTGTTTCAAGACGAGTAATCAAACATTAAAGGTTCGTAGTTTCGATAAAATTAAGAAGAGAAAATGTTTATATTAAATCGTCGGACACGAAGTAATATTCCAAAATGCTTAAAGCAAGTTCAGAGTTCGTTTCTCGCATAAAAGTTATACGGTTGTATTCAACATGAATAAAGATAGTTTTAGGTAAATTCTTTTTCTTAAGAGTTGAATAGAGTTCTTTTAAATTCCCTTTCTCTCATTAGAGGCTGATAATGTATCAGCGTGTAATTTGACACCGGTGTTATTCAAACGTGTGGCACTTGGTCTTTCTCTCTTTCTCTTCTCTCTGCTTGGTTCAACTTTCTCTGCCTTTTATATCATAAAGCGATTTGACATCGGCTCGTTTCTTTTTCCTAGCTTGTAAGACGCTCTTTTTTCATTGCTCAAGGTAAATTTTACATAGGCTCGTTAAACTTTGCCTCGGTCTTTTCTTTAGCCCGAAATCTTCTCTTTTTCTTATTGGTCAAAATAAATTTTCACACAGGTTCGCGAATTTAAAAACAGTGAAGAAAAGAAATTTATTTTTATTTGGTATTCATCAAAGTGTAAGGGCAGGATAAACATATTTCCTCGTACTTTTCATAAGTAATTTGACATTCATTTTTAAAACCATCTTAAGTTTTTTCTTTAAAATATTTTACTACACAAAGAATTTGTTATAAAGCCAATATTTATTTTATCCGCTAACTCTATAGTTTAGACACCGATTTTTAAAAGTTAAAATTTTCTATTCATAAAAATGAAAATCAGAAAGAAAGACTGAACTAATATGAGATATACTTCTGATGGAATTACAAACGGACCTCCAGTTTTATCTCCCACCTCTCAAAATTAATGGAAGTGGAAAAAGTGACATTCGGCACCCCTGTAACAACTTGACATACTCTTGGCAATTTAGTACCTGTATGTTACTAAGGAAGCCATAGCAACTTGACTCATGCTGTCCTTGAGGGTACAAATTCATTATCTTTAAATAACTCTCGAATCCGAGAGTCAAAAAAGGTGCCATCCTTGTATTTAATTGAACTGTGAGCGGGAAACAGAATGCAGAGGTATTAGAAACTTGCGTCATCCTTCACGAAATTTATCATTAAACCACTTTATTCATGTTACCCAGAATATTTTCTCAAAGAATATATTCCTTCAGGTACGAAATGCTTCATATTGTCATACAACTCCTTTCTAGAAATTGTTTATTTAATTAATGTTTTACGTTAATTTGTGGCACAGGGCTGAAGGGAAAGCGGTAAAGGTTGGTCAATATAGATTATCCTTTATTTAATTAATCCAACTCGCGGCCTATACACTAACAATTTACTCACACACAAGAACCTAACCTTCTCTATTCTCTCTAATATATATATATATATATATATATATATATATATATATATATATCTTATATTTTATATATTGAATATCATTTTATATTTTATATATTGTATATAATATATATATTACATATAATATATATATATTATATACAATATATAAAATATAAAACATGTACACATCAAGGGATCCACACCAACTGCAATATTCAGGTAAGCATTGTGCTTCAACAAAGTTTCAGACCATTAACCTCTCCACACGGTAGGCTCGCAACAGTTAAATGATGTTACGTTACAGCTGGTATATGATGTTAATTCTGACATAAGACACCAACCATCAAAAACTTTTGCACTCTCAACTATAAGAATGAATGCCCTAACTACTACAAAATAGCACTTGTAGACAATTTAATTAACCGAGCACAAATCAACTCCTCTACAAAAAAGATATTTCGCTATGAACTTATAAATAATAATGACTTTCCAAACCATATTGTAGATGAAGAAATAAGACGATATTTCAAAAACCTCAACAAACATCAAACAGAATATGGTACTTCCACAAAAGACCCTAAACATATCAAACTCTTTTCTTGCAACAAGATGCACTATAACTAAAAACAAGATGAAAAAATCATAAAGAAATCCCATTTGTACTAATATTTCCCGTTGATCCTAATAAAAAATTAAAACTAATAATATATTATAAAAATACAATACTACTAATTTAATTATCCGTAATAACTCCTCCCGACCAACCGATTACGTAAAAACAACATTATATATCAATTCATATGTCACTTGAGAGAATGTGCCTCCGACAAGAAAACACATATATGCGTTAGATTTACAGCAGCTACATTAATAAGACGTCTTACATTACACATGTCTGACCATTCGTCCATTTCTGGACATCTAATAGAACATTCCTGTCTACATTCACAATATAAAAAATAATGATCAATAACACAAATATCCTACACCAAGAAAACTACAAAAGCAAACTACAGATTCTCGAAGAAATATGCATTAAAAAACTTAATCCGTAAATTAATAGCTATGAATAATGTAAGAATGTTCTAAAAAGTTTATAAAAAGAACAGTTTTTTATGGATTTTTATATGTTGTAGTGTTATGGCCATGCACGTGTTAAAACATTAAAAATCTGTTCTTTTACAAACATTTTAGAACATTACTACAGTATTCATTAATTTACGGATTAGGTTTTTTACTGCATATTGCCTCGAGAATCTGTAGTTTGCTTTTGTTGTTTTTCTTGGTGTAGGATAGTTGTGTTATTGATCATTATTCTTTTATATAGTATATAAAAATATATAATATATTATATTAATATAATAAATTATAAGTACTAGTATAGCTCCCGTTGATCCTAATAAAAAATTAAAATTAATAATATATTATAAAAAGTACCCGTAATAACCCCTCCCCACCAACTGATGTGTTACATAAAACCAACATTATATATCAATTTAAATGCCTCTTGGGAAGATGTATCTCCGACAATATATATATATATATATATATATATATATATATATATATATATATATAAACACGTTGGATTTACAACTACATTAACAAGACGTCTTACATTACATTTGTCTGACCATTCGTCCATTATTAAACATCTACAACAACGTTCCTGTCTAATAGCTTAATAGCATTATAATTAAAGAAAGAGAATTACAATATGGATACATAATTTTTTAAAAATCCAGTCTAAGCTTTTGAGTTACATAAGCTATTTTCAAAGATGTCAAATTACATTATATATACCATAGACAAACGATAATGACAAACTGTTTTGGTTTGCATGGAAGATTTCCAAGCAACAACAAATCTTGTGCATATAAGGCGCTGGAAGCGAATGTTGCATCACAGCTCATGACGTCGCACATGACCAGTTGGTACGGGGTAGTTATATCTTTTAGTTTCTTGTAGATGTCCTGTTTTGTTGCTATTAAGGGTGTTAAATTTGTCTTTGCCTATTTCAGTTTGGTTTTTCACAGGGCTGTATTTATATATAATTCCAAGTGTTGATAGTTCGGTGTGCTGCTGGATTATGTAATCTAAATTATATATATATATATATATATATATATATATATATATATATATATATATAAAATAGAACTGTTAGTCTGGCCCGTTTAATAAACAAAAATAAGAGCGTTTGCTATATTCTGCCGTCAAGCAGAACCAAGAGGCTCGCTCACTAGTTGCAGGGGAGGAAAAAACAATTCGGGAATCGAGAAATATTTAAGGTTGGTCTCGTCATGACAAGAGAAGATAAAAACTGCAAAGATTAGGGATTTTGACAAGGATCATAACAAAAGAAAACGTCGGGAACGACAGTCATTCATATTAACTTGGTGAACAGTAGAAGACTAGCTTAAACAGGGATAGGGTCCACCTCATTATGAATTCAGAGGACTAAAAGAAAAAATAAACTCAATATTGGTTCCATTCACACGAACCAGGCTCGCTTCTTCAGATAACTCGAGAAGGCAAGGACGGGTAGGAGGGTTGGTTCTAGGGTACTTATTCATATTGTGCAGAGACACAGCCTTCAAACTTCACTTGGAAGAATCTATGAAAGTCACCAATCTGAGGGGTTGAGTTGGAAACCAAGGAAGAGTAACATCATTTTTTTTTGCTGTAGCACAACCTGTTTTCCATATTAACGAATGAGGTAAACTCATTCTTCTGTGTCCTGAAACTTCTGATCTTTACATCTGCCGTAGCCAGGTTTCACTGCTTCAACCGGGACGTCAGGGACCCTGACTGCTGCTTAGATAGGTACAAATCACGGGCAAGGTCATTCGGGTTTTCCTGGGTGATCCAGTTGCACTCACTGATATTTGTTCCTGAATAAACAAAGATATTTTCGTCAGATAAGATCAACTTGGCAGGATCTTCCTCTGAGGGTACTTCCTCATCCAAGATCGTTATATGCTAGGGGACTAAGGACAGAGAGACTGATTGGGGAGAGCATCGAGACTTGGTATAATGGTGAACAAACTTGTCTCGCTAGAACCTAATACAATTAAGTTCCTCACTGGGCAACCCATACTTTTGGCGTTGTGCCACATCTAAGTGGCGCTTAGATCCTCCACTCATCGCTCAGAGAAGGTTGAGAAATATTGTAACCAGTTTTGTTAGACAGAAATAATCATATGCATTGTTCTATAGTCCCCACCAAATCATTGAGACAGCAAAGTTAAAGACCACTTTCTTGCCCTTAATCCATACAGTTTATCCTTTGTAAAGGATTAACTGCATGGATTACAACAGCTGTGTTTGTCATGATCTCCTGATTTTACAGTCAAAATAGCCATAGTAAGCAGCAAAGAAGAGAGTACTAAATTGCTATGTGATGTCAATTCTTCAATATGGCAGTGAATGTTCGACAATATCATCAAAGATGAAGGAAAAACTTGAAGCAGTTTAAATGTGGTTTTAGAGAAGGATGCTGCAGATATCATGGACCGAACATGTGAGCAATGATGAGGTGTTGGAAAGAATGGAAACGAAAAGGAAATTAATATTGAGCATCAGGAAGAGACAACTGAAGTTCCTAGGTCATACAATTAGGAAAGAGGGCTTGGAGAACCTGATACTAACAGGCCAGATAAAGGGAAAAGATAGAGACAGAGGAAATCAGAGGATAACATATTTGAAGGCTCTGAGCGGGTGGATGACAGAATGGGGGTTGCGAGATGTTACAGGAGAAAGCGTGCTAAGAGCCACTAGTGATAGGGAGACGTGGAAGGCCATGATCGCTTGTGTCCTGAAAGGACAAAGCACATAGAAGAAGAAGGTCTACAGATAGGGAGTAATTATTCGGTGCTGTGCAACCGTCTTGACGAGTTAAAATGGATATCGTATCTGTAATCAGCACCCACACCAGAATTCGATTAGAACACCAGTTTTTCTGTTTACCTAATTTCTTGTAAACCAGTGCAATTAACAAACTCAAGCTCGTACATGAGTAGAACAGTATCGAATGAGATACTGTTCTAATTTTAATTTCTGTCGCTCTATTTAACTATATATCAAGCCCTAGAAATAGCTGTTGTTGTTTTCACTTAAAACTCTTTTTACATAAAACGGCTTGTTTATTAAAATTTAATTTGGCGTCTTATGAATTCTTGAGTATACAATAGAATTGTGTGAAAAATTCGATGCAGTTTATTAACTAAAGATGATTTAAGATATCACTTTAAAGTTTATGGATTTAATATCGCTATACTCTTTATCCTATTTATATTTACTTTCAGATTGGTGTAAAGTGAATTAACCTCTCCATACCACAAGAAGATACTCGGAACTTCATGAATAAGGATTTCCAAATACGTTATTCATACTTAATTTGATCATTCCGCAAGTCTCAAAGAAAAGAATGACGAGTATACGTAAAAAGTTTTTCTTAATAACACTTGTTTTAATGTGCTGCACAATTACCTATTACCTTTTCACTTCACTTATCGAGCGTGAGATGAGGAATTTAACAAAATATCTGGGTAGCAAAGTTGACAAACTGATTAACGTGAGCAGTATTCATCCTGGTACTACGATGAAAGTATTGAAAATATCAACACGTCAATATGCAAATACTTTCGCGCCAACGCCCCGTCCTAATGTTTGCAAAGGTTGCTTTCAAAATAGTTTTGAAATTCTACTGGAAAATAAGGATATTTGCAAGACAAGACGCGGTAAAAATCTAGATTTGATTATTATTATATTTACATATAAATCGTCAGTCAAACGCCGGGAAGCTATTCGAAAAACCTGGGCGCAGCACACTAAAAATAATACAGCAAACACTCGTTATTTCTTTGCTTTTGGTAGGTACATCACACATAAATTAAACCTCGAGCTAGCGAAGGAAGCTACAACGCATGGTGATATAATCCAGGCAAGTTTTGGTGAAAGCTATTATAATCTGACTTATAAGACAATAACTATGTTAGGTTGGGTGGCCAAAAACTGTCCAAATGCTAAAAACGTTATGAAGACAGATGATGATATGTGGGTCAATATTCCTCGCATTGTACAGAGGTTTAAACAAGAACCGTTGTCAAAAACTATAGCCGGGTATTGCATGCTTAATGCTCGTCCTATTCGCTCCAAGGATTCCAAGTGGTATGCCTCAAGAAATAACTACCCTCGTAGTAGTTATCCAAATTTCTGTTCGGGTACAGGTTACGTAATGGACATGGATACAGCTATAAACATTCACAATACTTCAGTCAATGTTCCGTTCTTATATCTTGAAGATGTTTATGTCGCTTTATGTTTAGAACACCTCGGAAATGATTACCATGTTCGTCCCACTTCTGGTTTTAATAACGGCAAATATCCAATGTCAAATTTATGCAATTTTAATACATTTGTGCTTACCAGTCACTACATGTCACCAGAAGATATAGAGAAAATATGGAATACAAAATGTTAATATATTACATTTTGATCAACTCATTCTATTTTATGCGACTGAAGTAACTATTTTAGGAAAAACATCTAATCTCCGTCCTGAATAATCTAAATCTCGAAATAGTTTATTTACCTTGCTAATAGATATTTTGCTATTGCTTTTTTGGGGTTTCGTTTTTATTTTGATTACAACTATCAGACTTCCAGCTCTTTACTGAATTAAGTGACTCGGCATTTATAGATCACCACTAGAATTCATTTGCAGGGGTTTGTGAAACTCGCCATTACTCTACTGTAGGTACTAATAAGTCCTTAAATAGACATTTAAGAAAAAAAAATATATACGCAATTTACTAAAATTTACTAAAATTATTGAAATTAATTTTAATTAGAAGGTATTCCCCATCCTCGAACATGCCTACGATTGTTTTTATCTGTTATGATAAAAAGAAAATAAATCGTTTATTGTTGGATTGGAATTTTCTTAACATAATTACGGTGTCTTAGAACAATAAATCATGCGTATCGCCTCTTTATGCAGTTCCAAATGACGTCAAACTTAAAATTGTTTTTTAGTTCGTATTTACTAAAGATGTAACCATGTTCAATTTAATGTATAAAAATAGATATCTAAAGCCTCTTATTAAGTGGCCGTAAAAGAATGTTATTTATAAAAATAAAAAAACGCAAAATAGTTACACATGTTGTACTTTGCTTATTTTTTAGATTTGAAAGTCTCTTAGTAGAATTGGGCAAAACACCCATCACCTTGAACACAAAAGAAAAAGTCGGTGATCTGAAAGTGATGTGAAAATGTATATTTGAAATTATTAAATATTGCATTTATCTAATCAGGGTTATAAATGTTGAACTAAAACGCTCATGGTTGAAGTGATATGTCTTAAACTTCGCTCAGTTTTCTAAAGCGGCTACACTTTACAAGAATAAAATTACGGAAGCGAAAGAAATCTGAGCTGGTGTAGACAAAAGTGTCAGACCTTTAGACAAAAGTAGTTGTCAGATTTCTTAACTTGGAATTTGCTAGTTATTCTTTGCCTCACAGGGCTGGATTTCACAAAGCAAGATCTGCTGATCTCTCCGATTTCAATTATGATTTTCTAAGCGCAGCTTAGATGTGGCACAAGGCCGAAAGTAAGGGACACCCAGTGAGGATTGAACTCACTACTAATGATTCTAGCGAAAAAAGCTTCCTAACTATTACACCACTTGGAGGTGCCCCCGATTTCAATTATGCTTAACCTTCAGCTAAGCATAAGTTTTATATTGATAACCTTTAAGAGGGCGGACAGAATCTGTGGTCCTCCTTGTTAACATTCATTCTCTGCCGATCTATATTCACACTTTCACACTAACCAAATTTGGCTGACGAGTTCAGATCATTCTACCACGTTTTCGCAATTTTATTCAATCTAATTGCCCTTTAAATAATCTGTTAAAAAGAATTCCTGTTGTTCTAGCATTTTCTCAAAACCTTATTGTGCAGTATGAATTTATTTAAAACAAAGTTGTTTCTGAGGTTAAAAAAAACATACATTTCGAAACCTCGGTTAAAATGGAAAAAAAAGTATCCTCTCACAGATTTGGAATTACTTTTAATTTTTTCTTAAAAAAAAGCCATGTGTTTTTTTTTTGTTTTGTTTTGTTTTGTTTTCCAGAGAAAATGACTTTTCTTTTTCTGCTATTCTTGCTCAAATTCAAAATTAATCTTTCCGGTGCTTCCATTTTCTCAGGGAAACATAGGTATTAAGTCTTTCATATTTGGTTTCCGTCATCCAAATTCTTTGGGATATCAAAATATATTTTCAATTTTTGGTTTTGCAAAAATTTGTCCTTTTCTCCCCTTCATTCCAAATAAATTATTCTAAGTTTTTCTGTAAAGACCATTCTGGATTTTATTTGTAAAATATACGCTAATTATAATGTGCTTCAATTTCTTATATTTCAAAGATCAGTGTGTACTGCCTATATACATGTATACATAATGATTAATTACAATGAACCAGTTAATTAATTACATTCTGTGTATATCTGAAAACATATCTGTAAATATGTAGTGTAGGATATTCTTTTTGTGTTCACAAAACATCTTTTTATAATGCAACAATTCCCGAAACCAAAATTCTATGCTGAGGTTCTATATAAGCGTATTACACTTAACAGTTGTTTTATAAGCTTTTGAAAAATAAGTGTCGAGTTATATTTTTGGGACATCAGACACTGTACTGTTTAAATATCTAAGTTAGCGTAGATCAATCTCGTTGAATTTAGCCCAAAATTACGCTCGATATTTTTCAAGCACGGCTTCGACTTGACATATTTGGAAGGATATTAAAAAAATCCAGAACGCACACTGGAAGCGAACCGCCTGCATACGGATAGCTAACAGAAAGAGGTGTGGGACAATGGATTTATTTAACTTATACGGTGAGTCGATTCTGCGGATTCATTATTGGTAGCCACATTCTTAACAATATAAGATATGCTAAACTCAAAAGGTAGTGAATGATAGCAGGAAGAAAAAAAAACTTAAGTGTCACTCGCAAGAAGATAGAGTGGAGGGCTGTCAGCAATAGAAACAGCTTAACATGCACATTACAAATTGTAAATAACAAAATCAAACATGCGAAAACATAAATATCTGGGAAGTCTCTTTTTTTTTTTTTTTTAAGATGACGGAAAGTGCCACACCAAAATTCGAGGGTTCACTGGGGTAGTGAACAATGCCTTTCAAAAGCTAAACGAAGTATTAATAAACAGAAAAAATTCGTTAGAAACAAAGAAAATAGTAGCTAACTATTACATAATGTCAGTCCTTCTATATGACAATGAATGTGATGCAATCTCCCCACAGATGAAGAAGCCAACAATTCAACAGAAATGTGGTTACGCAGAAATATCCTGGGAATATATATAAGCAACTATGACATTTGGGAAAATGGAAACAAAAAGTTGCCTTATACTTATATCAGAAAGAGTTTAAATTTTTAGGACGCATAAGGAAAGAGGGCTTGGAAATTTTGACACAGACAGGACATATTGAAGGCAAGACGGGCAAAGGAAAACAACACAAACTACTAACAAGCTTGTGTAAATGGATGACAGAATAGTTTAGGAAAGATAGCAAAAGTACAAAATTTACTAAGAACGACAAAGGACAGGAAGTTGCTGAGTCATGATCGCCTACGCCCTGAAGAAATTCGCGAAAATCAAGCTACACAAATATGTAATGGCAAAGTTTACCCGGTGTACTACTAGATATATGCTAACTGTAAATAATTAAAACAAGATATTTAGAATCTCTTAGTATTTAGGAAATAGGCTTCATAGAGAAGATTCAAATTTAATTTAGAAAACCGTTTTAAATCCCTTAATTTCAGTACTGAAATACATTTCCTTTTTTTTTTTTTTCATTCTAACTGCTGTTTTATTAAAACTATTATAATTTTGATTATGGTGTATTTCCTTCTTTTTCTTTTAATAAACTTGTCAACTGCTTGTTGATCTTATATTGTTTAGAGTAAAAACTTTTATTTCCATTTTGGTTTACAGGTAAATTAAAGACTTTCATTATCAATGCAGTGAAATAATGATAGCAATTGTTTTCGGTTTCTGTTTTTTTTTTGTTTTTTTTTTTGTATTTTCTTTTTCAGGGGTACATATACTTAAAGTGAATAACAAATATACGAAAACACGACATATTTATGAACATATAAAATATCAAAGTGTGGGTCGATTGTATTTGAGGAGAATTCTAAGAGATTCGCAGCCATTGATTGCGCGTAAAAACAATGTAAATAATTTATTTATAATAAATTATAAGAATTTGAGTTCAATGCTGTTCTCTTTATTTGTCTAGTTATTTAAATATTGCAATTTTAGATGAACAAAAACCGCTCATCAGTTTGGTGACCTCAGTGCAGTTTCTCAGTATTTTAATACAAAGTCTTATAAACGCTAGAAACATAAATTTCTTGAAAAGGAATAATGTAGCTTACTTTTAAGATGAATGGTGGAGCGTCTCTTCTCTGAAAGGAAATCGAGGGGAAAACGTTAGTCATATATTAATGGCGTTGTGTCTGGCGCGGAGCAAAACGAAACGAAAAGTTACACCTGATAGTTGTCGAAAGAAAAAGAGATTCCTTCTAAACTTCCAAAGGGTGCTAACTCTTTCCCCTCTACCCAGTTTATATTGATTTTCTAAGCGCCGCTTAGATATGACACAAGGTCGAAAGTATGGGGGTGCCCAGTGAGAATCGAACTAACTATTCAGTCGTAATAGGTTCTAGCGATACAAGCTTGCTAACCATTACACCACGACATAACATAAGTACAAGTAGACGCCATTTTTATGTAAACCTGTTAAAAGTAGAAACATGAAACAATAAAGCAGAGGCTTCATTTAACAAGCAATAAACTTACAGCATTTCTAGCTCATAATGTCTTCCAATGTAAATGGCTCAAAAGTTCAGATTGATGGGCAATTTCCAAGTAGATGGAGAAGTCTAAGAATATAGATGTAACAAATTTAAGAGGGGCACAGTTAACCATGCAAACGGATACAGTCTGTAATGTGCCTAGTTGAAAAAAATTATGTAAGATGATAACTGTTCAAACGTTGTCCAGATTTTATTTTTTGCGTCAGTTTATTCGGTGACACAGAAGTATTCTGAAGGTAGTTTTTAATGAGTATAGTATTAAAAACATTTTTTTTCAAAACCTTAACAGGTTCAGAGAATATGGCTTCCCATTGAGAAACTGAGCAGGGGATAATAATGTTGCCTTTGCTTTAAATTGTTGATGTTTACTGTCAGTTGATTCACGAAAAAATGACGTTTGAAACTTTTGTGGAGATCCAGCAAAATACTGACCAAGTAATCTGAGATTGGTAACACATACCACCAAGTTCAAATCCGCGTCTCACTGTATATCAGTGGCTGAATCTTACAGTTAAGCATGTCAACCCAACTGCTGCGTGGAGAAAAAATGTTATATAAAGCATATATAACAGACGGAAGAGAGTCTCATACATCCACACGAGAATGTATTCAGAGATGGTCCTGACATGCACACAGATTAAGAAGAAAGGTGACAGGTTATCTAACCAGTCAAGCTAGTTCATTTTGATTTTCAAAGCCGATTTCAAGCTGCATTGAAACATCTTCACTATGCCATTCACCTCGAGGTAATAAGCAGTAATGATCTTTTTTTCACTGACCTCAAGAGTTGGAAAACAGATCAGGCTGATGACTTCTATTTACAGTGATGACAGAACATTAAATTCAAGCAGACATGAAATGTTTTGCCGCTATACACGCCGTAATCTTGGACATAGGAACCCATCACGAGAAATGATCCATATACATCAGCAGATCAGAGAAAACGTCATTAGACGGTAGCGCTCTAATAATATCAGTAATGAACGTGAGCGAAGCGCTTATCAAGAGACAGGAAATAACCAATAAGTGCGAGTTGGTATTGTTCAACTTTCGCTTTCTCACAAGAAACAGAATCTTTGCCCAAAAGCATATGTTTAACTTCATGTGGCACCAAACATGTCTATATGTTAATGGCTTGATTAAAACATTTTCACCAAAACGAGGCCAGATATGCAACGCGGGAAAATGTTTTCACCACAGTGCATCTGGAACAATGATATTGTATCCGTGTTAACACCTGTTGACTGATTTGTTGGGTGGTTGGTTGCATTAATAAAAACCTAGTCTTCTGGACGCTGTCACTTAGCGGTGTTATTGAGTTTTATGGTCATCACATGTTTCATGCTGGGAAGTAACCAAATTTTACAAGGTTTTCGCCCAGTAATCGTTGTGATTCACAGTTGAGTATTCAGGGTAACACTGAACGAGTCGTAGTAACTTTTTGTCTTTGCTGAAAACTAATTTCACAGAAGGAACCAACAAAATCTGTTGATAACTAATGAGTTTAAGGAATCAGGATTACACTGTTTAACAAAATTTTGACTTATTTGTCATAAGTATCATTTCCTATTTGCTCCAAAGCAAAGGAAATGACTATTATCCCTACAAACTTTGCTTTTGTGACCAAGACAGAGATGTTACATTCCATACAGATTCAGTGCTGAGTTGCTGAAGGAGAATTTTCAAAGACTTTCCAAACGTTTCAAGAACATTCGAGAAGTTTCTAAAAGTTTCTGGAATTTCTAGAACGTTCTGGCAACATAAATGCAGTATCAATACAGGGAACGTAAGCTCAACAGTTCAGTTTACTTCTAGCTGTCCAAGTGTAAACAAGTCATCATTGATAGACGCATTAGTTACAGGTAGTATGAAGAGTTTGTAAGGATCCAGCAGACTCATTTTGTTATGTCTGTGACGAATTTATCAAGAAAAAAGTAAAAAAGTACTCTGTGGTAAAATCTGCTGAAATGAAAATCATATTTAACAGATACACATTTCGGTATACCTGTCGGGATGCAAGACAAACACTGGCCACCTCATTTCACCTGCGAAATCTGCAAAAGAAGGTAAGATTGAAAGTTTTACGTGTTTGGATAGTGGAATTTTTAAGTGTAAAAATTTAGGGTGTTTTTTTTATTATTTAAATATTTTCTATTATTTTTTAACCTGTATTATTTAAAAATATCTATAAAATATTTCAACAATGTCCACAGTATCATTGATCTTTTCTCTACTGGCAAGAGGCATAAAAACACGGAATATTAGAGATGTTCAATATTCAAGGTGCCGTTTTTTTTTGTTTTGTTTTTTTTGTTTTTTTGTTTGTTTTTTTGTTTTTTTGTGGCATTGGGGTCCAAAGGCAGAATTTTACATATCCAGCGTACGATTTTTAGAAATTTAAAAAAATAAAAATACGAAAACACGACATATTTATGAACATATTAAAAATATCAAAGTGTGGGTCGATTGTATATGAGGGGAATATATGTTTTAGAATTTTTCAATAACACTGTGTAAAATATATTTATATTTTTATTTTGCTTCTTTACAGGATAGTACACCGTGAAAAATATAGCTATGAAATTTGTAATCCTACAAATTTGGAAGGAAACAACTGACCGCTCAAACAATTGCTTCTTCTGCATCGTGGATCCTTCCAAACCTCTTGCTAGCAAGAATTCGCCTGCTATCATTTATCCAGACCTTCTGTCATCCATCGCCCCATGGCTACATTACCCTGAGCCCCTCGTACCCACTCCTTCAAATGAGAGAGTAACCATCTTCAGAAGAAAACAGCAATTCAGAAGAGAATGAAATCATTAATCCAGATTACAAAAGCGCAGCGAAGGAAACCCATTCTACCCCAACCAAAAAACCTCAACAACCAAATCAGAGATTCAAGCAGTAGAATTTGTTAAATGAAGGTACGCAAGCCGCAGGTCAGAGAAAGCGCCAGCCGTATTTTCAAGCTTTTTTCAAGATGGACTCTGCTTGTCACAAAAGGCCTGTTCGAGCCAATGGTCATCGCCTGTAACTACAGCAAGTGGCATCTCTTCATTGACAGCTCATCCAGGAGCTTCATAACGGGAACATGTATCAATCTCTTCTCTTGGCTCACTCGGTGCAAAAAGGAATGTTGCTAGATGCCTTGAAATATGAAGAGTAAGTTTGGGAGTTCTCGGAAACTTCAAAATAGTGTTCTTCTCGATGTGTCACGAAGATGGCTTTACACGTTTCCATGTTATCCTTGCCTTTGGGACAACAGGAACACCGCGGCACACTACCACAGGCAGGGCTGACCACAGTGGACCAAGTTCAGAGTGAAGAGAAAGAACGTTAAATGGAAGTTAATGTTGGACCCAAGGAAAGTATTATTCCCCCCGCTGCACTTAAAATTTGGTTTCATGAAAAGAATTTATCACGGCTGTAGATAAGTAGTCTAAAGCCTTCAAGTATCTTCAAGGATTCGGGAAGCTGTCTTGGGCAAAAATCGAAGCCGGTGTCTTCGTCGGACTATAAATAAAGATCATAGAGTGCAAGGAAATCCCCAATAAACGGACGTAGAAAGCAGTGTAAAACATCTTTGTTGCAATGGTTTGGGTCTTCCTGGGGCTGAAAACTATGTGGAGTTTGTTGGAACACTGGTGAAGAACTGCTACAAAATGGGCTGCAGGATGTCCCTCAAAGTTTATATCCTTGACGCTCATCGAGATAAATTCAAAAATAACATCGGAGAGGCATACTCAGAGGTGCAAGATGAATGCTTTCACCAGGGTATACTGAACTTTGAAAATCGCTATCAAGGATCGTATAACGAAAATTTCCTGGGAAAAGAACAAAATCAACTTCCGAGATGCCCCTGATACTTCGTTGCTAAACAGCCTCCGTCAACTTTCAGTTATAATTAAGTGCTCAGAACAATGTGTCGCATTTCAACCGCATTTGACAAAGCAGTCTTGATGTTGTCAAAAGGCAAAAACGTGTCAAAAAGAAAATTGTTACAGTTTTATTATTAAGGAGAATATCCGTTAAACATTTTAAGATAGATGTATGGTTAGGAAACAAAATCTGAAAAAATAACTATGCCTAAAAATTGCTCATGGTATTGGGCACATAAATCTGAGAAATAGCCTCAGTTTTGTCCAGAGAGAAAGAAATATCAACAGAACTAATGTGATACCTCCCAAAAGATGATCTCGGATTTTTAAACTAACACTTCAAAAGATTTATAACTACCCTAAAATTTTGAAGACGTTCATAAATAAGTTAAGTCTGACGTACATGCTCCTCGATAAAATAAAAAATAACTACATATGAGCATATTGTCCACGTAGGTGCACTAGTCTTCACAAGCTCTTCATTTATCCCTACTTTTAGGGTCCATATGTGAAAAATCCCAGTTACTATTAAAAGACGAATTCATCTAGCAAAATTCATTTTTCCATATCGGTAATAACAAAGAACTAAGCAAATTGATGCCTTGAGCCTACATTCAGCTTTAGGTATTTCTGGCGAATCTATGATTGACTTGTGTACTGCATGAAGGTCAGTTTATCTCGACCTCGATTCCTGTCTAAAGAGTTTAAATAAATTAGGACATCGTTATCAACCTGACGTATGCCTAAAGTTATGTCTATAATGCATAAAAAGCGACTTCATTTTCTTACACTAGTACACCAAACTGCTGATTGCGGTCAGACTAGCAGTTCCCCTATACCTTAGGGAAGACAGCAGGAGCGAGCCTTCGCGCCGTACTTTTCATATAAATAATTGATAGGTTGAGGCGCACCCTCGGGATGTTTCCTGCGTTGTCCTATTCAGGACAACGCAGGAAACATCCCGAGATAAAGATATAATTTTATCTAATCTTGTTTGCGCTTATGTACTCTTTTTGATATTTTAATTTAGTCTTTCAGTAACGCAACCAAAACTACGCCGTGAGTGCCACGGACGCTTGCTATTAGCATTGGCATAGATGAAGAGAAATTTTATTGGCAACTCAGCTAATCTCTAAAGGAATGATCCTTTTTTTAAATGACCATCATAGACAGCGCCATAATTCTCGCTCAAAAGTTACAGATGGTGTAAAAATTGCGAAGGCCTCTTGCTTCGACACTTCGGAGCTGGTGCAGTTTCTTTTGTTCTGATACTGAGGTCATTGAAATAATGTCCTTCATAAGGATGAGATTGATTTGGAACTGATCGCTAAATTCTGAATTTCAGTGGCAATGTATGGAAAAAGAACCGAAACTGGCAGGAAACAATTCTTAAGTTGGGAAGTTATAACTTTAATTTTGTAACCAGCTAAATCTGTGCTAAGCAGGATCAGGTCTAACAAACAGTGGACTAAAGTAGACTTTTTGGCAGATGTATATGAGTACTTATTCGACAGCAAACAAGAAAATATCGAATATGTAGAAAGCCGGCTTACTAAATTATTACAAATTACAGACAAACTTTTGGCGAGAAGATAAAGAAAAAGGGTGGTCATACTGAATATTTTGGACAGATGGTGAAATAAGCACGACTGTAGAAAAACGCATATTGCGCTAACCTACATTTCTTTGGACAGGGATAATTGTATACGTATTTATTTTACTGTACTAATTATTCAAACGTAAAATCCCACTTTGTCCGAGTCTGTTTTACATCTCGCCTGTGATATGCATGACAGTGATCAGTAGCGATTGTACAAATAAATGTTAGTTCATTAAATCTATCATTTCTGCTTCAATAAATACAGAAAAATTTACTTAAATTTTATCATTAGCTGATAATTGGTTAATTTTAAAATCTTGATATACTCTATTTGTTGATCAATGTGTACAAAAATATCAAAACAAAAATGAATAAAACAAGATTAGAAATTTTTCTTTTTTTTAATCACCCTAAGCCATTAAAACTCAAGGAGTTACTTAATGTGAAAGAATAAGAGAAAAAGGAAAATGTTATTGAAGAGGGAATAAATAGAGAACAAGAATTAAGAAGGTAACAATAACGATTGATACTGGAAAGCAAGTGGCCGGATGAAGCAGTTTCACAAGAAGTGTGAGGGTAGAAACTGTTAACATATAAGTTACGGCTACATCTAACCATTTCAACAGTAAAATGATTGAACGTGATTTATAGAAAAGGCACAAGGAAGCTACGTTACGTCGGTGGGAAAAGTGACTGAAGCCATGAGGTCAGATCAGGATTGATAACATTGCAGATACTTCAGTTTTTATCAAGAATCTCTAAATACGCAGAAGCACTAGATAAGATGTGACTGCAATATTCAACGTATGGACGAATGGTAGATTTATAAATGTATACGTTTTGTGTATGACGATATATTGCTAGCAATATCTAATTCCGGAAGATTTAAAGTAAAAAAAAATAAATCGATTGAATTATATATATATATATATATATATATATATATATATATATATATATATATATATCACAGATAAATGCGATTCATTAATTTTTCGTTAAATCGTGAGGTACCTAAACATCGTAGATATTCATATAACCAAGTGTTTTCCAATGCCTTACAACGTTCATATGAGATATGTTGTGTATCTCTGTGATATCCTGTGTCATGTGATCTCGTTTGTCTTTAACCACTGGTTCGATTTGGTTACTATCCACGATTGCAGCGACTGCAGTTCTCCCGGAATATTACCCACATCGACCTATCTAACTATTTATGTACTCTCAGCTATGGCAGGGTCTCCATAAACCACAGAAATCTTTTTGCTGCTCTACACAGCTTAAAAATAAGTAAATCCGCAAAAAGCAATACCGAAATCTTTAAATGCATTTAAAAAAATTAAAAATCTTTCTTGAAACTGTGGAGAAGCACCAGAGGGTCTTAGTAATATTTATTGGGAATTATATTACAGATTTTTTCTCAAAAAAAGAAATGTTTAAAAAATAATTTCATTAATTTCTGAATAAGTTTTGAAAGTTTCATTAAAACCTGACTATTATCTAATTTTTGTAAGAATTTTAAAATCAAGAATATCTAAAATAAAAAAATTCAATGTTTTTTCACCGCAAAATACGTGAAAAATTTCAGTACAAACTTGTTTTCGCCTTGATGCCAAAAGACAATATTTTTAACCAAAATTTTCAATGTTCTAAAAAAGGATAAAATATAATTTTACTTAAAAAATATTCTGTGATCTTTCCTCTTAATAATAACAATAAATTTTATTTTTATTATGTTTTGCGCATTTTTTTCATCGTGTGTCCTCTTTTTAAGCGAATCCTTGGAGGTACTTACTTAAAAGCATTTAAATGTCACAATCTTCATACGAATCTTATGTATTGGTTAAGCATTTCACTTCATATAGTCTTTCAGATAAATAATAGGGCTTTCTCTAAGTCAACCTACAATGTGTCGACGGCTATTGATAAATTTGCCTCTCAAGCTTTAGGTAAGAACGGCGAGGCTCGAGCTATGACTTTATATATCTCGAGTATGTTTGACTGGGTTTGACATGCTAGTCTTCTCTGCCAGCTTAAGGGTTATAGTGTCTCTGGCAGAATAGTTGACTTAATTCAATCGTCCTTAACAGATCATGTAATGAAAGTTATATTGAACAGACACTCTTCCAGATCATTGCACATTAATGAGGATGTCTCTCGGGGTTCTATCTCCGTACCTACGTTGTTTCAAATCTTCATCAACGACCATCCCTACGTCATCAATTCTCAACTAGCTACATATGCTGATTATACAACTAGTTATTCCTGTCTTAATAGTAAATCTGACAGTTCTGATAAACTAGCAGCTACTCTCAGAAGTGACCTTCACTCAGTTGTTAACTGTAACAAGAAATGACTTGTAAGATTTAATACCGCAAACGAAACTGCTATCTTTTAAGAACTGTTTTTACCTTCCATCAGTATGGCCAATGTTAACTAACATCCCCGAGAGTAAGTTACTGCGCCTTTCGGTCTTATATTTTCCACTGACATGAAGAGGTGGTTATACTGAATAAAATGATAGGAATTTTGCGGACAATCTTTCTCAGGAGAATCTATCTTGCACATTTAAAAATCTACAATTTGTCCGTGCATTGAATATCTGGTCTGCAGTATATCTCGAAATTCTTGATAAAGTGCAAGAAAGGTTTGTAATATTATCAGTCATGACCTGGTATCTTGATTTCAGTTACTTTCCCATCGCTATGACGTAATTTCTCTCTGTCTTTGCCATAAATAGTTTATGGCAATTGTTCTAGAGAGCTTTCTTCCTTAATTCTTCGGCGGGATACATTTAGGTATGCTACCAAATTAGCAAATAAGTCTCATCGTTCTACTGTTGAAATAGATTTAACCGTAAGTTCTATTCTAATAGTTTATTTTCTCATACTTCTAGCTTGTGGAATTCTCTTCTTTGTTTTTGCTTTCCTACTACCTACGTTCTTAAAAGTTTTAAATGCAACATCATTTGTGTGTGTGTGTGTGTGTGTGTGTGTGTGTGTGTGTGAGAGAGAGAGAGAGAGAGAGAGAGAGAGAGAGAGAGAGAGAGTAATCAGCATAAATAACCGTGAAATTTTGCACTATTTTATTCAGCAATATTTTGCAAGATTTTTAAAGTTGCAAATCTCATGATTATCTAAGATGTCATTGTAGTACAGAATTTTTATTTCTATTTAATATTCAGACTTTTTGTTTTAAGGTTTATATTTGTGTACAGCAGTAGTCCTCAATGTTCCAGGTTAAACATATTTCGGTCACAGATTTCCTTAATTTCCACATTTTTATTTGTAATTTTCCCACATATAGCTGAAATTCCTTCCCTACTAAAATTCTTTCACTTACTGTAACAAGGAACGCAATAATTATACTCAGAATGTTATCAGAAAGACCGATACAAATGCAAAAAAACGTGTACTTGTGTTTCATAGATTACGCAAAGGCATTTGATAAAATACGTCACAAAGATCTGTTGGTACTGCTCGGTAACCTGGATATATTTGGGAAGGACATTATAACAATAAAGAATCTATACTGGCAGCATACGAATAGGAAATGACTTCAGTAGATATACAAAAATAGAAAGTGTAAGACAAGTATGTGTTTTCTCACTGGACCTATTCAACCTATACAGTGTTAATTCTGAGAGAATTAGATGTCCTACCAGGATTCAGTATTGGTGGCCACAATCTTAACAACATAACGTATGCAGCTGACACAGCGTTGATAGCAGAAGCTAGTGAAGGAAAGCGAGAAGAAAGGACTAAACATAAACTGCAATAAAATAGAATATATGATTATTAGCAAAAGGATGAGCTCTAAAATGCAAATTAAAAACTGGAGGTACCAAAATCGACCAAGCACAAACATTTAAATATTGCGAAAGTGTTTTAATACAGGACGGAAAATTCGACACTAAAATTTCAAAACGCTTTGGTAGAGCCAAAGATGCATTGGGAGAGCCAAAGATGCATTAGAAGAGCCAAAGATGCATTCCAAAATGTAAGAAAATTGTTAAGAAACAATTAAAAAATTGTTAGAAACAAAGAAAAAGTACTGAAATGTTACCTGTTATCTGTCCTCCTATATGGCAGTGAATATTGGACAAGATGAAGAAGAGACTTAAAGCAACAGAAATCTATTTCTACAAAAATATGTTAAGGATACTATGTACCGAGCAACGACAAGGCTTTAGAGAAAATGAAAACAAAGAAAATTTATACTTAACATCAGGAAGAGACAGCTGGAATTTCTGGGGTACATAATGAGGCAGAAGGGCTTGGAAAATCTGTTAAAGGACAGACAAGAAGAGAAAAACAAGTCATAACATTATTGGTGACCTGAGAAAATAAATAGTAGAACAGGTTTTAGAAATAAAAAGACAGAATTTATTTAGAGCTGCAAGAGACAGGAAATTGTGGAAAGACATAATTACCTACACCCTGAAGAGGACATGGAATATAAAGAAGAAAAAGATTTGAAAGTCATCTCTTAAAAGCCCGGTACTTCCCATCTGAGAATTACCGACTTACGCTAATCCATATCCATATTTTTTATTTTTTATTGCTAAAAATTGAAATAACAAACCGTCTTTTATGGCAACTAAAAATTTGAAATCATCCTGCTTCATAGATTTCAAGCTTAAACCTAACCCTGCATCTTCATCGTATGGTGAAGGTTAAACTTGAAATCTATGAATTAACCCCCACTGAAGTCGGATGTTTCCGAAAATGTTTTAAGAAATTTTCTATTAATTTATTTTTCTAACATATTTTATTCTAAATTTAATGCGCATCTGACATGCTATAAAACACGGAATATATTAATAGCATTAAATAATATTTGTATTAACTCGGTACTAGCAAAATGGACTTTTTTTTCAGAAATTAAAGCAAAAACTCGCTATCTATTTTTTTAAATATTTGATAAAAATCAGATAATTATCCGGTTCAAACGAAATTTTCACGCTTATTCATTATTGCATAGGTTATTTCATTAAAAATCTTTTTGTGAAATATTTTTAACATGTTTAACCCCCCTCCCTTTCTATATTTCGTTTTAAGTTATATTTTACAGTTATATAAAGAAAAAGTCCCTGCAGATATTTAGTGCAATTTCAAAATGAATCCCGTTGCTGTTTGTCACAAGAGTTTCTCTTATTAAATAAAAATGTTTGAAAATTTTAAAAATGTAAAGAGTAATGCCATTTTCGAGTGCGAACCTTTTTTAAAAGATTTTTTTTTTTTTAGCAAGTGTCAGATAATTTTTCGTATGGATGTACAAAAACGAAATAATTCTAATATCTTACTTTCACTGACTACCATTAAAAATTAGATGAGTATTAAACAAATTTCATATTTCTCGGTGTATGTCTTGAAAGCACTGTTTCAATACATCGGTACGTGTGCTTTTTATTTATTTATTTTAATTATTTACTTTTTTCGCAAGTCCGTGTCTCTGATTTTCTTAAATTATTTACAGAATCTTATATACAAGAACCAATTCTTGCTTCAATAATTAAGCGCAAATTGTTTTTTAAGTTTATATTATTTCAAAAACACATCCTCTTATTTTCCCTGCATAATTGGTTCCCTGCGCTACCAAAAAATTTTTCAGAATTACGACAAAACTATTTCATTTGCATACAAGAATACTTAATACTGTAATTTTTGTAAATTTTGCTCTTAGAATAATGTTATTATTAATGTAGTATTAATCTACCGCAAATTACATTTAGGCTATGTTTTTGTTTTTGTAGTGCCTTCAATGCCTTCATGTCTTCAAATTTATTCATTATTATTAAATTTGATAAAAGCGTATCGAATAATAAATTATATTCTTAAACTATTGATCGGTTATATAACAATTTATTTTTAAACATAACAAATTCTGATTATCTTATGGTGAATACGTAATAAAAACAACACTCTTTTCTTCTCTGTTTTTAAATTCGCGAACCTCTACGAAAATTTATTTTGACCAATAGAAAAAGGGATTGGCTTCGGGTTGAAGAAAAGACCAAGGCAAAGTTTAACGAGCCTACGTGAAACTTTACGTTGATCAATGAAAAAGGAGCGATTTGAAATTGAGAAAAAGTAACGAGCCGATGTCAAATCACTTTTTGATATAAATAGGCAGAGAAAGTTGAATAAAAAGAAGAGAGAGAGACAGAGACAGAGAGACAGAGAGAAAGGCAGAGTCCCACACGTCTGGACAACGCCGGTGTCAATTTATACGTTGATACATTATCATGACAGCTGGAGAATTTCAAAAAACTCAATTCAACTCCTTAACTAAGTTCCTTAAAATATATGTTTTTATTCATGCTGAATACAACTCTATAACTTTTATATGAGAAACAGACTCTTTCAATTTGTTTTAAGCATTTTGAAATATTACTTCGTGCTCGATGATTTAACATGAACATCTTCTCTTCTTGACAATTCATCGAAACTACGAACCTTTAATGATTACTTATTCTGAAACAAGCTACTGAAACTTCAAATGCGTAAATTTGTAAATAAATTCGTTAAAATAAACACGTGTTTACTCGTCATTATCCCAACATATGAAAGTATGACATGAAAATAACGTTTTCTTTACACACAGTAGTAGCTTGTAAGGTCAAAGAACAACATAAAATGTTTTTATTCAATTCTTTGATCCCACGAGCTATTATGCGTAAATAAAACGTTGTTGTCATTCTGTTTTAATAAAAAGATTAGCATTACTTTTAGAAAATATGATTAAGTTTGAACTTCACTAGTAGACCTCGAAAAATTTCTAGGACAAATACAGGATTTTAAAGTAGGTACCTCCAATCATTTTCGACACCTAACTTTTAAATTGAATTTTAAAAAATATAAACGTTTTCTTGAAACCTTTATTTTAGCTTTAATGGAAAGCTAAATGATTAAATTTACTATTTCCAGTAAGCAAAATACACTGGCGTATTTCAAACAGAAATTATATTGATTGGAATATTTCTTTTTTTTTTTTTTCAATTTTTCGGCTGTTTTTGAACGATCGGCACATTTGTAAATAAAAGTTAATTCTCGGTTTTAAAAATCTTGCAAAATTAAAATATACACTTGTGACCTGTTATTTTTGGAAAATTAGCAAATTTAAAGTTAAATTAATCTAATTTACAAAAGTATTACTTCTGTATAGCATGAAATTTAGAATCAAAGTCTTTCTTAATCACTGAGCAAGGTGCAAATGATGAATGACAGCCAGATGTTAAATGACAGCTAAGTATGATTGACCAGAATTGACATAATTGTTTTAATTTTTTTCTGTAAAAATTACTGTTATATTAAAAAGTCACTTGTTTCACGCTTTTTCATAGAAAATACCATACTTTAAAAAAAACTTCAAATGAACAAAAAAATATTGAAAATTATTTTTAAAATCTAGTGGCTCGATGATTTGTATTAAACCTTTCAATTTTCGAAAATAATCTTCACTTAATAACTTAATATCCTAACCGCAACAATCTTTGTAGAAATTTTTATAAGTTATTATCATTAAAAACGAAAAAAATGAAAACAATTCTTGTAAAAATTCATTATTCATCGAAAAATTATCTTTCTTCAGCCTATATGCATCGCTCAGTCAGTAATGAATTAGAGTACTCTAACTACTGGCGCATGATACATCATACGCTAAAAGTCTGCTTCCTTCTACCGAGCGCCCATAGCTCAGAGGTAGAATCGCCGACTGACGCCAATTCGGTCGGGTTTCAATACTGGATAAAAGCAATCGGATGTCTAACCGTACTGATGAGCTGTGATACAGCGAAACAGATCTGTCTGCGGCTAAATATATATATATATATATATATATATATATATATTAACAATTAAAAGCTTATCTAATTGAATAATGCCATAGTTTTATTGCATTTTTTATTTTACTATTCGAAGCAAATTTCGGAAAAACTAACCCCCCCAAAATAGATGATTATCCCCCTTGCTGAAAGAGTCTATCAATATTTAGATAAGAATGCTGAAGCTCGGACTGTTGTTATGGATATCTCGAAGCCGTTTGTTATGGATATCTAGAAGACCTTCTTCACAAGGTGAAAGGTTTTTGTGGATATTTATGTGCGTTGTGGTGCAGTGGATATCGGCTCGGAACGAGAAATCGGGAAGCCGAGTTAGAACTCCAGTTGAATTCCTTGCATTCACTTACACGCAAATACCCTTGGGAAAGGTATTAATCCGTCTCTTCCTTCTAGTTATGGGTTAAATAACGGGATAGATTGGGTTCTATAGCCTTGGCTGGCAACCAGTCTACCGCAGAAAGCAATGTCAACCTACTGCCGTATAATCTACTGCCCAGTCAGTTATGCCTCTTTCGAGACATGATCGCCCAAGCGTGTTTCACGTATGGCACTTTACTGATCTCTCTCTCTCTCTCTCTCTCTTATCAGATCGCAAAATGAAGCTTGTCTTGTTCTAGATTTCTTTGCATTAATGTAGACCTAATTCTAATTTTTATCATTTACCTTCCCGATGTCTTCTGTTCTCTACTCAGTAACTATGCTGATAACAACTATTTACTCCTATCTTAATGGTAAGTCGATTAGGTCAAATTGGCAACTGATCTAAAAGAAAACATACCTACAAGTTGTTGACTGGGGTAAGAAATACCATGTTAATTTTAACGCCTTCAAAACGAAATTGCTTTTTATTTTAATCGTTTTAGAGAATCGTTTTTGTCTGCCATCATCATGCTTAATGTTAACCTCTAGAGTAACCCATTATGCCTTCTCTGGTTAATGTTTTCATCTTGCATGAAGTAGAAAGTTTATATTGAAATAAATGCTAATTCTGTTGCTAAGGAATTTGGTTCACTGTGTCGTGCAAGGTAATTTTTCTGTCTTATACATTTACAAGTCTACTATTCGTTCATTTATTGAATATTGCTGTCACATGATTCTGCTAGGTATTTAAATGTTATTGGTCCCGACATCTCATGACATTCTCATGACAATTGTTCTTCTATGGTAAGTCAATTTCACGAATTTAAGGGCAGTACTAAATTGGCAACAAGATTTTCTCATAAGTTCTAGGGTAACCATTTCTTCTCTCATCTGTAGAACTCGCTTCTGGTCTCTTGCTTTCCGGTCAATTTTGATCTTCAAACATTTAAATGCATTGCCAATCGTTCTTGTAATCCCTTTTATTGTTTTGTCCTTAATAATGCTTTTCTTTTTCTAATATTCTCTCATACTCAAAAACTCTTTGCATCTTAGTAGCTTTATTGCCTAGTTCAGTATGAAAGAATAAATAAAAATAAGCATATGACAGATTTAGCTCATCGGATGCCGAGCAAAAATGAAATAAAAATTAAAAGAAATCAAATCGGCGGATGCGCAGTTAAAACGTAATAAAAAAAAGTTTAAAAACTACACGTTTAGTTAGAAAACAAAACAAAAAAATCGCAGTGTTGATAATTTCCAAAATCAAACCAATATTAGGAAAAAAAGAAAAAATCGTTTAAAAGGTAAATATCCCAATAAATTTCATTACTAAAAAAATCAGTTTTTGCTGTTTTAAATGTGTTTAACACGTAGTATTTGTAAAAAAATGTGACGGATTCAAACAATTGTAACAAGGTGATAACCTTGTTTAAAGTTTTATTGATGCATGAAAGTTGCCCGGGATAGATTATCCTCACGAGTTTTCATCTTGTTAACCTTATCTAGGGCGAGTCGTTGGATATATTTGGTGAAAGATCTAATCCTACCCTTAATCCACTTATTCCTAATAACCGCCCAACTAGTTCCCGCAGCACTAGTTCAGTTAGCTGTTGCCAGAAGTCCCGCTTGTCTATCGACGAGACCAAACTCGCTAAACAAATCAACTAAGCTACGATCGCCCGACTGCCCATTAGCACCTCGACCCTGTCTATTTTGGAGTCCAGGACAGCATTTCGATTCCTCACTAAGATTAAGTACGAAACATTCACTAGGAACGGCCCCAACTGACGGAAAAAGGAGATACGCTTCGTCTGGCCGTTGAGCGCATAAACTGCAACGATCTGAAACGTTCACGGCAATATCGGCCACAATCAACCGGCACCCCGTATCGATATGGACAAGATCTACCCTCGCATTCAGGGTACTTTAAACCAGCAAGGAAACACCATATGGTCCCTATACGCTGAATACACAATAAAGTCGTTAGACAGCACACGAGCATCAACCTTCACAAACAAAGTTTGTCTCCTGGATCGCAGCCCGAAGAACAGGAGATTCCGAAACAGGCATGGAGCCTTACCTCGATCTCAAGCCCCACACCCGCCCGCTAGCTAGCTTGATCGCCATATCTAAAGTTTATTCCCCTAAACACACTTTAAAAAAGGGCCTTAAAGAACCCTCTTCTGAAAAGAAATGTCTCTTTCAAGGGCCTGCTTGTCTATACGGAAAATGTTCTCCGACCTGAGGAATCGTCTTCCTTTTGGAGGAGGAGTGGGAGAGGGAAAAACCGGAACCATAGAAGGGGAATAGGAGAGGCTCCTTGCCTTACCTGACGATTGTTGTTTATTAATTTTACTGGCGAAACAGGGGAAGATTGCGTGTTGTCTTTAATCAGAACCTTCTCCGATCTCAGATCTTTTTTTAAGTTTTCTCTTTCTCATCCTCTTCTTCCTCCCTACCCCTTTTTAGTGAGGAAGATCGAGGTGAAAATATTTCCTTCACCCCCACGAACAAGTCTAGCTGAGGAATCTCTAACTGCTGAAGAGTTTGCTGTTCGGGCTGCTGCTGTTGATCCTTCTGTTCTCACTGTTGCAGGTCCGTTTGAAGCCGCTCCTTAGGTGGCTCTGTTTCATTCGCTGATGCTTCTGCTTCTTCCACTTTCATCCTACTTGGGAAGAGGAGTAGCAGCCTTTGATCCCCTCACAACTTCCATCTATTCAAAGGAGTCATTGGGAGTCTGGCCGGACTTTTCTGTTCCCACTACTTCTTCTGGTACTGCTGATATTGCTGCCTTTCTCCTGGGACACACTTTTAACAGGTACCCTGTGGCACCGCAAGACCATCAGTGGAGACGACGACCATCCACTACCACAAAAATGTTCCGGTCGTCGCGACAGGTCAAAATAACCAGGGTGTCCATGAAGCACATTGACATTTTTCTAGATCTATCTGAAGCCCAGACGGAAACTGGAGGCGGTGTAGGGGATCTTTTGCCATACTGAAGGGGTTCCCATGTCAGCACACAGAAAAAATCCAACGGAAAAAAATACACACCGCCAACGGACAATAATGTAAACAAAACAGACTTACCCTCATTTTTTTTTTTTCCAAAAAAGAAATTAATTTCTAAAACTACTCCAATGATATCATTTAATTCAAGGCAATGCAATCAACAGCAAACATAGCGAAAACATCAAGCTGGTCTAATTTTCACATCTCTTTATGAAAACACGTCTGTTGTAGTGATGTCAAATATTACAACCTGAGGAACACACTCGTTTATATAGTGAGAAATAGTCAGAAATCTGGCGATAAGATAGACCCAAATTTAAGATCCAAGATATATGGCGCAAAAACCGGAGATGCTGGGTTAGTCTGATCAACGAATTCGACACTACGATTATGTATTGGGGCCAACTTTTATTGCAATTTTTGAAAACTGATGATTTCACCAAATATTCAAATAGTATGATGAATGTAAAGAGTTTTCACATTAATTTGCAAATGACGCTATAAAATAGCTGAGAGGAACTCAATTACAAATGTAAGTTTAAAACAAAAAAAATGAAATCTTTTATTAAACATTAATGAGAAAACGAATCTCACAAAGTACAAAAATATTCCTTTGAGTACCAAAAGTTCTTTCATGGAGGTGGGAAGTTTTTCATGTCCTTTTGAGATCGTTGCAAAAAAAGAAGAAAAAACTCACTTGAAGAAGAAAAAAAGCAAGAGAAAAAACAGAAAGGTGAATCGTAGGGGAAGTAAACTGAGTCGAAGCTGATGGTGTAAAAATTGTCATTCTAAACTGGCAGAAGTTCTAGAGAAGAATGGTCTAGCTTCTGTTGTGGTAATCAATGTGGTATACTTCTTTGATTGGCAAAGCTCTCCTGTTTATTCCGCTGAAGATTTTCGACTTACGGACCAGCCACAGAAATTTTGTTATTTTTTAAATTAACTATCTTTCATTTGAACTATCTTTACTATGTCTTCTCCATTCAGCTACATCTAAACATTTGAGGATTAACCATCAAACTTAATCCCAGATACCATGAAAAATTGAAACAATTCAGGGAAGTTATAAAAAGAATTTCTTGTAATTTTATTTCTGCAATCTACACAATGTGAGTCCCTTTTTCTCTGACAAATAAACAGTTGAACGTTTTACTTTGGAGACTTTTGAAAAGTCTGATATGTAATGCACAACTCTTAGATTTTACTACTTACTTCTGATTGTCTATGATCAGTGTTCTTTTTTACTTCGTGTAGAGACTGATACACATACATATTTACTTGATTATCAACATGTTTATTTTTATTTTTATTTTTCTGTTATAGACAACCAGTTTACTTAAATAATTTTTAACAGAGGACGAAATCTGATTAATTAACCTGAATATGAATTTGTACACCATTTGCATTTATTTATTAGCAGTACGAATAAAAACTAAAACGGGAACTTTGATTCTTTGCAACTGTGTAGAGAAATCAATAGGAAAATATTTCTTTTTTTTGCTTAAAATTTCTTGTTCATCGATTGCTAACAATATTCTCAATTTAAGTTGTTGACTGTTTTCCAAAATTGTATAGCCGTTGTGTGTGTGTGTGTGTGTGCGCGTGCGTGCGTGTGTGTGTGTGTGTGTGTGTGTGTGTGTGTGTGTGCGCGCGCGCGCGTGCTATAAAAAATATAAAAATCCTTTTCATGATTTTTTCGGGCGTGCTGTGTATTCTTTATCAGTTTCGGCTACTCGATTCCGACTTGGAACGTACAACTTTGCATTGGGAAGTCCCTTGACCACACATGCGTTCAAAGCGCTGCGGCGTACATTGAGACTAGCTGCCTCGTACCTTAAGAAAAAAGAAAAAGAAACTATCAAATGCAACAATTCAACCATAACGTTTATCAACAAAATCCTTTGATACCATTATTTTTTTGTTCAGTTATGATATATACATTCTTTATCTCTTAAAATTAAAACAATTGACGTACGTGTTCTAAACGTCATGTGTGGTATTTTTCATTTAACAATTACCAAAAAATCCATCAAGTGACATTATATAAGTTAATTTTCTTTAAAGAAAACTATTAAATAAAAATCTCTAGCATTCCGAGATATGTATTTAAATATTTATTTCACATTTAGACTTCTACATAGGCCTTCTGTGCACGCACGCACGCACGCACGCACACACACACACACACACACACACACACACACACACACACACACACACACACACATATATATAGTAGAATTATTTTGATTCAGTATATTTTAGGGCACTATAGATACTGCATAGCAGTAATTACCATATCTGGCAATCAGGGCCGGTGTATACAACCTACGAACCTCTCGACCGGGAGAGGGAGAGTTTGATTGGAGCTCTTGACAGTGCTTTGTAACCTTCGACATCTTATAAACATTTGCTTTTTCCTACCTATATTTATATATATTACAAATTTGCTCCCTATATTTATATACATTACAAATGAAACTAAGCACAACTAACTTTTTTTTTCAATCGTATCACTCCGAGCAAGGCGGGAACGCCACTGATGTGCAGGGAGCTACATAAGAGTAAAAGAAAATGAGATAAGAGAGTAAAGAGAAAGACGAACCAGTTAAGGGTAGGAATATAGGTGTGATGACAGTTGTAAAGGTGGAGAGAAAAGAGAAGATATACAGGGTGGAGTAGAAAGAACTAGAGTCAAGTGGTTAAGAGATGAGTATTGACATTGTGTTTTAATTCCTGGAAGTTGTAGCCGTCAGGAAAGCAAAAATATGGAAGCGAGTTCCACAAGCGAGAAGTACGAGAAAAGAAGCTGAAGGAGTAGAATTGTCGTCTGCATTTGGTTGATCTAAATGTGAATGGGTGGAACCTAGTTGCCATACTGGCTGCATGAGTAAACACCTGTAAACACCTGTTGCAGGGGCACCAGGTGTTTACAGGGGCACCTGTAAACACCTTCTGTTCATTGGAGCAGAAGCCATGAAAATATTTATAGAACATACAGAGGAAAGCCACATCTTGTCGGTAGGAAAGTGGCTGGAGTCAAGCCGCAAAGTCGATACCTATCACATTACTGATTTTTCTTTGGAGCCTGTGAAGAACACTGAGATGAACAGTGGGGGCGCCTGACCATATATGACAGCAGTATTCAATGCACGGACAGATGGTCGACTTGTATATATGCAGGATGGATTCAGGCGGAAAAAATCCCTGGCCCGACACAGTGACCCAACCTTCCTAGCAGTGGATTTAGCTGTTGACTCAATGTAATGGTTCCACTTGAGATCGGAAGAGAGGGTAAAGCTGAGGAGGCGCAGTGTATTGCTCTCAGGGAAACTCGCATGGTCCATGCTTATGGGAGGCAGGAGAGGTTGCCCGTGATGATTGACAGACAGTAGCTTGGAACTTTTTGCTGCTTTTGATGTCATTCTTGAAAAATATCTCAATGAAATCTTTTTTTTAACAGGCTTAGCGCGACATTAGTTTTTGTGCACCGCAAGCCGTTTGCTAATATTCCTTACACAGGTTATTTATTTTTTAATTACATTCCATTAAAGAAACGTTTTGAAATCCTAAATACGAAAAATAATACTTATATTTTCTTTTCATTGCAACAATAACTAAATAAAGAAAAGTCTGTTAATCCTAAATAAGTAAAATAATAGCATAAAAACGTTTTTAAGAGAACATATCAGTTTTATGTTTCATCAAAGCGTTTGATACAGTGACCAAAACGGGACTGTGGATGATCATGGAGCGCCTGGGTAGCCTCCCCCTCCAAAAGTTTCTCAGCATGGTCATCCAACTGTACGAAGACCAGTCAGGTTGAACGGGGTTGTGTCCTGGGACCGACTCTGTTCGGTATTTTTTTCAGCATGATGATCAAACAGGCCATAGAAGATCTTGACGATGATGATGCTGTGTACTACGTCCGCTACCACCTTGACGACAATCTGTTTAACCTCAGGAGACTGTAGGCCCACATAAAGACACTTAAGCAGCTGTTTCATTACCTTCTCTTCGCCGACGACGCTTCCCTCGTCATTCACACTGAATGGACCCTGTATCGCCTAACGTCCTGCTTTGCAGAGGTTGCCCAGCTCTTTGGACTCGAGGTCAGCTTGTAGAAGACGAAAGTCCTCCACCAGCATGGACTCCGAGAAGAGTACCGCCCTCCTCACATCACCGTCAGCAAGACTGAGCTGAAAGTTGTTCATCAGTTCACTTACCATCATATCGGATGTCTGGATAGAAACAACCTCTTGTGCAACAAGCAATAGGGGTTTCGATTAGCCAGAACCATCAGCTGACGTCCTAACTACTATTACACACAGAATTAGTGAGGCCCTTGATGACACACATACTACAAGGATTAGATATATCGAAGACCTTCGAGAAGTTTTAGCACAAAAACTTACTGCACAAGCACTCCACCTATGGAATCACTGTAACAGTTTTCTCTATTATAAAATCCTTCCTAAAAGGTAGGTCCCTGAAGCTAGTTATTAACAGCCAATCCTATGAGGCACTAAGGGGCCAGCACAGGCATCCCTCAGGGGTCACTTCTCGGACCATCCTTCTTTCTGGTTTACTTAAGAATATATTTCGATCATTTGTGAACATCTATGTCGATGATACGAATATATAACCAGCGCACCTCCAAAAGTCTTGACAATCTAACACTTACTTCCAGTAGGGAAAAACTTGCTCGTTACATTCAATGACTCCAAAACAACACTGGTCGCATTTCATCGATCCCGATCAGACCCCGAACTACTATCAATCATGATGAATGTGCCTTGAGAGGGTACTGGGCCTCAGACTCACACCGACCTCAAATAAAATTTCTATATACGATCCATCGCTAAAGATGCAGGTAAAATGACTGGCTCTCTATATCGTTCTAGTAAGTACCTGACTCCTCATGATATCCACTACCATTAAAAGAGCTAGATCAGGCCGAAAAGAGAGAACTATTACCATATCTGGACAGGAGCTACGCAAGCCTTACTTGATAGAATTCAAAAGCGTCCCCGGTACCTTGTTAGGGAGGAATTATTTTACACACTTTTATGTTTTTATAGCGCGCGCGCACGCACACACACACACACACACACACACACACACAGGCGAGATATGACGAGCCTCTCACTGCTCTATCGATATTGCCATCGAAAGTGGTCGGACGAACTGCATCACCTGGTTCCACCAGGTCTGACCTTCACGGCTAGGACCCGCCATGCCACTTACATAGTAGCAAACCATCCACACCACCTCCGTATTCCATCGGCGAGAAGTAAGTTCCGCTCAGACAGCTTCTTCCAGTGAACCACAGCCCTATGGAACAGACTCTCAAGAGGATGTTTCCACGATCACTACAATAGTGACCTGTTTAAGACTAGAGTCACCTGTTGTCTTTCCCTCCTAACCATATAAATTACCCCTTAACGTAACCCTCGAGTAGCTTCCGGGACCTTGCACAGAATGAATCATACTGTACAAAAAAAAGTTGATGCTAAAAATTGCCGACAAACATTGTCGATTTCTTTAAGATGACATGTCTCTAATCTAATTTGTATTTAGACACGTAATTATTTTCAATTTTTGTTTTTGAACCATTCATTTATAATGCATATCATCTATTATTATACATAATTATGTTACAATAAAATTCATATTTAGTATGAATACTACCTTATGAAAATTGAGATGTAGTAGAGTGAAGGCGTATCATAAATTGGGAGAGGGGAGCATGAAATCCTTGCACCGGCCCTGTTGAGAGTTAAAGAATTGTTTATATACATATCTTCATTTCAGAAACATTTCATGTAATTATGATAATTTCAAGTGTTTTTAATTTCTATTTAATGTTTACACAAAAAAAAATATTAATCGCTTATACAAACTAAATATTGTTAAAAAATGTATTTAGTTTTTTACAGAATTAGCAAAATAGTAACATCGAATGATATACAGTCACATGAATGCTTATTTATACATAGATTTTATGAACACACAAGGAACCACTTGAATATATTTCTATTTAGTTTTAGTTTTTGTGCAGGAAAATGTTTTTATGTATATACAAATTTTATAAGAAAGCAAAAATAATTATAATGTGCAAAATGCTGAACTATAAAAATTAAAAGATTCCTACCATTGTTCATTGGTACAATCGAAACACTCGACATTCGATATAGTACTGTGTCCGTCAAACCCTCCAATTGCAAATATTGTATCATCCAAAATCTGAGTAAATTATCAAAAATACATTTAACAGAATGTAAACAATAGATAAATAAATAAAGTAAAATAATTTGCGAGATAGTGGACTCTCAAGAAAGCCAACAGATGAAAAGATATTCAAATAACTGAAATCATTTTTAAATCTTTAAAGAAAGGATATTATACTATTTCGCTTATTAAAATATCCACTTTCCCGGTTTCTTTTCTCTTCTCAGGTCTTAATAGGGGTGATCTTTCTGATGTGTGTAGATAGTGGTAACCAGGTCTTAATAGGGGTGATCTTTCTGATGTGTGTAGATAGTGGTAACCAGGTCTTAATAGGGGTGATCTTTCTGATGTGTGTAGATAGTGGTAACCAGGTCTTAATAGGGGTGATCTTTCTGATGTGTGTAGATAGTGGTAACCAGGTCTTAATAGGGGTGATCTTTCTGATGTGTGTAGATAGAGGTAACCAGGTTGGCAGTTTTCTGATTGTTGCTTTCGGCTTATAGTTAGGAGACCGAACTCTTGCGAAACTAACACAGCTCTCTGTGAAACTAACCTTGGCCTTTCTATTCTTTCCTCTGATTTTTATATCCCTGGTTAACTTTCCCTCTTTAAGAAGAACTCCAATGTCCATATGCATGGAATTATGTCAGTGAACATCTCCTTCTAGCTAGGGTGATTTCTCTTGAATCACCAGATTATTCTTACATGTGTCGCCGCCTCTCTCTACTAGGCTCGGTTAGCTATCTTTAATTAAGTTAATTATCGGCCTATCAGCTTCCTACCGATTTTTGGCAAATTTTTCGAGGCTATTATCAATGCTGAAGTGGTTCAACATCCCACAAACTCTTCTCCGATAAACAGTATGGTTCCAAGTCTGCTGTTGATATGCTAACGACCATCACTGAGTATATATACCAGGCTCTCGATAAGAACGTCGAAGCTCGAGCTATTACCCTGGATATCTCAAAGGCATTTGACAGAGTCTGGCATACTGGCCTTCAACGCAAGCTACTGGGCTATGCTATAACTGGACACTTGTTTGATTTAATTCAGTCGTTCCTTTCAAATCGCTTAATGAAGGTAGTATTGAACGAGCATGATACCAGATAATATCATACGAACGCGGGTGTGCACCAAGGCTCTATTCTAGGTCCTACGCCTTTTCTGATCTTCATCAACGATCTCCCTGATGTAATCTGATCTCAATTAGGTATCTATGCTGACGACACCACCATTTACTCACGCCTCGATTAGAAATCTGCTGAGGCTGACAAAGCAAAATTCGTTGCTGATCTGGAAAAAGATCTCCAATCTGTGTTGGACTGGGATAAGAAATGGCTCTTAAATTTTAATGCTTCGAAAATGAAGCTGCTACCCTTTAACTACCATGGACAATCGCTCCTACCCTCATCAGCATGGATCAGGCTACTTTCCCTGAAAGCAAAACACTGCGCCTCCTCGGCCGAGCTGAGAATGGCTGCTAGGAAGGCCGGTTCACTGTGTAAAACCAGGAAGTTTTTCTCGCCTGAATCCATCTTGCACATATATAAATTTACTAGCCGCTATTCATCTTGGGGTCTTAACAAAATCCAACGGAGAATCTGCAATGTAATCGATCATGACCTGGTAGCTCAACTCCAGTCATTTTCTCACCGACGTAATGTGGCTTCCCTCTGTCTCTTCTGCAAATACTTTCACGGCTTCTGCTCCAATGAGCTTAGCTACCCCTGGTGCCCCCACTACATGAATTTACTAGAGCTACTAGACTAGCGACTAGGTTTCACCCTTTTACAGTGAAACCAATCAAATGTAACCACGACTTCTACTCTAACAGCTTCTTTTCTCGCACTTCCTGCCTGTGGAATCCCTTCCATATACTTGCTTCCCTGACAGGAATCGCCAAGAATTTAAATGCAATGTCAGTTGCCATCTCTTATCTTCTTAATTCGCATCCTTTCCCTTACGACCCTTGTATCATGTTATTCTCCCTTTCCATTCTACTCTCATGCAGCCATCTTCACACCAGTGTTCTCATTCTTCTCTTACCCATTCTCTGACATAACGTTGTAACTTGTTCTTCTTTCTCATCACTCTCCTCTTATATAACTCTCTACGCTCCAGTAGCAGTAGTGCTTTGCTTGGGGTAAAATGATTACAAAAAATAAAAATAAAATAAAATGAATTGCGTTGATAAACTCATTTTCCTTCTCTGGAAGTCTCCATTACTAGACTCGGGTAATGGAGGATCTCTACTGAGATGGATTGACTTAAGGACGTATAAATCAGTACCATATAAAAACATTTCGAAAATTCTTAGGAAGTTATGACTGATGCAGTAATGAAAACAGCCTACTCCTATGACTCAAATAAATGATTTTGTTCTACATTGCCACATAGTTACCAATATACACCTCAGTCGAAACTTTGTAATGCAACAAAATCGAATAAAAATTGAACCAAATAAATAATAATAACATTTTGTATCAGAAATTCAAATATTGATTAGAATTAGGAGCTTAAGAAATATTCAATAAATTAGCATATATTTATATTCTTAAAACGTTTATTCCCATATTGACACTGTTGTGGAATTTATTGACGTCATTTATTCCTTTAATATCAATTTAATAGATCAACAGATGTCATTTCTAAAGGGTAGTCACTGATTCATTCATTATCAAATTAACTTTCGGGACTAATAAATTCCTTTAACACCTCCCCTGTCAATAATATATACGAAAATAAAATGCGTTCGAATAGTCAAGAGGTTTTATTGAAAGTGTTGGGGCGCTCTCCACCTTTCCACCGAAATGGACTGTTCGAATCACTATATAAAATAGTAGTGATTATACCTCGAGGAAGGAAGTCGAGTGAGCGAGTCAGTCGGGTATTTCCGGTATTGCACCGGAAGTGTTCTACTAGTCAATCTATCACGTCTCTCCGACGATACTGTATACTAATTACCTTGTTCTGTATTCTACTAATCCGCATCTCTTGTAGATACTTCTCTTTCCTTCAATACACCTACTTTTATACTATTACGTTGTTTTGTATTATTTCACATAATTCTGTTACCCGACGTAACAGTGGCGACGAGAAATTCGAACACACACGGAGGAAACAAGAAAAAATTAACATTAGTTCGTCACAACGAAACAGTGACGACGGGAAGAATTTGAACACGCTCGGAGAAAAACAAGGAAAAGTCAATATTAGTTCGTAACGACGACGACGAACGCAAAATATACGCAGAGAAAAAAAAAGGATTACTCGCAGTTGTTGTCATACACAGACTCTGTCAAAAGAAAAAAAAAAAAAAAAAAGGCAGTATACCCAGTCGGAAAATGTAAGTTACTTTTGACTACTATTTTTTGTTGGTCTATAACGATAATTAATTTTTTTTTTTCTTGCGAAAAATTTGTCGTACTGGGAAAAAAACGTGTTGAAGATTTTGACCCTCCCTCTGCGCAAACCAAACAAAGTTTTTTTTTTAATTTTTTTGACATAAAAGATTTTTTCTCTCCTCTAAAAAAAATATAATGGAACAATTCCAAGTTTCTATGCTAGAACTCATAAAATGTCAAATCCAAAGACAGGAAGAAAGTGAAGAGAAGTTTCGCAAACAGCAACTAGAACTACATGAAAGACAGATTCAAAATTAGGAAAATATTCGGAAACAAATGTTACAAATGCAAGTAGACAGCGAGAAAAAACAACAGAAATTACAAGAAGAGAATATTGAGGTTCAAGAACTCATACATAAAGCTATTCTCGCGAAAGACAAAAACATAGATGATGACAGTACCTTTTCACCAAATGCAATCTGGTCGACGATAGAAAACTTCACATATAACCCAGACGAAGATAAAAACATTCGAACGATATTACCATCGTTACCAAGACTTCTATGAGATTGACTGCAAAACTTGGTCAAACGAAAAGAAAATAAGACTGCTCCTCAGGAAACTAGGCACTTACGAGCATAATAAATTCACAACAAGTGAAAATTCAAAATCAAGTAATAAAAATGCAACTCGATTCCGGTTCGGACATTTCAATAATAAACGTCTAAACGTGGAAAGAATTGAAAAAACCAATTTTAATGAAGTCAAACAAGATTGCAAGAACTGTAACAGGAAAAAAATCAAGTTCGAAAGTGAACTGGTTTTGAACGTTAATTTTAACAATCAGACAAAAAAATTAAAAATGTTCGTGATGAAAGGTACCAACAACTTGTTTGAACAATTTGTGGGATCTACCAATAAGTTCGTATTAAACATTAATGAAAAAACTGACGAAATAAAAAAATTAAAGTCAGACATAAAAAAAATCATTCCTCGAAGTGTTTTCGAACGGCTTAGGAAGATGCACAAAAATGGCTGCTAAAATCCGATTGAAAAACGACGCTCAAACAGTATTTAAAAAGAAAAGGAATATTCCATACGCAGCATTCGAAAAGATAGTCATAGAGTTGGATAGACTGTCGAACTTAGGCGTTCTCTCAAAAATCGAATATAGCAACTGGGCCGCACCAGCGGTTTACGTAAAGAAAAAATCTGGTGATATTCGAATATGCGCAGATTTCTCGACGGGATTAAACAACGCCATTCAAGATTATCATGATCCATTACCAAGTCCAGAGGAAGTATTCTCTAGGTTAAACGGCAGCAAATACTTCACGAAGATCGACCTCAGTGAGGCTTATTTGCAAATCCTAATGGACAAAGAAAGTTCAAAGCTCTTATGTATAAACACACATAGGGGGCTGTACAAGTATGAACGTCTGGCGTTTGGAGTAAAAACGGCGCTAGCCGTGTTTCAGCAAATCATGGACATGATGCTGTCGGGGCTGAACTTCGCCATCGCTTACCTTGATGACATATTGATCGAGAGCGCAACAGTCGAGGAACATAAGACAGATATACATAAAGTGTTTAAGAGGTTACAGAATTATGGGTTTAAAATTAAAGAAGACAAATGTGATTTCCTATTAGAGGAAATAATATACTTAGGTCATATCATAAACAAGGACGGTAAAAAACCCGATCCAAACCGTTCCTCAGCAATTCGTAACATGCCGGAACCTAAGGATGTAAAAACTTTACAAAGCTTCTTAGGGCTAGTAAGTTACTACCAGGATTTTATCCCTAACTTACATAATTTGCGAGCGCCCTGAAATGAATTGTTACAAAAAGACAAGACATGGCTATGGACAAACAAAAAAAAATCAAGGAAATGTTAACATCAGATCTATACCTTGCGCACTATGACCCTAAATTGGAAATATTAATAGCCTGTGACGCCAGCGCGCACGGAATTGGCGCATATATGCTACACAAGTGGAATGACGGATCGATTAAACCAATCGCGCATGCGAGCAGATCATTGCTTCCTGTGGAACGCAGTTACTCGCAGATTGAGAAAGAAGCTCTGGCAATAATTTTGCAGTTACGAAATTCCATTGCTATATCCATGGTAGATACTTCACTTTGCAGACGGATCACAAACCATTGCTAACGATTTTTGGTTCTAAAAAGGGACTCCCCACATATATTGCAAACCGTTAGTTAAGATGGGGTACGATACTTTTAAATTATAATTTCAAACTTCAGCATTTACCATCAAATAAGATCGGACACGCAGATGGCCTGTCCAGACTTATCCCTAAACCAGAACTAGAAGACACGATAATCGCCGCGTTAAGGTCAGAAGATGAAGTAGAGAACACTCTGACACAATTCGAGAATTACCGGTTTCATTGAGAGAAATTAAGAAGGAAGCAGAAAAAGACGTATACATTAAGGAAATAAAATCAAAACTAGCTGAAAAAGACAAGCGGACATCAGAAACTTTTTCGCTTTGCGATCATGTTTTACTTTACAGTGAAAGAATAGTGATTCCAAAGGTATTGCAGAGAAGAATCCTAAATGATTTCCATACGGGGCATCCGGGAATTAACCGAATGAAGAGTTTAATGCGGTCTTACGTTTACTGGCCGGGAATGGACAGATATTACAGCCATGTTTGGAAAATGTAAGGGATGCGCTCTCGCTGCAAAATCTCCGCAAATACTACAGAAACCCTGGCCTAAGACAGATAGACCTTGGTCAAGAGTGCACATAGACTTCGCGGGTCCAATTGACGGCCTTTATTATCTAGTAATAGTAGTTAGTTATAGCAAATGGCCCGAGGTCTTCCAGATGAAAGGACCCACGGCTGAAAACACAATTAACAGATTGCACGAACTATTCGCCAGGTTGGGTGTAGTGGATACCATAGTGATAATGGAACCCAGTTCACTGCCAAGGAATTTAAAGATTTCTATGAAACGTTCCAGGTGGAACTCGCAAAAATCCCACCATATCATCTACATTCCAATGGATTAGCGGAAAGATTCGTGGATACCCTGAAAAGGGCACTAAAAAAGGCAACAGGTACGCCCACAAAGAAGGCACTTCAATTGTTCTTACAAGTGTACAGGATAACACCCAATAAAGCCGTGCCTTCAGCGCTGTCGCCTGCCGAACTCATGTTCGCTAGGAAGGTTCGATCGGTATTCGATAAGCTAATTCCTAGCAAAAAGGCACACACGCCCACCACAATCACACCAAAAAGAAAATTTAACATAAACGAGAAAGTTTACTTTAAGAATTACAAAAATAATGTAGCATCCTGGGAACCAGGTGTAATCAAGGAACAAGTGGGTAACATGTTATATATGGTAAAAGGACCGAAATTCATTCATAGGCGGCACCTAAACCAAATAAAGAAAAGACTAACGGAGGAAATTGCAGACACGCCGCTAATGGAAGAAGAAAATTTAGAGGAGTTTCATGACATCTTTGAGTTACAAATGCCCCAAGAAGAAGTAAAAGAAAGAAGGTCCCAGAGGAAAAGAAAAGCGACCCACCAACTAATGATAGATCCGAAAAGGAAAAAAAATACTAAAAGAACTGTCAAATAAAGAAAAAAAAATCTTAGGTGCCCCAACACCCCACTCCTAGCTCTCCACCTTTCCACCGAAATGGACTGTTCGAATCACTATATAAAATACTAGTGATTATACCTTGAGGAAGGAAGTCGAGTGAGCGAGTCAGTTGGGTATTTCCGGTATTGCACCGGAAGTGTTCTACTAGTCAATCTATCACGTCTCTCCGGCGATACTGTATACTAATTACCTTGTTCTGTATTCTACTAATCCGCATCTCTTGTAAATACTTCTCTTTCCTGTCAATACACCTACTTTTATACTATTACGTTGTTTTGTATTATTTCACATAATTCTGTTACCTGACGTAACAGAAAGCAAGAAAGACTTTTGTTCTAATCAGCTATAATATAAATAACATGACTGCTCTTATGTCATTCCAAATAAACATATGAATATTTATATAATTAATAACTGGTTAAAACCAGTTGCGTAGCTATGGGCGTCTGCCCACCTCCGGCGATACTTTGGGGTCTAAGCCTGTATAAACTGTGTTCCACTGGGTTGAGGATGGAAAATAAAACTGTATGAAACTGGTTAAAAGTGGAAACAACAAAAACATTACCTGAGACACGAGAAGTGCTAAAATCGATAACTTTTTTATTTAAAAGTCCCGCTTGTTCTATTTTTGTTCCTAGCATTCTATATTGAGATTGTAAGTTAGTATGTTATGGAACATCTCCCTTTCTAAAGTAATTACTTATTTTCTTTAATTAATTTTTAACTTTTCAAATCACAAAAAAAATGATTACATATCAAGTTTGCTTTGTTTACAATCAAAAACCGATGACTTTCACTTACTGTAATGTTGGGGTATTTATTTTCCGTTCACTTTTTTTTGTAGTATTTTCTTGTATTATTATTAGTTACTAGAAAATCCTTGTAATGATGACCATTTGGTTTCTTTCTCAAAAATCTATTTTCAAAAGATTGAAATGAAATTTGTTACCTATTTATTCGGAAATCCTCTTGTTTATTTTTCACAATATACAACTTGTCAATATTTGCTGAATTAATCGTTCTTTTCGTTTTCCAATTTTCTTTATCCAATTTTATTGTAACTCTGCTTTTAGAGTTGAATCTGTTAAATTTCCGGTACAGTTTTAATCTGTAAAACTTCTCCATTTTGGATTTTTAATACACACGCACACACACACACACACACACACACTCTCTCTCTCTCTCTCTCTCTCTCTCTCTCTCTCTCTCTCTCTCTCTCTCTCTCTCTCTCTCTCTCTCTCTCAGACCACCTAAGTAGTGTAATTTATTACCTTGAATGGCAGAGATAATTGAAAAATACAACCGGCCACAGGTAAGGACAAGAGTGGCTGACAGATATATCCAGCTATAAATGATGCCAACAAAGCAAAAATGCGTGGGAGTTTTAAGACTATAAGGTCTAGAATTTTGGGCTGTAGAAACAGAAACTGGCTAACGACGTCCGACGGCCCCTTCGTGTGCACGACTCTCTCCAGCTGCATACAAGCGTCAACTACGAAGAATAAAAATATAATCTTATATTTTTACACATACGTGTTTCTCGTTGTTTGTGCAGATCCAGTATATAACAAGTGGTAACTTTATAGGATGTAATGGTAATGTAGTTCTTATTTTCCTTCTGTTGAAATTACTCCTTCTGTGGCTTGAATTGGCGTGTTCCGGTATGCCATTAATGTCTAGAATGTGTCTAACCGTCTCAAAATTCTTTTAACGATTTTATTACCACTTTTCACTTCTCCTTTTGCTTAAAGATTATGTGTACTTGATGCTATATGTTTAAATCCAGAACAGTTTGCAAAATCTTTGAAAGCGTAACTTATGAATTGTTTTCCGTTATCTATAACGACTTCAATCTGAATTATGCGATGAGGTGGCTTCGATAAGGACATTCTACTGGGCCCCGTAGAGGGCAATCAGTTTCTACTGATGAATCATATTATCTTCTTTCTATAGTTTCGATGCTTCTCTAAAGCGTTGAAATCTCTGTGACCATTTCTGCAAATTTTCTGGATTTATAAAGTAAAACGGTTCTAGTTAATTTGGGCAATTTTTTAATTAATTTTCGCTTCGATTTGGATTCTCTTCTTCTGTTAGAAAATATTATTTCTTTTAGAATGAATCCCTCTCTGATGATAAAACCATGGAAGATAAAATTGTCTGGAACTGGTTGCTAAAAGTGAAAGCAATAAAAAGATTACTCGAGATGTGCTAAGATCAACAACTGTTTTATTTAAAAATCCCGTTTGTTCTACTTCCAGCATTCCCTAGTGGAATCGTAAGTGCTTATACGTCTATCATCATTAGTTTTGTTATGAAACATACTGTATTGAAAGAAAAGTGGTTTTAAAATTGGGACACTACTCACAGCTGAAGTATTTTTTACATTTCGAGTAACTTAACATATAGCATATGTATTTAAGTCCTTGTTATCTTGACCGAACAATATATTATACAATGATGCATTCAGGGCTGTTTTAGCATCGTTGACAATATGAAACTTGTGAACGGACCCAAGATACATTCTTTTTAATGCTGCAGCGCTGTGTGTGGGAGAGACACATCTTGGGTGTTATCATATAAATTTCAGTTAATTTCGTTGGCAGAAATCCATTTGAGAGTATTTGCTACTATATTTTTCTTCGTTTGGGCCTGTTAATAATATGTGTGTGTGTGTGTGTGTGTGTGTGTGTATGTGTGTGTGTTAGAACATGTAAAAAATTATAATCTACTACAAAATGTAAATTTTGTTTCGTCATTGAAAGGACACTCTCATCAGGTAGTGTGAAGTGAGATGGAAAATTCTTTTCCTAATATTAGCATATTTTGTGTGAGAGGTAAGTGGGGTAGAGAAAATGAGAAATCAGAATTGGGAGTTTTAAATAAAAATTTGAACAAAAAGAGGAAAATGAGGGAGAAGGAGCGAGGTGGTTAATGGACATTTTGAAAAGTTTAGAGACAGATTAAAGAAGTAAGAAAATGTATATGGGGTAGGAGGGAGTAGGAAAGAATGGGCTAAGAGAGGAATTGGTAGTGGATAAACATATCTGTATTAATGAAGTATAAGGCTGCAATTTTATTTTTTAGCATTTCTTGGAAGGTTGGTGAAATCCTATATATAGGCTTAGAAGGGGAGATCATAGTTAAAAGTGAATATCGTGGTACTAAGAATAATACTATAAAGGTTTATCATTTCTAGAGATCCAAACTTTAAATTTTGTAATTTTAGCATGATTGTAAGGTTAGTTCTTTAATGTGTTTGCAATTTATTGTGGTTTTATGCCTCTGGCTTAGTAATATGTCGCTCCTCATGTATTTAAATTGAAAATTTTGCTTAAAGTGTTATTTTTTGGGAAATGTTTATCTATTAGCTTAAGAAATTTATGTCCCAGTTTAAAATTAATTATATGGTATAACCCTCCATTTAGGAGGGTTATACCATATAATTTTCCTGTTTCTATTTTTCATTTTTGAGCTACAAATTTTTTTCTACAAAGTTGATCTCGGAAGATTGATAACCGCTGTCACTAAGAATTTTATCGTAAATTGTTTTGTGCTTATCGAATATTTATTTGAGGAGTGTATGCTTATGTGGCGTTCGACTGATGATGGAATATGTTTGATAACGGATGGTGGGTGATTACAGCTAGGGTTTATATAGATTGGATTAGCATTATTTTTCATGTAAGGTTGAAAGGTGTTAGAAACTAAGTCTAATGTTATGTCTAAGAAGTAAACTTGTTTTATATTAGGGTTAATTACTAAGCTAAGACCAAAAAATTTGAATATATATAGTCATCTGCAGACAGTCCTGTTTGGCTGTATCACAGCTCATTAGTACGGTTAGACATCCGATTGCTTCTAGCCAGGATTGAAACACGATCGAATTGACATCAGTGGGCGATTCTACCTCTGATATATATATATATATATATATATATATATATATATATATATATATAAGGGAGTGACTGTACATCATGTTGTATTTTTGTGGGAATCGAGAGTAAGGGGTGGTAAACTCAAGGTCCAGAACATACTCTAGCTACGCCACTAGATACAAAGACAAAAATATATAAAACGAAAAGAATTTCGTAATGCAATAAAAAGATGCAGAAACTAATAGCACATCTTCAGTTTTATGTTTCTATCTTGCAATATTAATTTCAGTAACCAGTAAAAACTTTGAAATATTTAATATTCCCACTTATAGTATTTATTATTTACCCTAAATTTTAGTTTTATTAACGCGATCATCTGTCGAGAATCAGAAGTAATTAGAAGATGCTTGCATAAGTGTGTTGCTTCATTAAACATCATAGCCGAGACATTTTGCCTAACCATTTGACTATGAGAATGAGTTCAGAGAAAATTTGATTCATGTCTTTCTCAAAAACTAGCTGTGCGAATATAAACAGCCTCAATCGGAATTCGAAGTCGGTTCACTGATTCTGTTTTCAGCGATGATAATCGTTACGCCACTTTGTACCCCAAGATTTAATTTAGAATTTATACAAGATAAAATTTTAGGATCTATCTATTTTTGCAAAGTTTCTAAAACAGTTATATTGAGATGTGCAAAATCATAAGATGAAAATGTGTTGCTAACCTCTATAGCGAAATTGCTCCTTGCAGTTGACATCTCTGGGCCAGGTTCCCATATGTTTGATTTCATATTGTACCTTTCAATCGTATTCAAGCGGCTAACGCCGTTGAAACCACCAACTGCGTAAATAGTGGTTTTGTAAGCCAATACACGAATCCCGCTTCGAGGTGTGAGCATTGGTGTTATTAGCGTCCATTGGTCGATTTCAGGGTTGTAAAATTCGGCTGAGTTTAGAATCGTCATACCGTCAAAGCCACCGCAAATATAAATATTATCTGATTAAAAAACGTTGATATTTTACACAAAATTTTTATTAGTTTCACATGAGTTTAAATAGTAATTAAGTTATTTAATTACAAGAAATTTAGATCACTGATTATTCAAGTGAAATATTTAATGCATGCATTTTAAGTTCAGATTTCACAACTGTGTCAATGTTGAGTAGGGTTAAAGTAATTTATTGCATTTTGGTCGAATGTGAACTGTTAACTCAGATTGTTTAATGACAATTTGCTCGTGCAAAAAACAATTACAAAAGTGATTAATCAAGTGATATCAGAGATAAATATTTGTATTTTTGTGCCATTGTTATCAGAAACTAAAGAAAATTCTATTTTCACATACCGTTTAAATTGGCGGCGCTAGCATCGCTTCTTTGCTGGTGCATTGGCTGTATTAAACTCCATTGATTTCGGTTCTTGTCGTATCTTTCTGCAGTATTCTGACGTGTGTGACCGTCAGATCCGCCCATAGCATAAATATGACCGTTCAAAGACACTACACTGACGTAACATCTGTGAAATAGTAGTAATCAATATATATATATATATATATATATATATATATATAACACGGAAGTACATCAATAGGTCTGTAGTGAAATTATAAAAAAATTATTTAAAAAACAATATTTATATCATTTCATTCCTTAATACAGTAATGGGGACTGTTCAGTAGATCTTCATAACTCACCGTTAGGCTGAGGATTTAATTGTGTACATTTGCATGCACACACACACACACACACACACACACACACACACACACACACACACACACACACACACACACACTGGCATTTTACTACTTGTATATATATATATATATATATATATATCCAAGTAGTAAAATGCCACGGATATAAAATTTTGACAAGCTCAATGAAGAAAAGAACCATAATCGTCATTAAGTAATCACTATTTTGTTATTCCTGCATTAATGATAATGTCAAAACATTAGATGCAAATGAATATGGACTGCATTATGATAAGACAGATGACAAAAATCATCATCTGAATTCTAATGAATTGAGCACGCACTATGTATGAGGTAAAGGGTTACCTTAAAGAGTAGTTTATACGGATAGAAGAGGAGAATAACGGTTAACTTTAGGCTTAACAAGATTGTAATGATCGGGAAACATCTTCTTGGGAGTCTGTTCTACAGAGCAGTGGTTCATGGGAAGAAACTGTTCAAGTAGAACTTACTTCTCACCGATGGAATATAGGGGGATGGTTTGCTACAATGTAATTGGCATGGCAGGTCTTCACCGTGAAAGTCAGACCTGGTGGAACCTAGAATTGTAGTTCGTCCGAGCACTTTCCGTGGTAGTAGCAACAGAGCAGTGAGAGAGAGTTTAGAGGGTAGAAAATAACTCGTCACCTACAAGAGCACGGTGACGCTTTTAAACTCTATCAAGACTGGAAAGTGATGATTATGAAGCTCCCACCCAAATATAACAACAGTACTCTATTTTCGGCCTGATCTGGCCCTTGTAAGGGTAGAAAATAGCATGAGGAGTGGTATTTACTGGATCGATACAAAGAGCCGACCGTTTTACGCTTCTGTTCAGACCGTTTACTACCCTTCGCCGACTTGACATGTAAAAAACTATACCACAAAACACAGCAACTCTCTACTGAAGTTATTTTGCAGTGTTCATAACTTCTTGTCTTTTTTTTGTCTTTTTTAGCCCTGACCAAATCACTACAATTAAAATAATTTTGACCTTTTTTATTTTTACTAGTTGGTTTTTCTGTCGTTCAACTTGCTTTTCTTTATCTTATTTCTTTTATCATACACGTGACAAAAGTGTTTAAAAAAATGTATTTCCCCGTTTTGCTTTCTTTGCTTCCGACAACTAGAATAGGTTACTCAAAATTGATATTTGATATTTTTGCATTTTAAAACCTGCTATTCTGCCCTTGCTAGTAAAAATGTCATTTTGTATTGAAGAGTTTTTTTTTATCTCTGACCTAAGCAAAGCATTTGAATCTTTTAAAAAATGAATTAGTACAACTTGCTACACACTTTAATTTATAGACAAATACTGATATGAAAAAAGCAGAAATAAAAATATTGTAGCTGAAAAAATAGTTAAAGAAATTTTACATTTATATAATTTCGAAGGAGAATTTACTCAAAATAATTTACATTTACAATTAAAATTTAAAAACTAGAAATACAAGAAATAGTAGAATTAGAAAATTTAAAAATTGAACGAGGAAAATTGGGATTGGAAAGATTAAAAACTGAAAATGAAAATACAAAATTCTCGAAATTCCTTCTTCTTGAAGCAGTAAAAATATTTAACTGATTCCTTAATTTTCTGTAAAATCGATGGTAAATATTAGTAGCAGAAAATGTTAAACAGTCACGTCAATTCGGGCCTACTAGAGTGTCTTGATCTGTAGGACAGCTGAGATATATTCAGCTCTTAATATTGAAGATTCGTCAAATTATGATACAGTTTAAATGCTTACGAACTGTTGTCAGAGGTAAATTGGCAAAAGTTTAAAAATATAAAAACTTTGATAAGCAAACTTCTGTGGAATTTGCAAGAGATAAGGAAGATTTTTTGATCAATGGTTAAGATTAAAGAAAATTGACAGTCACTTCAATAAATTGTATCAAATAATTATTATAGAGTATTTTAAGCAATGCATGACCAACGATTTATTAACACATCTTATAGAAAATGATATTTAAAATATAAATGTCTTTAACGCATCAAAAGAATTGTTATGTAATATCTAATTAGAGACCAAATGAAAATTATGACAATAAATCAGTAGATCATTCTAAACCTCGTAGGGTGTTACGGCTAATAAAAAAAATAGACGTTTTAATTTTAATAATTCTGTTGAAGCAGAATCAAAAATTACATGTGTTAATTGTAAGAAAAATAATCATATTATTTCTGATTGTTCGAAGCTTAATAAGAAATGTGAAGATGAAATATCTTTTTATCCCACGCTTTTGCTACTAAGCAAACTAAGAAACTTTTCCCCATTTAAAAAATTCCTGATAATAATAGTCTTATGTGCCTATGAGGAGTAAAACTTTTGCTAAGCATTTATCAGAGCAGAATGAAAAGGTCGGGGAGGTTCACCTGCTGTCCGTCCAGTCGCGTCCGGGATACGGGTTGATTCTTTGATGATCTGGGTCAGTTCATAGCCGATGGAGAAATCTCTTCAATATCTGTCTTCTTCATCGGTTTTGTTCGAGTGAACTAACCACTCTTTGTAGTGGATATGGAAGTCACTGCAGATATGAACGCTAGAGGGAAATTCAGCGCATATACGGGAAATCGAGGTCCTCGTTTTTTGTGTCACTGCCACATGGAAACCCGTACCTTGATTAGGCCCCGATTCCGTGACCGTGGCGATTTAGGTGGTTGTATTTTGCTATAATGGGTGGGTAACCCAGGATTGTAATCCCCGGTAGTGTGATTGAGGCATTGATACATATTTTAGACAGGAGGTCAGGTTTGGACTAAAGAAGAGAGAGTTCCACTTAGGGAGGTCCACCTATTCATAAATATGAATAAGGCACGAAGATGCTTGCCGAACAAACAAATTTTACTGCTACAAATTAGGTTTCATTAGTAATCAAAGTACAAAAATTGTTATGCGTTATACGAGGGGTTAATGAAAATTCCTTCCTAAAATCAATCATTTCAATTATCATAACATACATCGCAGAATACTCGGTTTTAAAGATTTTAGGCTCACAATTTTTAAGTATGCAAAATGGATAAAGGTTTTGATAAGTATTTATGGAATATACTATATATAAATATTTAAATATCAGGCTAATAGTGGGTAATCGAATGACGAACTGGAAAATTCCTAAATAATGTGAAACCTCTTCGGACTAATAATGATTTTATCGATGGAGTCAGTCTTCTTATATAGTAATGGGTATCCGAGTATACCTGTCTGATAGGGTGGTTATCCAATCCCTATTGCATACGCCTTCTCGGGTATATTTGTGCTTGTTTAATACCCACAGAGGCCACCTGTGGTTTATATTCTAACTATTCTGAGCGGACCTTAGTTGCAGTTTCTTGGAGAGAATGTGTTATCTATCGTGATGAACCGTTTGACAAAAGCCAGTAGGCTCAACCATCGACAGCTCCCAAATAGTTTCATCTACCTAGTTTCACTCACAACGCTTAGGCCAGGCACCCTGGGATCAACTATACAGGCCGATAACATCAATAAGTCACCTTCTTGACACGTCGGTGATGGTGATATTTAGATCCAGATCTCATGGTTAGAAAACGAACGTTCTAACCACTCATCTTCTTATAAGGAAAAATAGGAAATAAGAGAAATAAATAAAAAAGCGAAGAAATTAAATTTAAAAAAAAAGGCTCCAGTTACACTTTTACAACGAAAACAGTAGATATATAGATATATGAACGCTTATCTTTAAATTTAAAAACTTTTTGACATCCCGTGTATCTCGATGCGTTACCCTGTCGACCTCGTTCAGCTATGGACTTTGTTTTTATTTTTACCTTATTGCTATTTTTTTAAATGTTACACATTGTACCAGCATTAGTTTTGGGAGGAGAGAAAATATGTTATATGTTCTTCGACGTAAATTTACCGTAGAATATTCCGGAATTAGTGCTACAAAATGTACTAATACCATCGGTGAAACTTCTAGGAATTTAAATAAAATATATGAGCACAAAAAGAATCTTTTACAAAACAATTTATTCAATACATTCGCCGTTCATCGTAATAGTTTTCACCACAATTTCGATTTACGAAATGCAGTTTTAATCAAAATTTAATTAAAACAGAATGTAATTTATTAAGGCGAAAATGTATAAACTCCGCATTCCAGAAATTCAAACAGAAATTAAGTTTTTACTTTATCTTGAGTGAAAAGATAAAAATGTTCTTCGTCCACTCCAACTAAAACCTCACATCAAATAAAATTCACATGAAGTCAGGACTAATGACTGATCAGATAATAACTGAGTGATGGGAGCATTCCTAATGATAAGAACTGAATTCGACTAGTGTCGTGACACTGGCAAATTAATATGCCTAATTTGCATAAGTGCAAGAGAGAGCCTATATAGAATAGGCTGAGAATAAGTTTGGGAGTTTAGCGACTGATTAGTGCTAAACCTCACTCCACATCAACTAGTTAAAGAGAATGCTCCTTAGCTGTCAATATTAGCACAGAACTGAGTAAATAAAACAGTGCAGGGTTCCGGATAACTTTATTTGGATGAATAATTTCCGGAGCATTACCTGCAGCGGTTTGACAAAGATTCTCGCATGTGTAAGCATAAATCTAGTTCCCCAGGTTAGAGTATTCCGAAGTGACGAGATGCGAAAGACCGCTTACAGATGACAAAGATCAGAAGAGGCTCACGTAGAAAAAATAACTATTATAGTTATCTAATATACACAGATTTAAAGAGTTTGGTCAAGTTTCTTGGCAAGTAGACTGCAACTGATTTCGTGCTGCAAAAAGAAGATCAGTGTACACCTGGTACGCGCTTTCATAGAATGGAATCAGAACTCCACATCTACATTCTGATTTTGAAGAAGATTTGTTAAAAAGCAAAATGAAAAAATTGAAAATTCGGCAGTCGATAAAGTGATTTCATACTTTCCTGATACTGGAAAGTTTATTTTTCTGTGCTTATAATTGCTAAATAATCACCTAACTAATAACTAATAAGATGTCATATTACTCCGAGGAAATATAAAATTTGAATGCTATTTAGAAACTAGAGCAAAAGTAGCAACAAAATATCACCGGACTAGAAAGAAAGAAAAAAAAAACAAGAATAAGTGGAGAAATGACAGATTTAAGAGAGTACTGTATGTGATGTTTGTTCTTCAATATGACAGCGAATGCTCGACAATCTCATTAAAGATAAAAGAAAGACTTGAATCGACCGAAATGTGGTTCTACAGAAAAATGCTGAGGATACCATGGACAGAGCATGTGAGCAACAATGAGGTTTTGGAGAAGATGGACACGAAATGGAAACTGATACTTAACAAAAGAAGACAGCTGAAGTTTCTAGGACATGTAGTGGGAAAGGAGGGCTTGGAGAATCTGATCCTCACTGTACGGAAAGAGGGAAGAAGAGACAAGGGAAAGCAACGCGTGACATACTTGACAGACTTGAGCAGTTAGATGGCGGAGCGGAGTTTGAGTGGGATAACAGGAGAAAGAGTTTTAAGAGCCGCAAGAGACAATAAAATGTGGAAGGCCATGATCGTTTATGTCCTGAAGGGACACGGCACTTAAAAGAATAATCATAATGAGCTAAAAGGAGATTTATTATTAATTGACTTTCATTTTTATAACATTGTTTTAAAGAGGATGTGTATTCTTAGTATAAAAACCCTTTAAATTAGTCCCCGTTTTTAGAAAGTACCGGAAACTTCATAACAATTAAGAGCTTTAAGCATACGGCTCACACTCTCTCATCCCACCCAAATTCTATCCCTTCACACAAAAAAAAACAAAAAAAACATACAGATAGCATTGTCGTTTCACTCTTTTGAGTTCCAAAAAATTTGAACATTGCTTTAGAATTTTGCTTGCAGCAAACATTCACTTCCAAATTCAGGACTTGTATATTAGTTATTGATAAATTGATTACAATAATTTAAAGAAATATCAAGAATTTTCCGAAATCTTTGCGCATTATGAACAAATGCAATACAATATTGGAAAGCGTGAATAAATCTAAAATTATCCCCCAAAAATATCAAACAGATATACATACAGCAAGAATGTTAAAATGTGTCGATATCTAAAAGGAAACCATTTCTCGAATATCAATACTACTAACCAAATATTCTTCTGTAAATAAATATAACAACAAGATAGCATGTAGAATTTATGAGAAAAATACTTATGAGAAAATTCAAGAATATATTTCCACTAAGACACAAAAATGCAATAAATCCACTAAAATGTTACTTACTAACGAAGTGAAATCATGGGTGAAACTGATAGAATACTACCCAATCAAGATTTACGGCCTACCCAAGGCACACAAACCATGTATCTCAATGCGCCCCATGGTATCCCTAATTAACAGCATGCTTTACAAATTAGCAAAAGCCATTGCAAAAATCTTAACTCCTCTCCTCGAAACAATCAGCTCAGTACACAATAATTAATTCAGGCGGTCTCATCAATTGACTAAAACCCTTGAATATGATAAAAAAGGTTAGCTTAAACCTCCATATACAATTATACTTAAATGCCTAAGACATTTTTAAAAGTCAAAAATCAATCTCCAGCTACCAACAGACAAGGTTATAAAATACGTTGTCTCATTAACTAATGTCGCTTTCAACGGCATATTTAATAGACAGTAATGTGGCCTCATTGCCTCTTCCTAGAATTTTTAGAATCTGGCTCCTTTTATTGTATTCTCCATAAATGTGCAACATACTTCCGATCCCAGAACATGTCGATAGATGAATCAATAGTACATATAATCGATTTTACTTTATCACCGTGTGGTGCTATATAATATTTCATTTATCGTATACATTTATAAGCTTACTATTCTTCCATGCATTGAAAATTACTAGCACATTTGGTTTGGTGTTTCTGTTATGTATTTAGAGACCCTTGATAAAATCCAAAGAAGAATCTGCAATGTTATCGGTTCTGACTTCCATTACTTTTGCACCACCGTAAAGTTTGCTTCGCTGTAATTTTTCTATACATATTTTCATGGTATTTTTTCTGATGTGCGTTCCTCTTTGGTAGCTTGACTTTATGAATTTAAGTGTGCTATAGTTATAGTCGAAATGGATAGATTTAACTAAGTTTCTTTTCTCGCAATTCTCGCTTGTGGAATTCTCTTCCAGCTTCTTGCTAGAAAAGGGCAAAGTTGATAGAGTCAAATTTGATCTTCAAAAATGTAAATGCAGTGTCAATCGTTATCGTCTGTCTTCTTAACTCCTGTTCTTTTATTGTTCTCTGTTTATAATCTTTATTTTTGTCATATTATTCTCTCAAACTTGGTAACCACTTGCATCTCAGGGTCTTTATTGCCTTACTTGGGATAAAATGATTAAGAAAAAACTTCTGAAACAGAATCAAACTATACTTCAGAATTTCCTGATATCATGTTATTACGCACACATAAGGTCTATTGAAAATGCACAAATTAGAACTTCTATTCCTATCACAACAATAAAATAAGATCCGAAATAATCATAGGTTTTACTTGGGAGCACTTAGACTCTCTAGCTCTCAATTTCTATCTGAAGAAAAGAAATTCATTAAAAACACTTCCAAACACTTCTAACAGAAATTCTTAGGTACTACTTAAACAAGTTTTTACCCAAATACTCAGACGTGACGGCCACACTATGTCAACAAAATGATGTCATATGGTCATTTGAAAAACTACAAAATCGAAGCTCAAGAAAAGCATAACTATCCACCCAGTATTACACCTTTGAATTCAAATAATTATTACTTGCATATAAGGAGAAAAAAAGATTACAATTAGTTTCAATTTGGTTTGAAATACACCACCACCAAAGTATTTTGGTTATTGAGAATATTAAATTTAATCTATTAACTTGGAATTAAAACTAAATGAAAATTCCAACAAAGATTTTTTTAATGCATTTTAAATTTATGTATCGCTTTTTGGGTGGCACCTAAATAAATATTATTAGTATGTTCTTTTTCTTTTGTTTGTGTTTTTTACATCATTTCACCCCAAATAAGTCGATAAATCCACGGATACACAAGGTGTTACAGTGGGTGACGCTGTATTTCGAAAATGTTTTAACGATTTTGATCTACTAAAAATTACATCGATTACTAATGAAAAGTAAAGGTCAGAAGTAGCAGAAAGCAAAATCAAGTATTATAAACAAGAACGTGAGAGACAATCATAAAAAATAAAGTGGAACAGTTAGTTGAGAAGACAAAACATGTATTCTACTATCTGCTTCAAATGAACACTGAAAAATAGCTAAATAGGACAGAATAAATCAGGCAAAGTATAAAATGATATATAAACAGGTTGATAAGCAGTTTGTTCGTATCATTATTCGAGAAAAAATGTAGAAGCTACAAGCCAGTAAAAATGAAAAATAGGTACGAAAAAGTAGGGAAGTATTGCAGGGTGTCGCACCTCCTACATTCTCAAAACAAACCGGATGCTGACTGTTCGACGACCCAAAGCAAACTATGTAAATACGTTTTCTGTGCATCTGCTCCACACATTCATCTGCTTTAACCAAAACAAAATTGATAATATATTATGACCAGTCATATGACCGCCAAAAACTCCTAACCTTAATTTCGAACCGACTAAAAACTATATATACCCAAATTCAAACAAACCCTACACAGATCAGCGTTTGATGTCAGAGAGTCACAGGCAACTACAACAACGCAGCAGGTATGACCACCACCACCAAGTATTTATTCTCTTCTAATTTTACCCCCCCTCTCTCTCTCTCACACACGCACACACACACACACACTCACTCACTCACTCACTCACTCACTCACTCACTCACTCACTCACTCATTCACTCTCTCGTCTAAGTAACAGCAATAGATAGAAGTTACCAGTCCTCATTTATTTACAGCTAGTGAATGAAGTCTTTTGTTTAACGCTTGAATTGATGTTTACCGAGGTAGAGAAGGAATTAGTAACTTTTTCAACAAAGGTCTGCCTTCCAGGTTAATCATTTTCACCTCCGCAACAATGTTTTAAAATAGGTGCATGACAGTAAAAGAAAACTTTATGTCACAATGAAGTCTAGAAATGAAAAAAGAATGAATAGAATGGTAGAAGACAATGAACATTCTATAATCCTAAAGATTACAGGGGCAAATTGTTATAAAATGAATATAAAGCAAGTAATATAAAGATTGTTTCGACGTGTAGATAATTAAAAATAAACGAATATGTACATCTTAATTTTTTAAAAGAAAAAAATCATTAGTGAATATATAAAAGTGAATAAAGTAGATAAAATTTAAACAAATTACAATTAGAAAACTTAAAAAATAATTACTATTTTAATCTTAATTGTCTATATTCCTATTCCACTGTCTAATATCAATTTAATTTTTTTTTTTCGACAGGATGATATGCGCTTAAAAAGAAAATAAATGAATCAGCTAAGTTAAAATTAGGTTAATACCGTTTTGAATACATCGGTGCTACTTCTGACCAAGTCTGTTTGACGGGATCGAAGCAAAGGACGCTATTGAAATATTCCATGCCATCAAAACCGCCAACTATATAGATGAGATCGTCCAGGACACATGTACCGTGGTAGGCACGATAGTCTATATAGAATAATAAATAAGAATAAAAAACTTCTTTATTTAAATGAAAATACATGGATTTTATTCATTAAAAAACTAACATCTTACTAAAACCGTTTTGACAAAACAAAAATTATGTTATGGACATGTAAACATTTCTAACAATGACAAAGCCATTAATTTGCTGTTAAATTTTACCTGAAATTCACAATGAAATTGATAATAATTGATACGCACATATTTACACTTTGTATATTTAGAATAGGTATTTCTCCAACTATGAACATGTAAATCCACATCACGTACTTGGGCTTAACTATTAAATTATTAACTTGTTTAAATTTATAAACGAATCGAAAATCAAATGAATGGTTTTGTTCAGTATCAGGAGAAAAGAATTCAATTAGTAATATTATCTGGTGACGTTACTGATATCAGAGTTTCTTTTATACTTATTTTAAATTGTAAAGGTTAAAACTGGGTTACATTTTGTTTTATTATTTAGGGGTTATGTTATATTTATTCGAATTTAAACGAAGCCGAATTGGTTTGGAATGTATAATGCCGGGATGAATACAGGATATATTTATCTCATAAAATTCCTGATATCAACAGGAATACTTCAGTTACTCAGTTTTTCATCATATTCAATATTCAGACTCACCTGATTCTACAGTTGTACAGCGTATCCAGCTATCGGACCTAGTATCGTACGTTTCGATAATATTGGTCGGACTGCTAACATTCCAACCTCCAAAAATGAAAAGAATTTCATGAGGCATCCTGGGTGTAATGATTGGACTGCGTATGTCGAAATTACTTAAACTACTGGCATCTGCATATCTATCCAAATCGCACAGAAACTTAAGTGTCTCGATAATAATTGGTCGGCATGCCGCGTTATCCTGAACATATCGATGAGCTTTAACCTTCTCCACAAAAAAGTGAGTTGAAAAAAGTCCCAACCGAAGACACCGTAAAAGTTTGGCCATGTAAGAAATTCGTCCAACAGGATCAAAATCAATCCAGTGAATGATGGCATCGAATGCTATCTCCTCGGATTTCACGTTAAGATCATCTGAGGCGAGAACACGACACAGATTATCGGGATCCAGGTGCACAAATTCATCCGAGGACCGGTAAATCTCAACAAAATTTTCCATGAAAAAATCATGGGCGGTTTTTTCAAGGTCTGAACAAGCGTACCATGATGCAAATTTTTCAATACCAATGCAATTCTCTGCAGACATTTGTGACGCCAAGAAATCGCAACACTCCGAGAGTAAACCAACAATGTTGAAATAGTCGGCAGCCACAAGCAACGACTCAACGTTATCTTCATTTATATTGCATTCTTGCGTGTAAGCGTAACGTATAATATTTCGCATGGTATCAATACTAATTTGTTCGAGCATAATCACTTGCTGATTTGGCTCAACAAATTGGCTGTTAGTGAACATGACTCTGAAATATGGACTGCTGGCAGAAAGAATAGCACGATGAATAGGAAACGTTTCGTCCCCGACTCTTATCAGGGCATCGCAAAGCTGTCCACAGTTTCGTAGCTCAGCCAAAACTCGACATTTTTCGCTGAAAACTTTCTGTTGCTTTTCTTTCATCGACGATATAGAAATCAAGCCATGATCCGAAAACTTAAAATCCATCACATTAATAAAACAAAATATGCGCACGCACACACGCGTGTATGACACACACACACGCGCGAGCGCGCACACACACACACACAAACACACTCACGCAAAAAGAAATAAATTAAATTCAAATCAAGGAACCCCAAGGAATGGCTGAACTTTTATGCTTTCTGACTTTTGGTCAGCTGCTCCATTCCATAAAACCCTTAAGGATTTCCTTTAACGAAATAATAAATTACAGGGAACCCTTTCCCTCCTTATATAGTAACCAAATTCGATTTGTATAGTTTCTTTAGTTTAAAAACAAGCGATTCCTTTGAATGCTTTATCATCTGTATTCTCTTGCTTTTCATCATAAGTGCGTGACGTTATTGACCAACAGTGACGTTATATCATTCTAAATCGCATTCGTCATCTTGCAAGAAATGTCGTCAGGTTAAACCCTATTTAAATGTTTTTAAAATGAACCTCCATTTCCGATTTAATTAATGTAACACTAATCATTTACTGTGGTACAAAGAAATACTAAATATTTCCTAATGAAAAGTATATGACTGTATATCATGCATACATAAAAAGATATTTTTAAAGCATATGAACTTAGATCTAGCATTGGACATTCTCTGTGAAAATATGTTAAATTACCTTATTCTTACTTAGGCACAGACGTTTTATATAAAAAATTGTAACAGAATGGATTCGATGTGACATCAAAATAGTAAGAACTGAAATTCAATTTTAAAATGACTAATACAAACTCTTTGAACTTAATCGTATATCAATAATTAAGATTCAAAATAATTCAATATACCTTTCTGGAATTTTGTCAATTTGATGACCAAATCCGAACTGAAAGGCAAACAATCTGTGCTTAAAAAAGCGAGAAAAATTGCTTCCTGTCAAAATGAAGAGTTTAAACAAATATCTCATGCAGTTCAGCTCGAAATTGGTACAAAAACATCTGAAAATTCCCGGGCTCAGGCAAATTTTTTTAATCTTGTTAGAAACTTGTGATTGGAAGATATTTCAGTCAAACATGCCATACGGTCCTCTATCTTTGTAATACTAACTTTTTAGAAAGAATCAGATTTTTTTTTCTGGGACAAGGTGGAAATTAATGATAAAAAAAAAGCCAGTAATGCGAATGTTTTTTAGGGGGTAATGTGTCACAGTGGATATTGGATCGGAACGAGCAGAGTTCGAATTCCAGTTGAATTCGCTACATTCACTTACGCGCAAATACCCCTAGAAAAGGTATTAATCCGTCTCTTCTCCCTCCGAGCTATGGAGTAAACAAAAAGGCTGATTGGGTTATGTAGCCTTGGTTGCCAACCAGTCTACCGCAGAAAATAATGACAACCTACTGCAGAAAAATCTTCTGTCCAGTCAGTCATATCTCTTTCAAAACATGGTCGCCCAAGCATGTATCACGTATAACACTTAACTTACTGAATCAATTTAAGTTTGTTATTTGATGTCAGGGTTCCCGAATTTAAAATATCCCAGATACGTTGAGGTGTAGACAAAAAGATTAATTAGTCATAGTCAAATAAGTGACAAGGAAAAATAGCTGTCATAATGTTAATATTGATGAAGACAAACAAATTAGAAAAATATCTAAGTTTTGCTCCAATGATCTTCTTATTTGCATATCACAAACTATGTTTCACTGTCAATTATTTTTTTTCGAGAGTAGTGAGTAATAGAAATGCATAATGACCTATACCTACGTTTTATGAATTATACAAAAGCATTTAAGAAGTCAAAACCTTCTCCGTTCACTCCACTCTCATCAGAATTCTCATCCTTCTCTTACCCACTTCCTGACACCCCCTATAACCTGTCACTCTTTCTCATAACTTTCTTCCTATGTAACCCGCTGCAAAACAGTGGCAGTAAAATGCCTTGCTTGGGGCGATATGTAAAAAAAAAAACTTAAAATAATAGAAAAGCTTGTAGTGAACAAAACAAGATCTACATTTAAAATTCAAATAAACGAATTTTCTCGAATTTACAAACTTTGCTTCACACACAAAACTCGCAAAATTTCACACCTCGATCCGAAATGTTTGTCGTCCAATGGAAAGGCCAAAATCACATCCGGGAGTGAATTCCCAAATGAAATAAAAAACGAGCAAGCTTGACCGTTATCAGAGAGTTAAGATGACGAGCAATTAACACGTACCCTTGACAAACGTCAAGTGATCGTTATTATTATTGCCTCTCTCTTTCTCTCTCACTTTTCACCTCTCACCTCCTTCTTCTTCCGCGTTCACTCGTGTACTTGATAACCGCACGGAATCCCTTTAAGACTGAGCAAATACTTCAAAGACACTCCTACTCACCAAACGCTCATGCATACAGACAGACATATGTTCTACTCACTCTTGCAAGGACTACTACGAACATCTAAACGAACTCTTGATACCCTTAATTTCTTAATACTATTTCTCTTGGAACGTTTAACTTCTACTAATTCATGTTATTCTTTTCCATTAATAAATTTCTATTTAAGCATACAAAAGGTATACTTTTATTCTTCCACAAATCCACATATTCCAACCTGCTGACAATAGTTTGATGACAGCGAATAATCCTAAGTTGTAGGGAGTTCGGTTTTGTTTGACACAAGGCTGAATTAATAAACATTAATCATCTCCCTAACGCTTCAAGCTTGATTTTTTTACATGGAAACAATATCTGAGTAATGTTCAACTTTTATTGAAAACAAGCAACCTACATAAGGAAAAAGAACAAATTCAGTGAATACACAAATATATAAACTGGGTTAGTAGAAGAATGCGTGTCGTCACCGGATTTATTTGACCTACAAAACGAGACGATACGAAGAGAACTAGATGACCTACCAGAATTTATTATGGGCGAAAATATTTTTAGCAACATAAGATATGCTGATAGCTATTGGTTGCAGATTCAGAAGGAAAGCAAAGAACTCTTAAATAAGGTAAAGAATGAGAAAAGGAAGGAGTATTAACTGTTAGAAGACAAAATGCATGATAATCAGACAAAAACAAAACACCAAGGTGAACTACGTATTGCGGACGTTAATATCAAGCAGACACAAAATATTGTGTCAAGGTAGCGCAGTAATAGAAAATGTCATAGAAAAATCATAGCAACAGCGAAATATATCTTGCAGAAACTAAGTAAAGTAATAAAGACATAAGAAAATTTTGTTTAAAACAAAGAAAAAAACACTGAACTGTTATGTAATATCTAATCTCCTATATGGCAGTGAACGTGGGACAGTTTTCTTACAGATGAGACAACTTGAAATGTTCTACTCACAGAATGCTACGAACACCGTTAGCAAAGACGAAGTTTTAGGGAAAACTATTGGGAATTTCCCAATTTTAATTGATAACAATATTGTGACGCCGGCAGGAAGAAAGGAACACAAACACAGATGAATATGTTATAAACCTGTATTTACAGGAAAAGAGAGAAAAGAAGAAAGGATAGTCTCTTGCAAACAGTCGAGTTTTCGGAACTTATCTGAAAGATGCGTCCTTTTAACAGCTTATATTTCCTGTGTCGTTAAGGTTGGGTTGAAGAAATAGAACCATGACTTCTGTGCTTCAGTTGCTGTCAAATCCCCTCACGTCTCCTGGGTCTAGATGACGGATAGCAGACGGGGAAGTCTTGTCTGTAAGGTCCCAGTAAGCAAAAGAGGAAGGGAGTTTGTAAAACCCGCTCACGTGGAGAGTTTGTTGAAATTCTAAAAAGGTAGCCCGTGATTGGTTGTTTTTCATCCAATCACGGGACACCCAGTTGGCGACTACGTAATAATTTCTATAAAACACTAACTACAAAGAAACTTACAGTCAGAAAAGGCAATTTGAATTTCTGGGGCACGTTTTAGTGAACAAAATAAGATCTAGATTTAAAATTCAAATGCTAAGCACTGACTCATTTTGTTAGAAATAAACGAATTTACACGAATTTACAAAACCTTGCTTAGGACACATACAAAAGCAAATTCAAAACAAAATTTGTGAAATTTCACACCTCGATGCGAAATGTTTTTTCGGACAATAGAAAACTAAGAAACATCTAAAAACAAAATTGAAATAATTGTCAATTATCAGAAACAAATTATTTTACGGACCCTTTTCGCGAGCTGACGCGAAGTTTGTTCGTCGTCCAATGGAAAAGCCAGAATCACATCCGGGAGTGAACTCCCAAATGACCTTTTTGAACCCCACAAATAAAATAAAAAACAAAGCAAGCTCGACTGTCGCCAGAGAGAGAAGAATATAATAATTTAATACATCCCTCGACAAACGACAAGCGATCGTTATTATTATCATTATTATCTCTCTTTCTCCCCCACTTCTTTATTCTCAGGGTTCACCCGTCTGCCTTTCCTTATACTTGATAACCGCACGGAACCATTTAAGACTGAGCAATTACTTCAAATACACTCCTACTCAACAATAACGCTCATGCATGCATACACACATACGTTCCTGCCTACGTACACATAAACTCATTCTTTCAAGGACTACTCCGAACATTTTAACGACCTTGTATCAACCAAAGTACATTAATTTTATTTGTGAAAACCTTAATTGATTTATATGTATATAAATTTGTTGTTTCTATTTAAAATTTGATTTTTTGCTTTATGCCCCTCTTATAGTAAGCTATATAAATTCAGTATGGTTCATTTTTACCACCTAAATTCGTATTAACTGCATTAAAATTACTTCCAACTAAAAGTATAACAATAGAAATTTAATCTTTTAGTGTATTTGCTGACTATATCCTTCACTAACAAAGTTATTCTTAAATCAGTTTCAACATAAGAGTAACTTTTATCTTACCAACACAAACGGCATTAAACTAGTTCGGCACCCACCGCTTGGCTAACGGCTTGATAATCAAATTTCAAAGTTAAATGGTTTATTCAAATAAAAATAGACACCTCCATTAAATCGCAAAAAAAAAACAGCATAGTATGAATTAAAATGATCCAAAACTTAATAAAACGAACTTTTCCATCAAAATGTTTATAATATTATTAAGAGGAAAGATCAAAGTAATTTTTATTTATTTTTAAAAAAATTTTAATCCCTTTTAACATGTTCGAAATTTTGGCAGAAAATTTTGTTTTGATTTGAGTTAGCATTGCAGAAAATCTTACGATTGTTTACAATCGATCACGGAATTTTACGTAACTCACTTGTTAATTAATTTGGAAATTCTCGCAAAAATCAAATAATTGTCGGATTTTAATGAAACTTTCAGTACTCATTCACAAATGAATGAAATTAGTTTTGAAATTTTTTTTTTTTAATGTTGATTAATTTTTTTTTAACTCTGTTACACTGTAGCGGATAAGAAATTAATTAAAACCAACATTCTTCTTCACTTTTACAAAAATTCACAATGACGTGTGAAATCCTGGTTTTCCCAAATAGAAAAAGGATTGACCATGTGCTTAACGAAAAAGTCGAAACCAGATTTCGCAATTAGGAGTTAAAATGATTTTTGACGAATGGGAGCGACTTGCAAAATCAAAAAGGACTTCGCGAGTAACTGCGAAAAATCTAGATTATAATAAAAGGACTTCATCAACGTCAGTCAGTCAGTCAGTCAGTCAGTCAGAGAGAGATAGGAGCCGCGAGACGAAACAACTAAAAATGTAACTTCACTTTCAAACGACTCGGACATTGTCCTCTTTCTTTTTCTCTTTCTCCTTATCTCTTTCAGCAATTACTACTACGAACTTTTTGTACGAACTCTGCCCTTAACTTCTTAATAATGTTTCTCACATTAACTTCTACAACTTGTGTTATTCTTTCCTTATAATAAATTTCTATTTTAAAATGCAAAATGTGTATATTATAATTACACTATTTCACATATTCCAACCTGCCGACAAACAACCTTCTGATAATGATAATAACCTTCTGATGATAATTCTGCATAAACTTGTAAACTGTAGGAAGTTCGGTTAAGTCTGACACAAGGCCGAATCAAAGAAACAAGTGTTTTGGATTATTGCCCTTACATGGAAAACGACAGAAACCGAAGCTTGATTCTGATTCAGGTCTCTTCAAGACGTTTATAAATTCAACAGCCCGTGTTGCAAGTCATACCTAAAACATTTAAAGCAACTTTTGCATTTTATTTCTTAATTTTCTAATTATGTTTAAAACAAAAATAATTGTGAAATTCACAATTTGTGGAGGTACCTAAAAATAATATGAAAAATAGATATTAAAAATAAAAATTAATAAATGCCATAATATTTCATAAATTATTGAGTAACATCTGTCATTATTTTCACTCTGTTATTAAATTGTCAAATTTTTCAAAAGAAAGTTTTATATTATTTTAATTTTTATTTTTCATAAAACATATTCAAACGTAAGCTTACAAAGCTAAACTAACTAAAATTTCATAAAATATTGGATAATTGCTGGAAAATGTGTTAATTTTTTAATTTTAACATATTTAAAAATAAAAAAAAACGATTTGTACGAATAAGATTTATACCAAATTCGTCTTCAATACTTTTGACTGGATACTGTAAATCATCCATTATCGGCTGCTGATAAGGTGATGACAGCTGTGGTAACAAGGCTACTGTAATTGAGAAATGCTTTTTGAAACATTTCAGGCAGTAAGCAGATAATTCTTGTTTCAAGTCAACTTAAAGTAAGTTTAAATTAGGTAATTTGAAGAAAATAATGTGTCAGTGAGGTGTATTGTATTTTTGTAAGACTTTTTTTAAAACCGAGAATTGGTTACTGTTTACAATCGATAAAAAATGGCGGAAAATTTGAAATTTTAAAAACTTTTTTTTTAATTTAGAAAATTTTTGATTCCGATCAATATAATTTCGGTTTAAAATATACCAGTGTATTTTGCTTACTGGAATTACTAAATTTAATCCCTTGGCTTTCAATTAACAAAGCTAATTTTAAAGCTTGAAAATAACTTATTTATTTTTAAAATTTAAATTTAGGTATAGAAAAATGACTGGAGGTACCTAAATAAAAATCTATATCTATTGGAGCATCATTTAAAAAGTCACAAGCAGAAAGTGCGTGCCGAGCGGAGAATCAGGTCTTTTGTAATATAGATTGTTCTATAAAAAGATATCGTTCCTATAATGTAAAGGATTTCATATCTTACTGACACGTCACATAATAATTACCTTTCCGTCTCTGTCATATCGACACAACCGTGAGAAATGTAAGTGTGTCTGCACATGTATTATTCACATGATCATGTTTAGGCTGAGAGTAGCCCGAACATTTTTTTAAATAAATAAATATATACCCATAAAGATAAATATAAACAATATTTGTCTTGTTTTTATGATTATGTATTTAGTAATTTCAATAAATCACCAGATCTCTTGATGGTGTGTACATATGGGTATGGATATCACAGTAACACACAAGTCAATAAAACGAGTAAAACGTGTAACATGGACAGCTGTAGTATCCAAGGTAAGTTAAGAGAGACAAGTAAAGATAGTCAATCTTTACATTCACTTTCGAGTGATAGCTGACACACCCTATCTCAGGATTATTGAAAAATCAACTAACCAAAAATAATTTGAATATATATTTGATATATATGTTTGATGATATATGTTTGATGACAGTGGAATAAAATTAAGTCAAGTCCTGGATTTTGTCCGAAAGGCACGCAGTGGTAGTGCCCACGGAATGAATGGGATATCATATAAATTATATAAAAGCTGCCTAGACGTTCTCAGGAAACTCACTAGCCTACTCCAGAGGATCTGGAAGTAAAATATTGTACCACAGGAATGGTGTTTGGCTGATGGCATTTGGATACGTAAAGAAATGAACTCAAAAGGCATTTCCAAGTTTCGCCCCATATTCCTCCTGAACGTAGAAGGGAAAATATTTTTTGGAGTCATCGCTCGTCGAATGACAGATTTTCTTCTAGAAAACAAATACATAAACACATCTGTTCAAAAGGCTGGGATACCTGGCTTCCCTGGTTGTCTGGAGCGTGCACAGATGATATGGAATTCCATACTATCAGGCAAAAGAAATAAAACAAAACTCCATATAGTATGACTTGATCTTGCCAATGTATATGGGTCAGTCCCACATAAGTTGATAGGAATGGCCCTTGAGTTTTTCAACTTCTCTAGCAAGATTAGGGAAATCATAATTAAGTATTTTAACTCAGCTTTTATGAAATTCACCGTCAATGGTTACACTACAAAATGGCAACCACTTGAGATCGGCATCATGATGGGCTGTGTAATTTCCCCGCTTCTTTTCGTTCTGGTCATGAAGTTAATTTTACGAGGCGCATCAAGCACAGACGAGGGAGTGATGACTAATGAACAACTGGTCCTTCCCCCTTCTAGGGCTTTTATAGATGATATCACCATTCTCGTGCCTTCTAAAATTGGTGCCGATGAACTATTACAAAAATATCATGATCTCTTCATGGGCAAGAATGAAGGCAAAGCCGGAGAAAAATCGAAGCCTGTCATTAGTTCGAGGATCTGTCAAGGTAATTCACTTCAGAATTGGTGATAAAACAATACCAACAGTAAAGGAAATGCCAGTGAAAAGCCTTGAACGGATGTATGAAATCCCTCTGACTGATCGACATCGGGGTTCAGAGTGACAGAAAGCAGCTTTAAGGGGTCTAATTTCGATCGATAGAACCTACCTGCCCGGGGAAATGAAAGCGTGGTGTTACCAACATGGCCTTTTGTGGCCTTTTGGAGATGTATGAAATTGCACTTTCTCGTATTGAGCGTATTGAGCAAGTGATCAATAAATAGTTGCGTAAGTGGCTTGGAGTTCCTCCTTGTTTTTCAAAAGTGGGGCTATATACCAACTCCGGACATCTGCAGCTCCCTATACACTCATTAGTGGAGGAATTCAAGGTTGGGAAGGTACGCCTACACATGATGATGAGGGGCTGATATTAAGAGAGTGCATCCAGAGATTAAATCTGGTAGAAAGTGGTCCGCTGCAGAGGCAACCCAAGAATCGGAAACCAGCCTACGAGTCAGAGATATCATGGGTGTGACTCAAAATGATCGGGCTGGACTGGGATACACAACGCAAAAGTTCTTCTCCAAGGAGAAACCAAAGGGAAAGAGGCGCATGGTAATGGAAGAAGTTAATATGTTCGATTAGGAGCATAGAATAGCCACTGCTGTTACTCAAGCTAAACAGTACAAGTGGACAACATGGAATGATATAAAACCGATTAAACTTTCTTGGAACTCGTTAATAGCGATGGAGCCATTGACGATATCTTTTCTTCTTCGATCTGCATACGACCTTCTTCCAAATGAAACAAACCTCAAAATGTGGGGATACATAGATACAGATCTCTGTTTTTCCTGTAAAAAGGACCGAGGTACCTTGTGTCATGTGCTTTCTGCTTGTCCACAATCGCTCCAGATGTATACGTGGCGACACAACAAAGTATTAGAGGTGATCAAGGAGTTAATAAGAACACAATGTGAGACAGCAAACCAACAGCTTGTAGCAGCCAAGGAGACTAAGATCAGATTTCATAAGGAGGGTGAATGCCCTGCAAAGAAAAAACAAACAGTCCCAAATATGAAGCTGCTGAGCGGAGCCAGTGATTGGGAGGTTTCAGTAGACCTAAGGACGTCTCAAAAATTTCCAATACACATCGCACAGACAAACAAGCGCTCCGACATCGTATTGTGGTCAGACTCAAAATAGAGTTAACAGTTCCTTGGGAAGAGAACAGGGTAGAAGCGCACGAACTAAAGAAAAACCGATACGAGTCACTGCGTGCCGAATGTGTGGACAATGGTTGGAGGTGTAACGTGATGCCTATTGAGGTTGCGTGTCGCGGCTTTCTGGGACATTCAGTTATTTCTTTCCTTTCTAAACTAGGCATCATTGGCCGTGGTTTAAAAAGCGCTTCACACCGCATTCGAACAACGGTACAGAACGCGTCAAGTTGGATTTGGTCGAGATCAAAACAACAAGCGAACAAAATTCGCGCATCATCACGATCTAATATGCACAGATGAGATATTTGTGTGACCATCTGCGTTTTTTTTTCTTCTTCCTTCACGAGCGCGTTAATAACGGCAAACGCGTTCAGAAAATTTCATTGCCGATACAAATTGCAAAGAGGAACGATCGTTTTATTTACGTCTTTATGAGAATATACAAGAGGGACAATCAACAAGTTTATCTTCATACCCTGCCTGGTGGCAAACGCTGCTGGTGGCGCCAGGGGTGGCGGTCTCGCTATAGCCACCGAAACCGTGACCTCACCCCTGGTTGGCGGCTGATGAAGACAGGGTATTGCACGTGCTAACACACGTTGTATGTTACAAATTGATCTCAAGAAACTTCAGTTTTTCTTGAAGAAAAATGTAGCAGTCTTCTTCTATGTGCCTTGTCCCTTCAGGACGTAGGCGATCATGGCTCTCCACGTCTCCCTATCCCTGGCGGCTCTCAGCACGCTTTCCCCTGTTACACCGCGCAACACTCGTTCTGCCATCCACCCGCACAGGCCAATCAAGTACGTTACACGCTATTTTCCCCTGTCTTTCCTTTCTTCTGACTGGCCTGTTAGTATCTGGTTCTCCAAGCCCTCCTTCCTCATTGCATGTCTTAGAAACTTCAGCTGTCTCTTCCTGATGCCCAGTATTAATTTCCTTTTCGTTTTCATCCTTTCCAAAACCTCATCATCATGCTCGATCCATGATATTCGTAGCATTCTACTGTAGAACATTTCAGTTGCCTCAAGTTTTTCCTTCATCTTCGATGGTATTGTTCAGCATTCACTGCCATATTGAAGAACTGACATTACATAGCAATCCAGTACTCTCTTCTTTGTTTCTAGTGAAATTTTCCTATCTCTTAATACTCTACTCAGTTTCTGAAATGCGTTCTTCACCATGCCAATTCGCCTTCGGATTTCTGTATCGAACCTTCCGTCTTTTGTAAGAACTCTTCCTAAGTATTTAAATTTTTGTACCTGCCTGATTTTAGTATCCCCCAAATGTATTTGACATTTTGGGCTGCTCTTTTTGCTGATGACCATGCATTCAGTTTTCTCGCAGTTTATTTGTAGTCCTTTTTTATCACTCTCTTCCACTACCTTCTGTAGGGGGTTTTGTAGTTTCCTTTCCGAGTCTGCTATCAGCACCGTATCATCCACGTACTTTATATTGTTTAAATTGTGGCCTCCAAGGACGAGTCCTGGTATAGCATCTAGGGTTCTCAGAATAGTTTCGTTGTATAAGCTGAAGAGATCCGGTGAAAAGACACATCCTTGTCTTATGCCTCTTTCTATCTTTGTATATCTGCTGAATTTGTTTTCTGTCCGTATGCAGGCGGTTTGCTGCCAGTAGAGATTCTTGATTACTCTTATGTCTTTCCCAAATATGTTGAGGTTGCTGAGCATCTCCATTAATTCTTTGTGGCGTATTTTGTCGAACGCCTTTGCATAATCGGTAAAACATAGGTACAAGTTTTTCTTCATTTGTATTGCCCTTTCAGAGAGCATCCTAATCATAAATATGACATTCCATGCTCCAGTGTCGTTGATGAGCCCGCATTGTTTTTGTCCTATCTCTAGCCTCCAGTTGAATTCATTGCATTCACTTACGCGCAAATACCCTTGGGAAAGGTATTAATCCGTCTCTTCCTTCCAGTTATGGGTTAAATAACAGAACAGATTGGGTTTTATAGCCTTGGCTGGCAACCAGCCTACCGCAGAAAGCAATGGCAACCTACTGCGGGATAATCTTCTGCCCAGTCAGTCATGTCTCTTTCGAGACATGATCGCCCAAGCGTGTTTCACGTATGGCACTTAACTGACTGACTAGCCTGATTCTGCTTCTCGCTTTATTCATCAGAATTCGGATGATCAGTTTTTTAACGTGGCTCATAAGTCTGATTGTTCGGTGGAGTTCGCACTCGTTTGCACCTGGCTTCTTAGGCAGGGCTATGAAAATCAACTGTTATAAATTTCATTTATTATTACTGTAACTTTCTCTAGGCCGAATTGTTCAACGGCTACCAGAAACTCTATTACAATGCCGTCTGGTCCAGCTGCTTTATTTCTATTCAGTTTGAACATTGCAGCTTCCACTTCAACTTTGATATTACCGGTCCGTCCTCATCTTTGTGTATTATCGGTTGCTCTCTCTTATCGTGGAAGAGATCTTTTATATATTCTTCGCGTCGCTTGAGTATTTTTAAATTTATATTTAGTACACATTATCGTCAAGACGTGCGTCAGATTTTACGGTACATTTATTCTGTAGAGAACCATTATAATTGATTTTTTTTTGGGGGGACGGTTGTTTTTGGATGTGCGGTCAATATGAAATAAAAATAACTATTTTTCTTCACTGTTTTCAAATTCGTGAGCTTGTGCGAAAATTTATTTTGACCAATCAAAAAAGAGATTAGCTGAGGAAAAGATCAGGGCAAAGTTTAATGAGCCTACGTGAAATTTACTTTGACCAATTAAAAGGCAGCTTACAAACTGATAAAAAGTAACGAGCCGACATCATCTTGCTTTATGATATTATTTATACCATAAAGCGATTTGACATTTAGCAGAGAAAGTTTAATCAAGCAGAGAGAAGAGAGAATGGCAAAGTTCCACACATCTGAACAACGCCGGTATCAAATTACACACTGATACACTATCAGCTTCTAAAGAGAGCAGGGGAATTCAAAGAATTCTATTAAACTCTTGACCTTAAAATTTATCTTTTTAGTCATGTTGAATACAACCGGATAGCTTATATATATATATATATATATATATATATATATATATATATATATATATATATATATTATTCATGCTCTCGTACGTCGATAGAGCACTGCAGGGGAAGGTAGGTTTTATAAACAGCAGCTACTTACGGCTTTACGCAAAGTTCTTCGGCTATAGAATTGAACGTCTCGGCTGCTGAATTGAACACTTTCAGCTGCTGGTGGTTGTTTACATTCTGTATATAAGACGCTGTGAAATTTGCCTTTCTCTGCTCTGCACCGATATCTCTGACTGATGATAAATCAGTCGAGTTTCAATCCCTGCTTGAAGCAAACGGTTAATCTAGCTGCACTGATACATTGAAACAGGCCTGTATGCGGATGATTTTGAAAAAACAGTAGTTACTCTGGCATGTACGCATCGCTCATTCAGTAATGGATTAGAGCACTCTGGCTATTGGGCGGGTATAATGATAATATACACTCTAAAATGTCTGCCTTCTTCTACCGAGCGCCCATAGCCCAGAGGTAGAATCGCCGACTGACGCCAATTCGGTCGGGCTTCAATCCTGGGTTAAAAGCAATCGGAGTCTAGCCGTACCGATGAGCTGTGATACAGCGAAACAGATCTGTCTGCAGATAGATAGATAGATAGATAGATAGATAGATAGATAGATAGATAGATAGATAGATAGATAGATAGATAGATTCATTTACTTTATGTATCAACGTGTATCCTTTGAATCAAATAGCATAGTCGAAATGAAATTTGGACTAATACTTCTTTCTAATACACCGAAGGATCTGTTGTAGAATCAAACTGCTGGTCTGACATTCATAACAGTTTCTCACTTTAAATACTAATGGAAGACAAAAATTGTTCATAAAGATGGCTAAAAGACAGAAGCTTCGTTTTGGAGGTGTCAAAATTTACAAGCCATTTCTTGTCCTTGTTGGGATCAGCTGTCAGTTTTAATTTATTGAACTTATTTACGTATTAAATTACTTACTATTAAGACAGGTCTAAATAATTGTGTCATGCCGAGTTTGGGAACTAATGACATCACAAAGGTCGTTAATGAAATATAACATGTTCAAGGATAGAACCCTGGAGAACAACCACATTATTGTAAAATCTAGAACATAAATGTCATTACATGATTGTTAAAGAAAGATTGAATCAAATCAAAAATTCATCCAGAGACACCTTTGAGCTTGTGAAGAAGGCCAGGATGTTAAAACCTGTCAAACACCTTCAAGATAGTTAAAGACAAAGCTTAAGCCTCACCATTCTTATATGAAAAAAAAAAAAGCTGTGTGAAATGAGATGCCTAATCAATTCAGAGTTGATTAAAGCCTCTAATACTTTGTCAAAATGAGATAGAAGATTAATATGACAATAATTCAAAGGAACAGAACATTCACCAAAGTTCTTAAAACAGGAACGACAAAAGAGGATTTTCTTCTCATCGGATTACGATTCCCCGTGGAATTAACCTTACAATGCGATAGTTACCATTTTTTAAAGAAATAATAATGAAAACAATTTTTTATTCATAATCTTATATTTACTATATACTATATTTTACAACTTTACTAGTAAGTAATGATTTTGCTTTTATTTTATTTTATTTTTATTTTTTGTTGTGGCTAATTTTAAAAGTTTCATAGTTATTTGAACGAGTGCGTTTTTTTTTTGTATTTTTTTCAAAGACATTTTTTTTTACTGGACTTTAACTAAGTTAAAACTTAGTTAACTCAACGCTCCTACTTTTTATTTTTATTTTTATTTATTTATTTATTTTTCAATTGGAGTAGATAGACTAAACTATCGCCCGGTTCACACTCCACCCACGTCTATTGTACAGGTGTAGAGGCTCATCCCTTGTTCCCTGGTCAGGATGTGGTTTCCGTCTTTCTCTTTTCCAATCTTTTCACTTTCTTTTTTTTCTTTTTCATTTTTTTTTCTCAATTGGAGTAGATAAACTAAACTATCGCCCGGTTCACACTCCACCCACGTCTATTGTACAGGTGTAGAAGCTCATCCCTTGTTCCCTGTTCAGGATGTGGTTTCGGGCTTTCTCTTTTCCAATCTTTTCACTCTTACGTAGCCCCCTGCACATCATTGGCGTTACCGCCTTGCTCCGGGTGATATGATTAAAAAAAAAAATTACCAAGGATATTACTTATATTATTATATTATTATTAGGCCACCCCAGTATTTTTAAAAGAAATGATGCATTTCATGCTATTTTTAGTATTTATTGCCAAGTGGATCATTCTAAATAAAAATAGAATGGTTCTTTTGTTATTATTACTTTGTAAAATTTTACAAGGCAAGGAAGCAAAGATGAAGTCGTACGAATCACCCTAAATTTTCTTCATTCTCTTGAAACTGCAATATAGGTAATTATTAAATACATCTTTTTTTTTAACAGTGGGGTGGCCTCATAATGATGGCTGGTAGTGTATATATATATATATATATATATATATATATATATCGAAACTTATTTAGAAATGGAACTTTGTCTGTGTGTGTCCCCGTTACCTATAGACTCCGAAACAGCTGAATTATGCTACTACCTGGCCGGTTGCTGTTAGTTTCGATCCAGTCAGCAGGTCGTAGATTGACTCTGTCACGGTGCTTTCCCTTGTCCCACGTTGTGTTGATTAATCACAAGGTAGTCACGTGAGTTCTCCACTAACTGTCTCTCTGCCGAACTAAACCAAACCGGGACGTGTGCACACAATTGAGTAATAAAAGAAAGAAATGTAACATCAAAGGAAATAAGTGGACCGACGGCTGAAAAGTGTTGTAAAATAACGTCTTTATATACAGATTATACACAATAGTCTCTTGAATAATTTCCCATCCCTGCTTCTATCAACTGGTAGCGGAACAGACGTTTCTAAGGTAAATCGAATTGTTCTCCTAAGCAATAACGAGAAATTTGGCTGGCCGCAGCTCGCTGCTCCAACAGAAGTCTAAGTTCTTTATAAGTCTAGTCAACTTGCTGCTTGTTTTCCGGAATGTTACGGAAATTGCCGAAGTGCAGGTTTACTCTCTTCATTTAGCAATTCTAAACTTTGTCTGCAAATTCTCTCCTTGTCTGTCTCTTAACTCTGGTTGGTTGATTGGCGACAGGCTTCTCTACGGTCGGCACCCAACGGCAAGGCAATTCTCTCTGTCTCTACTTCTTCGGCTAGGAACTGTCTTTGGTCATTACGTCTCTGGACCGGGAAATCGAACTTTCTGCCACTCGAGCTGCAGCTACTTTGTCGATCTCTGCAACTTCACTCAAAACTTTGTCTGCAAATTCTCTTCAGTCATTAACTCAGGTTGGCCGGCATCAGGCCTCTTCTGTCGATTTCTGTTCTTCCGACTTCAACTGCAACTGGAAACTGCACTCAGTTGTCGACCTCAAAAACTTTGTCTGGAAATTCTCTTCTGTTTTTAACTCAGGCTGGCCGGCAGGCTCTGTGATTGGCGCCTATCTTCGTCGTTACATTTTTAGGCCGGTAACTGGAACTGAAACTGAACTGCCTCGAACCGCCGCTGGGTCCCAACTCCAACTCTACGCCAACTGATTTTGGTCCCTCGGGACCCTGCATTTATGCACATGCCATGGTGTGGGGCTGACGGTCGCTGGGTGTCTAATCCCCCGTCTCGGCGACCAATAAAATCCTGAGGTTAGCTGCTACTCGTTGTTGCCTGTGGTTTACCCAGTGGGATTAGTCTTCTTTCCATGACGTCAATTGTTAGTCGTCTCCCCCTTTCGGGGCTTGTTCACAGGACCAATGGAATCTCTCTCGATCTTATGACGTCATCTTCACATACCCCTTTTCTGGGCTGGACTTAACCGAATTTTCTCTCTCAAAATTTTTCTTTCTCACGAAACAATTTCGGGGATTTTTTTTTTCTTAAAACAATAGGTATTAACCTTTTTGAACTGGCTTCGCCCAAAATAAGTTGACAAGAGTCCATTGACATTGTTACCCAAATAATAATTTCTCCACACCTGTTTTTAATATCCATTCTCTGAGTCACCTATATTTTCAAGCGACAAGAATGCCTTGTTATCTGTCCTACCCTGATGTCAGTGAAAATACCTTTTCTCTAAATTACTTCGACTCGGAATCAAAACATTTGTTATCTCAATTCTTTTCACAATTCATGCTAGCGAGACAATCCGGACACAAAACGAAATCTCCTTTTCCGTTACCCAGAAAAAATAACAATTAAATTTATCTTTCCCCTTATGTTTAAAATGACAATTGCTAGCTTTCTTTGGGTGGGCCGAAATCGACTCTATGACATTAAACAAATCCATTTCTCTTTTCTTTCTTCTTTCCGGGTTTACAATAATAGAGAAATACCAGGTGTTATTTTTCGTCCCTGCTTTCTTTTTAAAGATAAAGATTTTCCAGCTACAGTTAATAATTAGTTAATAAAATTAATCACCTCCGTTTTCCTTTGCTCATATTCGGAGGATAAGGAAAATTTCTCTTAGTATCTTCTCTTATGATCTATAATAGCAATTAGAAGATTTTCCAGTTATGGTTATTAATTAATTATCGCCGTTCCAAAATATTGTTATAGAACCGATTTTCTTGAAAATTTACACAGTTGTACTATAAGCGTCTGCGAGTGTTCTTAGCTAGGTTTTGTGTCGAGGTACCCCCGATAAATATCGAAAATCGAAAAAATCGGGTTATAGAAGGAGTGGTCCGATTTTAATCAAATTTGATACACTCATAGACAAAGACATAAGAAACGATATTCAGAAGTTTCAAGGTTGCAGTTCTTACAATAGTGCAGAAAATCGATAATATATAAAAGGCAAGATGTTTGTGTGTGTCAGTTTATCTGCCTGTATGTCTGTATTTTTTTCAGCCCTTTTATTTTAGTTTTTGCTTCGGGTTTGGCTCTAAGTAGGTATACTTGTAGTTCTTAGTCTCAACCATGATACCATTTACTCAGAGGACTTATTTAGCCTTCAAAATTAAGTTTACGACGAAAAAAACTTATTTGATATCGATACCAGGAAATCAAAATTTGACTTACATTCATTCATTTTTCTTTCAGTCTACGTTTTCGCTTTAACTGGAAACAACTATTGCTTTTTAGTCTTTTGTGCCAACTTCCAAAGAGTCTGAGCTCCAGGACCATGGATTAATTTTAAAGCTTTCATTACACCTGAGCAACGCCGGGCTATACTAATATATATATATATATATATATATATATATATATTTTGCTCCCACACCTTCGGTGGTTGAGCTCTCTTGGTTCATTCCCGGATCTTTAAAATATTCATTCAGCTGTTCCAAAATGGAGAAATTTACCCCGGATTATTCCTCGAAAAATATTCCTTACCCAAACACTCATTCTTTTCTCCTTCACCTCACCGAAAAAATTGAAAACTTCATAAGGAGACTTCGATGAAAGCCCCACTTTTTTCTCCGCTCTTCAGACTCTGCACATCATTCCACGGAATCTTTTAACCTGAGGACCCAGCGCACACCCCCGTATGCAAATTTCTGAACTCTTTCGAGAAGGATCTTTTCGACCTGATCCCCAAAATCAAATTCTGTGGGGCTTCAAATAAATTCCAGAACTTACTAAAATCAGATATTAGAAACCTGAAAAAATCGAAGCACCTGTGGGTAAAATACGACAAATCCAATAACATTTATAAATGTGATCCTTTAAATTACATAAATGTTCTTAAAAATAACCTAACTAGTAATTACAAAGTAGACAGAAGGAACCTAGCATTATCTGAAATTAATACAGACACAGCCAAATTCGCCAATGAATTAAATATTAGTGACAAAATTGGCAAAATCGCTACTAAAGAAGCTTACGTTTTATTTAAGGACCACAAACCAAATTTCCAAAACAAATTACAAACCAGGCTAATTAATCCTACAAAAAGTGACTTAGGCATAATTTCCAGGGAAATTCTAAAAAACCTAATAGAGAAGCTACTATTGAATCTACAACCAAATCTTTAGAAAAGTTCTTCAGATACTATACACTGGTTTAACAACCTCAAAAACAAATCTAAATCCACCTTCCTTAAATTCGATATTGTCGATTTCTATTCCTCTATATCAAGGGACCTTCTTGAAAGTTGTTTAAGATTTGCTAAAAATTACGTGAACATTTCGGATAGGGACTACGAAATTATCTTTGCGGCCAGAAAATCCATTCTCACCTTTGATGATTCCACATGGACAAAGAGGACTGGGGAGGTTTTTGACGTTCTTATGGGAGTATATGATTCAGCCCAGGTGGCAGATCTTGTGGGAATTTACATTTTAGATATTCTAAGCAGATTTCTAGACCCAAAACAACTAGGCCTATATCGGGACGATGGATTAATAATTATCCCTAATTCCAATGGGCTCTACACAAATAGGATACACAAAAAAAATAGAGCCCTGAAGTACCTCAGTTTTCAAGTCGAAGTCACCTCTAATCTTAAAATTGTAAACTATCTAGACATCACCCTTAACTTAAATGATGGATCCTACCAACCATTTCTCAAAGAAAATAGTTCCCCCACTTATATTAATATTTCATCCAACCACCCCAAAAATATTATAAAACAGATACCCAATATAGTGAATAATAGAATCAACCAATTATCATCCAACATTAAAACTTTCAACGCAAAATAAAAATATTTACAATAAAGCCCTTCAAAAAAGCGGATATAAGAACAAGTTAACATATAATGGATGTGGGTTGTGGCGCAGTTGATATCGACTCGGAACGAGAAATCGGAGAGTTCGAATTTCAGTTGAATTCATTGCATTCACTTACGCACAAATACCCTTGGGAAAGGTATGAATCCGTCTATTCCCTCCAGTTATGGGTTAAATAACAGAACAGATTGGGTTCTATAGCCTTGGTTGGCAACCAGTCTACCGCAGAAAGCAATGGCAACTTACTGCGGGATAATCTTCTGCCCAGTCTGTCATGTCTCTTTCGAGACATGATCGCCGAAGCGTGTATCACGTATGGCACTTAACTGACTAACATATAATAAACCTAAATAGACTCCGAATCATCCAAAAATAAAAATAAAGAAAACTGTAGAAAAAGAAAGATAATTTGGTTTACCCCCCCCCCCCCCCATTGAAAACTAACTAACATCAATATTGGTAAATATTTTTTCAAGTTAATAGACAAACATTTTAATAACAGTAACCCTCTACGAAAGATTTTTAATAGGTACACCCTTAAAATGAGTTATTCTTGCACCCCGAATATGGACAGCCTTATTGGTTCCCATAATAGGAGTATTCTGGTGAACTTGCGCAATGCTGAATCTAGGTCCGGAATTCTAAACGAATGCAGCTGTAATTCTGTGGACGCCTGCTCGGTGGAGGGAAAATGCAAATCCACCCAGGTGAAGCACGCATTTCTCCATCAAACAAAAAAAAACGACTTCCGGACCTATATCGGTATGTCCGCCGGTCCTTTCAAACAAAGACTGTATAACCACAGGTACTCTTTTTCGAACCCCTGTCAGAGGTACCAGACAGCCCTTTCGCGAGCATTCTGGAAAATGAAAGAGGAAGGGCTGGATCCTGAAATTAGCTGGAAACTAGTAGGTTCAGCCCGTATTCCGAGGAATTTTCGTGATAGGTGCTATGTTTACTGGAAAAAATTTCAATATTAAAATGCCCCCACCAACACCGGCTACTGAATCTTAGGAGGGAATTCATCAGTAAGTGCCGCCACAAGGCAAATTTTTTGAATACTTAAATTTAGAATTTAAATCCCCCGTTGACTAGATGTTAGAATATAAATTAAAAGGATTCAATTTAAGTTTTAATCTTAATTTTACCTTAACAAAAGTATTTACCCCCCCTACCTCCCTATCCCAATCTCCTTTAATTGCATATCTTTAGAAAATATGGATTCTTTTACTAAACCCCTTTTTCCTTGGTTAACACATATATGTATATATTTTTTCTCTAATAATTTTTAAACTGATAACTTCCTGTAATTGGCATTTAGCTCGCATCTACCTAAAAGGTTTAATTAAACTTAAATAAAAAAAAAATTTTAAATCTTATATTGAAACCCATTCCTTCCCCCCTAAATACACAGCTCAAAATCTTAACCTTAAAAACGTAATTTAACTCCTTTAGTTGTCTATCTTTATAAAATATGAACTCCTTTACCAAATCCCTCTTTTCCTTTGTTAACACACACACACGTATGTATGTGTGTGTGTGTGCATATATATATATATATATATATATATATATATATATATTTCTTTAATAACTTTAAATTCATGACTTTCTGTAATGGATAAACTTAATTAAAAATTTTTTAAGATATTACATTTAAATCTATTCCTCCCCCTCCTAAATATACCGTTTCAAACCCCTGTAAACATTCACTAGCCTCTACCATTTGATATTTGATACCCCGTCTATCTTTTGTCTCTACATCCTGTAACCTCGCCACTACCAGCTCTGTCCTGTTCTACTTTGTGACCGTTGTTAACCTGGCGCCTTCCCACTTTACCGCAGGGCCTTCGCCATTTGGAACAAAACGATGTCGCTGACGTAACGTGGAATCTCTGTTAGAGATCCCATGTCGAAATGTACATCCGACACCTTTGAATTTTAAAAATTTTCTCTAATATATATATATATATATATATATATATATATATATATATAGAGAGAGAGAGAGAGAGAAAGACCCATACAATGGAGAGAGAGAGAGAAAAACAGACAGCAACAGGAAGGTAGGTGGAAATACTAGACTATGCAAAATTTTAGATGAAAAACTCAATATTAGAATTTAAATTCAACATTTATTCATTTCAGCTAGAAACTATTACAAAAAAAATTCTATCAATGGAAAAGATTAAACAAGACAAAAAACTGAACATGGGTAAAACAGAAAAAGAAAAAAAAATTAAACTATGCTTAACTAGCAATAGACAAAATACCATCTGCAAAACCAAAGATTAGTATATCAGTGGTAGTAAACAAAAAAAAGCTTAAAGTTAAAAAAAGGACCTATATATATATATATATATATATATATATATATATATATATCTTTAATCCAAAAGGATAAGCAGGTAGGTAAATCCCCAAAACCAGATCCTAATTAATATTAATTTCATTAATATTAAAATTGATCAAGGTGGAGGGCTCAATGCAATTATTATATTCTAATTACAGAGCCAATTATAAAATAAAACAAAATTTCGATGTTCAAATCCGTTAAATAGCCATTTCTACGAGAAAAATTTCGTCTTCATTTTAATTTTTATTTTAATTTATATCTAAAATTTAAGATTTATATTTAAATTTAGATTTAGATGTCAATTTTTTTTTTCTATTAAATTTGTCCCATTTATTTAAACTAAAATCACTTTGGTAAATTTCTTCAATGTTTGTTTCAACACGAATGATAATGTGACACGATAACTAGGCGTATATTAATGTAGCTTTGTAAAATAAGTATTTTATTATAATAGATTAAAATAGAAAATGGTTAAGAATAGAAAATAGTTTAAGAACATGTTTAACAAAAGTGAAAAAGAGGAAAAATAAATAAACGCTTTTTCTTTTATGAGGAAAATTGTGGAAGAGAAAAGAGTATCAGATTACTGTTAAATCCTACGTCTTCCGGTAAATATTTGACTCAGTGATTGAATGTGATAAGAGATAAAGTTCAGGAAATAGATTTTTGAATGACCAGGTCAAAAACTGTCTTTACTGTCTTTACTTTACAAAAACTGTCTTGACCACACATTAAGAAAAGATAATGGAATTTTTTTCCTTTCTCCAGGCAATAAGAAACGCCTGAGGGTAATGTGTCACGGCTATAAAAACATCAGGGGAAGCTTTATTAAGATAAAAGGTTAAAATAAAACGGGAAAATACTTGGAGGCTTAGTGCAGACATCCCGTTTACACATCAAAGGAAGCAAAATTTAAGTACCTTGAAATTTTGGACTTACATTCGCCAATGCTTATCTTTTAGTTTTATTTTAGCCTGGGGGTCTCTAGTCATTTCCGGATTGTTTTAAATAAATACATGTGATATTTCCGAACCGATCAGTCAGATCAATTAAGTCAGTTAGTTGAGTGAGTAGAAACTCCGTTCGTCTTGAGTCGGTCGGTTCGGATTTGATCTCCATTAATCAGAGTTAAAGCTGAACGTCACATCGCCTGCCCCAACCGGAAAGACTAACTCTAAACGAAATAAAGCATCGTTTTGACTCATCCAAGTTGTGGAAGTTCGTTCCTTATAGTTTAATCTTGTACCCCCAGCTTGAGGCTCCAAATTTTTCAACAAACTTCCGGCAATATCACAGCGTGGAGAACGGCCGCCGGAGAAACTGTTCGGACCGTCCATTGGGGTGTTACAATAAGTTTCCTTTGTTTCTATGGAAAAAGATTTTTCCTTTTTTCTTTTCTTAGCTTACTTCCCTGTCAACCACCCCTTCCACCTTTTTCCTTCCCTTTCTTTTCTTTTCTTTTTTCCTTTATCTTTCGTTCCCCCTACAGCTTCAATTCGCCCAGACATGGCTAAATTTCAACTTTTAAACTCTCAAATCAGATAAGGGAGAGAGATGTCTTCTAAAATAGACATAGGTATATAGGTATCTGTCTACTTCCCTGTTTACTTCTTTAAATTAAAAAATTATTAATCCCACCCCTTTTTATATTTCTGTGATGGAAATTTTTTTTTTTTTGGGGGGGGGGACCTCTACCGGTATAAAATCTTTTGTCATTTGAATTTGATTGAATAAATATTTTCGTTGCTGAAGACGCAAAATTATTCTCGTGGAAATGGCTATTCAATGAATTTGAACATATATATATATTTGAACATGTATATATATTATTCATTTGTAAACAGGTTATTACGCAACCTAAGTTTCTACCATGTGGTGTTTTCAGACGATTTGCAATAACTGATTTTACCGTTTTTTTAAGAGCGCTCACATAGCGGTGATTTTTTTTTTTTTTTTTTTGAACATGCAATTTTTAGAATTACAAGCAATTATAACGTTTTCATCCATGGTTGTATGAGCCTAATAGATATTTTTGATATGATTACACTTAGTCAGGATGTGCGTTGTGGTACAGTGGATATCGGCTCGGAACGAGAAACCGGGGAGCCGAGTTCGAATTCCGGCTGAATCCATTGTATTCACTTACGCGCAAATACCCTTGGGAAAGGTATTAATCCGTCTCTTCCTTCCAGTTATGGGTTAAATAGCAGGACAGATTGGATTCTATAGCCTTGGTCGGCAACCAGTCTACCGCAGAAAGCAATGGCAACCTACTGCGGGATAATCTTCTGCCCAGTCAGTCATGTCTCTTTCGAGACATGATCGCCCAAGCGTGTATCACGTATGGCACCTAAACTGACTGACACTTAGTCATAATTTGTTCTTTCATTCATTTTTGTTTGAGAATAGCATAATCGTTAACTTTTCTTCCTGGCATGTGTCTACATATTTTGCCACCATTGTAAAGTTTGGTTGTTTTTCACTATACTCCACATTATATCTGGGTCTTTTCCATATTTTAATTTCAATATATATATATTGACACACACACACACAGAGAAGGACCCATACAATAGAGAGAGAGAGAGAGAGAGAAAAAAAAAAACAGCAAAAGGGAGCTGGGTGGAAATACTAGCCTATGCAAAATTTTAGAACCTCTATGAAAGAGGCTCATTGCACATTCTTGGGCTAATGTTTTCTGCTGACATAAAGTGGAAAGATTATATTGAATCATTTGCTAAGTGCTGCTAGGAAAGATGGTTCACTGTGTCATGCTAGACAATGTTTCTTGCCAGAACTTTTCTTACATAAAGTGTACCATTTGTACTTGCTTTGAATATTGCTGCCACATCTGATTTGGTGCTTGTGGCATGTATTTATAAATTCTTGTTAAAATCCAAAAAGTTTTCAATGTTACTGGTCCAGATTGATGAACTTTCCTCTATGGTACCTAGACTTTATGAATTAAAGCAAAATACTAGAATGGCAGTAAGGCCTCATCATTTTACATTTGAAAAGGCTAGATGCAACCATAAGTTCAATGCTAACAATTTCTTCTATCACACTTCTCACTTGTAGAACTCTCTTCTGGTTTCTTGCTTTCTTTGATCTTCAAAAATCTAAATGCAATGTCAACTGTTATCTTCTATCTTTTATTGTTTTCTCTCTCCTTAAGTGAGTTTTTTTTTCACATTTTCTAACACTTAGTAAAGTCACTAAGACACAAGGGTTACTAACTTGCTTGGGGTGAAATGTTGAAAAAAAAAAAATTATGCAGCAATGAGCACTGGTATCAAATTTTATTGTTTTTGATGATCTTGAGAACAAAAAACATTTTAGTGTAAAGGGAGAAAAAAAACAGGTGCTATGTGCCTCACATGCTGCCAGACAAAATTAAGTTTACAGAATCCTAAAATCAGTTCTTGATTAAGCTAATAAAAATATAACAATTAAAATGAAGATAGATAAAATTAAAGCTTTCACAAATTTAAGAGTTAATGCTAATGTCAATGTAAATCATCATAAATTAAAGTTATTTTTGTTAGATTGTTTTAATCATTCTATACGGTTTACTTTAACTAATTTCATCATCTTAATTGCTTTTTTTTCCCCACATTTTACAATGCAGAATGTTGTTGTATTCCATTTTGAGAGCTCACATGCATCTTCTCTCTTGTTTTTTCACATGTACAATTTCTGCATCACAGGGGTTATCTTCTCGTAAGAGACTTGAAGAATACTAGACAGCTGTAAGAAATTTAGCATGGCCAATTATATGTAAAAAGAGATCAGAGAGAAAAAGTGATGAATAAGAAGAATGAAGAAATCTACCTGCATATTCTGCTTAGATGATGCAATCAATATTGACATTAGTAGCATATGAATGTCATTAATCAGGTGATTGCAGTTTATGAGCTTAGGATCCTATAGATATGGCAGTAGCTATGAGTTCAGTGCTGAAGAGATATAAAAAATGGATGATGTGCAGAGAGAAATGCATATGCAGCCCCAAAATAGGATTAAAGTATAAGACAGAAAGCAAAAAGGTGCATGGCCAAAATGCTGTGAATGGTGATAAGGAAATCAGCTCAAAGAAAACTTACATAAAACAATCAAACCTAGATTTACAAAAACAACCATGTTGATACTTCTCAAATAAAGTTATTTTACAAGTTTACTAACAATAAATTTCAATGAATGAAAAAAATAAAATTAATTAAATGACCTATCATAAAAGTTTCCATAGGTAAAATGAATAATGCACAATAGGGATGCACTTTAGGGACAAAAATACCCAGCATTATCTCCACACATTAGAAAAATTCTGGCTAGAGTAACAAGTAATTAATTAATGGATTAAACTTATAGCCTTTTCCTAATGCAAATTTCAGTTTTCCTATCATTAGAGTGTACTTATTTGTATCAATGTTTCTAAAAAATATACACACACACACAAAGTGCTCTATAAATGGTACAGAATTTATAGTTAATAAAGAAATATTTATAATTAATATTTTTATGAGAAAAAAGTACCAACAATATGTGTCATTCTCACAGCATGGTGTTTCATTATTAGAAAAAGTAAACTAACATTACTAATTTGTCAAGAATCATATGAACTATAAAAACAAAATATTTAGATATATAAGCATTCAAGAGAATTTGAGAATACCCATATTTACCTGTTAACAAGACAGTCAAAAATATTTTCTTGAGATATCTTATGCAAATTTGTTTAGACAAGAAAATGTTAAATGTGTGGAAAAGATTTTTTAAGCAGATATAAAAATACCAGCTTAAAAATAATTTACACACAGACACACAAGAACATTTATTTAAACTGAAAAATATAAACTATACAGTTTTTTGATCAAATTAGAACCTTTAATAAATTGTGTTTTACCAAATATTTTATTCTAGCATAAATAATTATACTGTCGATGAAAATGTTTCATTTAGTACAAACATATGAAAGAAAGATTTTTACAAATTGCTTATTGTGATTTAAAAAAAAAATTTTTTTTTAAAAAAGCCAGTTTACATGATAAGAATTGATTTTCACACAATGATTTTTGTATGCTTTCAGCCATTAAATCTGAAAAAGAAAAATTTCCAGAACACGGAAAAAAGAAAATGAAAAAATTAATCTACATTGATATTGAGGCTCAAGTAAAAATTGAAAGGTTTTATTATAAACATAGGGACAAAATTAATAATAACGTCCAGATGGCTGCTGAGCTGGGTATGACTGTGTTCGCCCAGAACCTTGATGTCCAGCAAAGGTAGCCTAGTAAAAAAAAAAAAAAAAAATTTAAATTATAAAGGTATATAGAATTATTTTTCAACTTTATGATGATTATAAAATACAAAATATTTTTTGCAGCAATTAAATATTTTGAGTTACAAATTTCTTATAACTTTAACCATCTTTGTATTGAGAGTGTTGGTTCAAAATAAAGTGTACATGTAGCATTCTAATTACATTATTAAATAGTACAATACAAAAATATGATTTAAAGACAAACTCCATTTGAAAAGAAATTAAATTTAGTCTTATAGTAAAAATAACAGCACAGAATTAGAATGAAATAAAAGACTCAAATTAAATCCAAATGAAACATTGTTTTCTTTTAGGTTTTAAATTTCTTGCTGAGATTTCAATATCATACATATTCCTTTCTCTTGCTCATACTAAAAAAATTATAAAATCACCACATTTGGAATATGTTCACCCAGTTTTTTTTTTTACTTTGCAGCCAATAAATGAATTAGATATAACACAATATTTGTTTAATAACTGAACATTCATGAAATATACTTCAAACTTAATTTTTTTTAATCATTTCATAAGAAAGCAAGAAGCTGAAAGAGAAGTGAGAAGTGCAAGAAAAAAAGAACTGTTAGTGTAGAAATGGTAGTTACATCTAGCCATTTCAACTGTAAAATGATACCACAATTTAGTACTGCACTTAAATTCATAAAGTCTAGATACCATTGAGGAACATTAGAATAATTACCATGAAAGTATTTTTCACAGTTGGAAAGTGGCTAATGCCAAGATGTCAGAACAGGTCCAGTAACATTGAATATTCTTTGGATTTTACCAAGAATCTCAACAGACCAGATATGGCAACAATATTCAAAGCAAGTATAAATGGTAGACTTATAAATATGTAAGATATTCACCCAACAATTTTTTTGCCAGAAACCATATTACAAATTTATAGGTCTACCATTTTTCCCCCAGTAACCTTTTAATCCTTGCATGCAACTTAGTGACTTTCCTTGGTTAAAATGAAATGATTAAAAAAAAAAAAAGAAAAGTCTAGCATGACTTTCCTAGCAGCAGACCTAAGACCTAGCAATTGATTCAATATAATTTTTCCACTTCATGTAAGAGGAAGACATTAGACTAAAAAGGGACAATGAGCTATTCATATGTTTTTTACTAATGTTCACCTGATACAAGGCCCAAGTGCCACTCAAGATAGGGAGGTTTCTGTGTAGAGTTGTATTAGGGTAAGAATGAGCAGGAAATAAAGTTCTTGGAGGCCATGTAGGAAAGATAACAGATAAGCCTAAACTTGAAGGAGGGAAAAAATAACAAATAATGAATAAGACTTCAGTGTTCCAGTGGAATCACCAGAAGCACAGAGTTGAGGCTAAACCCAGAAGGAATGGACACACAATCCCAAATAGGAAAAGGACAAGTAAATAGTATATAAAATTACAGAGCTTAGCTCTGAATATATGCATTAGAGTATAGTTAGTTATAGAACTGATAGTATGATATAATATAAGTTAAAACTTAATAGATAAGTTAAAATATTCTCTATCAAAACAAAATGAAGTAGAGAATTAATATCATTTGTATTATGGTGAGATATACCTATAAATAAGTCCAAATTTTGTTCAGACAGTTTAAGATAGCAGAAGATGATTACAAACCAAAATATACTTAAATAAAATCAAGTAAGGAATAAACAAAATAAAATTAAGAAAACGTCTGTTTTCTTTCACTGAAAGCATTGTCCACGTCACTTAACAAAATGTGGCACTATATGGTGATCTTGCTTGAAAAATAAACTTGCAATTTGAAGAAATTTACTTTATTTTTAATACCAATTTCAATATATCATTTCTTACCACTGTAACAAGTTTTTATAGCTAGAATTCTATTCTGTAAAGAAAAAGAGCCATTTCTTCATGACAAAATCTATACATAAGCTAGAAATTTTGGTTCAGCTACTTAGACTTCAGCTATCTATAAATATTTTCACTTAATCTAATTAAGTTTCCTTCAATTCATTTCTTGTTAAAACAAGTCAGCAAAGACTCCTAGAGGTTTGGATCAGTCATGCTGATAAAAGGCAGAAAGCAAATCTCTCAAACTATTAATAAAGAACAGTTTCATTTTGGAGAGGTTAAAATTAACAATCCATTCCTTGCCCCAGTTAAAAGCAGATTGTAATTTTTTAAATCAGCTGCCAACTTGACCTTATGAAACCGGTTAGAATAGTTGTGTCATCAGCATATTGAACCATGAAAATTAGGAACAACATAGGTCCAAGAATAGAACCCTGGTGGACACTTGCATTAATGCAAAAAGACCTAGAAGAGTGGCCATTGAAGACAACTCTCATTTCATGATTTGATAAGAAAAAAAGATTTTGATAAGAAAAGATTTTTTGAAAGATTTGATAAGAAAAGATTTGATAAGACAACTCTCATTTCATGATTTGATTAAAAAAAATGGGCCAGAAATACTATAACATTTCAGCTTAAGAAGACCAGTATGCCAGACCCTGTCAAATGCCTTCAATATATCCAAAGTAAAAGCCTGTGCTTCACTATTCTTATCTAAAGTTTGAAAGACTCTTTCAGTAATAATCATTAACACATCAGCCATTTACCAAGAGAAGTGAAAGCTATATTGCTTATCTAAAAGAGAACCTGTGATGTGAGATGCTTAACCAATTCAAAGATGATTAAGGCCACTAGTACTTTGCAAAAACAGATAGATGCCTGATAGAAGGATCAGATGGTTTGCCAGAGTTCTGAAAGACTGGAACTACAAATAAGAATTTTCAACAGGCAGGAAAGCAGGAAGCAACAAAGCTTTTATTGTAGAGTTTAGAGAGAACAAGAGCTACTTCAGGCACATATTTCTTAAAGACTACTGCAGGGATATTATCCACATGCTTCGTGGGTATCCATTTTGAAGGTGATAGATCCATGGATGGAGTTATGTTATATGCATATCACTCAATAGAGACTCAGTTTTAAGTAGAAAACCAAGCAAAGATACTCCAAATGAGTCAAGAATAGAACTTGACGAAAATTTATGAACAAAACATTCTGCTTTATCAGCAAATATTAGCACATCAAATTGAGTAGAATAAATTGTTTAAATTAATGACATACTTTTTTTCAAAAAAAGAAAAAAATTATGGAATTATAAAATATTAATAATAATAATAAACTGATAATTCATATTAGTTTTTATATTGACTTGAATCATCTGAGGTATGAACTTCACTAACAAAAACAATTCCAGCATTATTGCCTTGGACAATGTAAATTCATGTTTCATCACTGAATATCAATTTCATCCAATTGTCTATACATCAAGATTACCTTTCTAAAGCCAAGTGTAGCTTTGTTTTCTTTGGTTTAGGCACTACATTTTGTTAGAATTTTCTGTGTAAAGCCAATTTCTTACAGGTTGGTTACAAATGTTAACTCCCATTTCTAAACAGATTAATTTTATTTTTTTGCAGAGCATTTTCTATTTTTGAGTTATATTACACTGAGTTTTTTATCCAGAGATTTTGTGACCTACTTTTTTATAACCTTATTTCATTTATATTTGCACCAAATTTTAGACACAGCCAACTGGGAGCAACCAACATCTTTTACTGAGTTCCATATTGGATTTTTTTTTCTTTAAGTTGGAGCAGTTTAATATTTCAAGTCAATTTAACATAACACATTTAACAAGGTCAAGGATACAAACTGTCTTGTTCCTGTGTGCACTCTCAATACTGGTATGAGTATCTTATTGATTCTTTAGTGCAATTAGGTGTAGAGTTGGGAACCCTAGGTACTAGGCTTCCCTCATAGTTTAGAATGTAATACTATATTGTAATACTACACTTTAATCCCACCTCAAAATCTAAAAAACGTTGGAGCCATGTTTCTCCTTTAGTCTAGTCCAACAACTTGTTAAAGTGCTGCAAGTTTTTGCTTGACAGCAAACTGATTTAAATGTAAATTACAACATGATTCTATAATCTATTTTTTCTTTTCATTGGTTGTACAACACTAATTTAAATAATTTAATCTTATTTGTTTGTGGTATATTTCATGAAGCTAGCTACTAAACAATATTTTGTGTCATATGTGACTTGTTTATTTGCTGCAAAGTAAAAAACTGAGTAAACATCAACTAAGTGTGGTGATTACATAACTTCTGCCTTAGGTATTACTTTTTGTCCAGTTTTTCTCACTCATATTTTTAGCATATTTAAAGTAGGGTCATCAAATTAGATATTCCTCAACAAGTAGTGTTTTTGTGGAACAAATTTCATCACAAACCAAAGGTGATTACATGCTTCAGTATTAAGAAGCCTATATTTGAATTGAACTTTGGCATGCTTTACATATTTTAATTAAAAAAGAATCAACCCACTTGTCAAAATTATCAACAATAGTAAATATAATTGTCTCAAAATTCCAATTCTGTAAAGTCAGCACTAAGATGGAGGGAGACATTTTCTACATCAATTAGATTTCCAGGATGCCATAAGTAATTCTTCTTGATGGCATCATTCTTTCAAATTATGTTGCCTGTTTCCTCTCCACATAACATCTGACAGATTGTTCGAGATTACAAGCAAGGAATAATTATAACCTTATCTATTATTGAATGCCCAAGATAAATTGCTTTACAAGGCTAAATAGTCCCAATTGTCCTGCTATTTACTTATAGTCTGAGAAGTCAATTTGTAGTAATAGGCTAAGTATAATAAATAAAATCAAAAGATTTCTTAAATCTCCTGAAAAGTATCATCTACTCATTATCTCCTTAACATCTTATTAAGATTAACACCATAATTCTTAAGGACATGTCAATCTGATACTTGGATAAGCAAAACAAAAAAATCAAAGATCCTGTACTAAAGTGAGGAACAATCCTCCTGGTACTCACTGCACACCCTTATTTTAATATCAAAAGAGCTTTGAGATCAATACTCTCTCTGGGCGAGGCAGACTGGTCTATTTTTTAACCACCAAAGAACTAATCACAACAACTGCCTGCTACAAAGGAGGAGGAGTCACTCTTTGTTCTAAACAGGCTACAAACTGTCACATGAGGCCACAATTTTAAAAAAAAAAAAAAACCATTACACAAAAAAAAAAAAAAAACATTTGCTCAGCATTCAATCATTTTGAATGAAGAAAAAAAAAAGAAAAAAAAAGAAACCTTTCTGCACCAACCTCCACATTAGTAACCAAGACGAAGTATGAAAATCCCAATGTGATAAGGAATCATTAACACAGAAATGATAAATTTTATTTCAAGAACTTGGCATATAGAAATTTAGATATGATTTGGAATCTTCAGAACAAGAAAAAACTTTTTCCTTTTGTAGAGCACAGCAAAGCAAAAAATACAACTGCCATAAATTCAAGTCACTAAAAAAAGCCTCACTGACTAAAATTTAATCCTCAAGAACAGTACAACAAACTTTTAACAAAAAAATATATACCATATATACTTGCATGTCCTCACAGTAGATGCGCTAATTTTATATCTTGTGTATGATGTAACTCCCTTAAAATTAGCTTCAAGAGTCACATGATACACAAGTATATCAGTCAGTTAAATGCCATATGTGATACACGCTTGGGCAATCATGTCTCGAAAGAAACATGACTGACTGGGCAGAAAATTATCTGGCAGTAGGTTGCCATTGCTTTCTGCGGGAGACTGGTTGCCGACCAAGGCTACAGAACCCAATCTGTCCTATTATTTAACCCATAACTGGAGGGAAGAGACGGATTAATACCTTTCCCAAGGGTATTTGTGCGTAAGTGAATGCAAGGAATTCAAACTTGGCTTCCCGATTTCTCATTCCAAGCTGATATCCACTGCACCATGACGCACAAGTATATACAGTTTATAAAATGACACTGAATACGTCTTTTACCTTAAAGTAAAAAATAAAAAAAGGAAAACTGTAAACTTTCAAAATGAAACAAATCTACAAACCTGTAAAAAAAGAAAATAATAATACCAAAAAGTAAATTTGACACACAAATTTTTATCCATACATATTTGGTTTTTACTAACCTCTTTACTTATTGATGCTTTAGAAGCACATTTTGTTTTTTAGTGCAATTACAAAAGATATGTCTATGAAAACACTAATGCAACAAGTTTGAAATAAGGCACCTGAATTTATTGAAACTTGTGCAAACAGGTGGTTTACTATTATTAAATCTCAGTTCCATTTAAGGCAAAATTCTATATTGCAATCTGTGCATTTCCTCCTAAAGTACTTACTAAATTACCAAGTATGCCAAAATATGAAAAATGAAAGGCTTGATAATATCAGTGTATGAAAAAAACTAAGCCAGAACTATTGGTGTAGTTAATGAAAACCTTCTTGGTAATTGGTTGTCCATCAGTATATCTGCAAAAAATGTTGGTAATAGCAAATCATATCAGTGTTAATGAGGAACTTGCAAGGTCCAAATTCATGCAAACATTATCTCCACAATTAGCATCACAAAAAGAACTCCCCTCTCACACAATTAGAGAAACTAACAGATGAACTGATATCGTTACTAAGTAATGGCACATTTGCTTTTCGATTGACAGGTAGGCAGAAACAGACTCCAAGTCTCATCATGCATAAACAGAAAGACAGTAAAATTTTTAAACATTTTTTGAAAATTTCTGAACTAAGAGCGTAATAGTTTTTATATTTCTAATTTCAGGAAAACAAAATAATTTTTATTTTTATGTTAAATTCATTTAGTCAACAAAAAAATGTAAATATTTTCCCCCGTAATTTTGAAACAAAAACAAACGCAATGTTGTTTACAATGTCACACAAAACATCAAATCACGCTTATGCAGAACAAAAGAAAATACATTTTTTTAATGGAATTTTTTAACAATTATTAAACAACAATTTTTTATATAATTATATTTTTATATAACCGAGTCCTACTACTAAATGCTTCCTGATATCTAATATAAATTCATTTAACTCAAAACTCACAAAAAAATGTTTGTTTTTTTAAATAATCTGCTTATCACCAAATAAGAGTACACCTGGAGGATGTGCCTAAAACAGCTATAACTACCCCATTTGGTTTGTTTGAGTACAATATGCCTTTTGGAATTTTTAAAAAAAAAAGGCTATAACTACATTTCAACATTGTATAGACAAAATATTTTTAGATTATGTATTTAAGTGATATATTGATTTTTAATAAGAAGAAACAACCACATAAAAAAGATTGAGATAAATTATACTGAATGAAAATAATTTTAAAGTTTTTCTGGTGAAATGTATATTCAATTTTCCCAAGCTTGACTTCTTAATGTTAGTAATAAAGATCTGTTACTTCAGTTAGTTATGTACCATAAGTGATACATGCTTGGGTGATCATGCCTCGAATGAAATTGCATATTGACTGCTGTCAGTGACTAGCTGATAACCTGTGTCTGCAGATTGTAACCGTGCTAATGCAGTTATGTTTGAAAGTTGGTTTGAAAGGATGCTTTTGCTGTCATCTCAAAGATTTTGGAAATGATCTCATACACTCTGATAGCAGTAAAACAAAGGAAAATTCCAGATCTCCAGTAACTTAACACCTTTTCTTCATTTGAAAATTAAGTGAATTTTTGAAATCCTTGTATTTTTCAATAAGAAATTTTATGACATTCATCTTCCAAGCTATTTCCCAAAGTAGACCGGGATAAATCAATCAATGCTATTAATGTTTAGTCCATCCTTCTTCTTTCCATCACTACCTTCTATAGGAGTTCTTGTAGTTTTTTTTATTCTATATCATCGACATATCTTATGTTATTAAGACTGTGGTGGGCAATAATGAATACTGCTGCTCTCAGAATCACCTTACTGTATAGATTGAATAAGACTGGTGAGAAGACATACTTGACTTACACCATTTTCTGGTTTTGTAAATTTACTGAATTCATTTTCTATCTGTATGCAAGTAGACTGCTTTCAGTATAGGTTCTGGATTATTTTAATGTTCTTCCTAAATATGTCAAGGTTACCTCCCAGTTTCAACAGTTCTTTGTAACATACTTTATCAAATGCTTTTGCATAATCTATAAAACACAGGTACACATTCTTCTGCATTTGTATTGCACTTTCTGATTTCATCCTGTGAATAAATATCATATTCCTTGTTCCCATGTCTTTAGTGAACCTGCACTGTTCTTGTACCCATTTCTCATCTAATTCTACTGCATGCTGTATTCATTGGCAGTGCTATGAAAATGAATCTACTTAAGTCTTCCATTTATATTACCACTGTTGTATATTCATGTTTATTATGTTTGTAATCTTGTCAATATGGATTGTGGTATACTGGATACCATCTTCAAATTGGAAAGCTGAGTTCAAATTTCAGTCAAATTAGTGTCATTCACTTACACACAAATACACTTTGGAAAGGTATTAACCCATCTCTTTTCCCTCCAGCTATAGGCTTAATAGCCTTGATTAGCAACCAGTCTACTGCATGAAAATCTTCTACCTAGTCAGTCATGACTTGAAAGAGACATGATCACCCAAGTGTGTATCATGTATGGAACTCAACTGACTGACTGATATCAATGCTAAATTCATTTCAGGCTACCATCATCACTATTACAACTGCATCTGGTCCTGCTGCCTTGTTTTTGTTCAATTAGGCCAGTGCTGACTACTTCAGATTTTAATATTTCTGGTCTTTCAATATTTGTGTGTGTTGCCAGTTGACCTCTTTTGTCATTGTTATAGTAATTTACCAATGCACACACAAACTCTTCCAAACTATAAATAAGCAGCAGTTCCTGCTTTGTAAGGAAAGCTATTCCAGCAGATAGCTCTGACAGCCAAACTAATACAGTCACACTGCACACTGGTGATCTTCTCAAAAAAGACATAACTGACTGGGCAGAAGATTATCTTACAGTTGATTGCCATTACTTTCTGTAGTAGACTGGTTGCCAGTCAAGACTATAGAACCCAATCTGTCCTGTTATTTAACCAATAACTGGAGGGAAGAGACAGATTAACACCTTTCCCAAGGGTATTTGCACATAAGTGAATGCAAGGAATCAACTTTCGAATTCCAGTTGAATTCCTTGCATTCACTTTCCTGCAAATACGCTTGGTGGAATGTGCGCTGTGGTGCAGTGGATATCAGCTCAGAACAAGAAATCAGCAAGTCAAGTTCGAATTCCACAATGGGCTACAGCAATTAAGGACATGCCAGCTCCCGAAAATGTCTCTACTTTACAAAGTTTCTTAAGATTGACAAACTACTACCAGGTGGTTATACCGAATATGCACAACTTACGTGCTCCGTTAAATGAACTATTGAATAAAGACAAGGAATGGGAGTGGACACCTGAATGCCAAGAAGCATTTGTCAAAATAAAGGAAGTCTTAATGTTGGATTTATTTCTCACCAGCTATAACCTAGACCTGGACATTATAGTTGCCAGCAACACTAGTTCATATGGTATTGGAGCATGTATTATGCACAAGATGGCAGATGGATCTCACAAACCAATAGTTTGTGCATCAAGAATGCTTCTTCCTGCAGAAAAGAATTACTTGCAAATTGAGAAGGAGTTTTAGGGATTATTTTTGCAATAACAAAGTTTCACCAGTACATTTGTGGTAGACACTTTACATTGCAGACAGGCCATAAACTGTTACTGACCATCTTCAGTTCTAAAAAAAGGTCTACCTGTGAATACACCAAATAGACTCCGGAAGTAGGGAAGAATCCTTTTAAATTATAAACTTTAAAATGGAGTTCCTGCCATCTAAAAAAACTCTGCTGATGGACTGTCCAAATTAATCCTGAAACACAGAGAACCTCTTGAAGGTACTGTGATTGCTTCTCTCCAAACAGAAAGAAAATTTAAAACCACATTATGCAACACAGTAAGGGAACCTCCTGTATCTCTCAAAAAACGAGAAGCTCTGAACCATGAGTTTATCAGGCAAACCAAAATTTGTGAAAAGGACAAACAGATTTCAGATATTTTTTCTTTATGTGATGAAGTACTGCTATATAGTGAGTTATCACTCCCATAACACTACAAAGAAGAATTCTGAAAGGCTTCCATGCTGGTCACCCAAGGATTACAAAGATGAAAAGGCCTTATGCCCAGTTATGTATACTAGTTGAACATGGATAAGGATATCAAAAACATTGTAAAATCCTGTAAAGGCTGTACCTTGGCAGCTAAGGCACCTCCAATCAAAATTAATTCTTGGCTCAAAATGGACAGACCATGGTCTTGGATTCACATAGATTTTGCAGGCCCACTAGACAGATTCTACAATCTTATAGTAGTAGATTGTCTTTCTAAGGGGGCCCAAAGTTCACTCCAGAAGTGACAATTTCCTACACTAACTGTTCAACAGATTTGGGGTAGTCAATTGTTTATTGTCAGACAGTGGGACACAGTTTACGTCTAGTGATTTTAAGGATTTTTGTAAGACCTTCCAGATCAATTATATTGTGATCGTTTCATATTACCCAAGGTCCAATGGACAGGCTGAGCGCTTTGTTGACACACTGAAAAGAGATCTGAAGAAAGCAAGGGGAACACCCACAGAAAAAGCCCTACAACAGTTCCTTCAGGTGTATAGAATCATGCCAATGACAGCACACCATCATCATTAACCCTAGCAAAGTTAATGTCTTCGTGTAAAACCAGGTCTGTGTTCAACAAGCTACTTTCCAAACAAACAAAATCTAGACAAACACAGTACCTACAAAACACTACTAACCTGGAGAGAAAGTTTTCTTCAGGATATTTTGGGATAAATCTTTCTGGGAAATGGGTACAATTGAGAAAAGAGTAGGAAATATGGTCTATATAATTAAAGGTCCCAAGTTTACTCACAAAACACATTTAAACCAAATCAGAAAATGTCTGTTGGACGATGCTGACAGCGGTACTCCTGAAGTGAAATAAGTAATGGATGTTATTTACAATACTTTTTGACAATACTGCAAGCAACCCTGGAACATCGCTGCTTAAGGAGTAAAAGAAAAATGATAGACTTGTCATTAATCCAAAAAGGAAAAAATATTAAGACTCTTGCGAAGTTGATACTTAGGAGAGGATGTTATGATAATTTACCCATGCACACATGAACTCTTCCAAACTATAAATAAGCAGCAGTTTCTGCTTTGTAGGAAAGCTATTCCAGCAAATAGCTCTGACAGCTGGACCAATAGTCACACTGGTAATCTTGTTGTATCTGTTTGTACTACTGTTCTTTTGTTAATATATTTAACGCTAATCCATCTTTGTGTCTTTATTTTCTAGCCCCTAACCTGGCCACAAAAGTCACTGAAAATTTCTCTTTCACCAATTTTTTTTTCCCGCCCCCATGAATATTTACTTTATCTGTAATACTTATTTTATCTATTTCTGCACATTATTTATTCATTGAACAATTCATCTTTAACTCATCTGCATTTGTTCCTAAATTCTTTATGCAGTGTCATATTGTGCCATACTTTGGTATTTTATTTTTTGCTCACCTTTTCATTATGTTGAGAATTTCAGCTGTCATCCATTCCTTTTTTTTTCTTTGCCTTGTTTTCTTTGGGATGATTTTGATTACTGGTGTTACTCAAGCTTCTAATAATAACTGTATACTACCTTGGCCAACTTCAATTTCCATAGTTTCAATCTGCTTACCTATCACTTGTCACTTGTCACTTATGGATGTTTTGCAGCATAAAACTGCATTATTAAATTTCTTATTGAAATTTATAGTAGTCTATTTGGGTTTTCTTTTCTCCTCCTGTGCTTCTCCATGACTATATATGCCTGATTATCTTAAAACCAAGTGTTGGCTACTATTTGCTCATTAACTGTGCTCTATTGGGCCCATTTTCCTCCGCATTCATTAGGAGTACCCTATACAAATTTACCGACAATGTCTCTCTCCCCTGTCTTACTTTGGCATTCAGGTCTTCCATGACAATTGTAATTTGGCTTGGCATTGTCCAATGTACAGTAAAACTTTCTAATTTGTTCTTCTGTACTTTGTGTTGTCAGTACACATAAAACTATTTTTGATATGTTGAAAGGCTTTCCTTTCAGTTTAACCACAATAATTCTTTCAGACAGTTGATAGTATCCCAGAATACATTTCTTAATGTCTTGATTTAGCATGAAACTTACTCCTTTCATTTTTCTCTTCACTTGTATATATGATCCTGTACTTGTCACTGACAAAATCTCCATGGCTTGCTCACCTCATTTCACATACACTAAAAATATTAACATATAACTGATTCATTTTCTGCTTTATACTTCTGATTTTTTCCATTGATATAGTATCCTCACTTTTTATGTTTTGAGCAGTATTATTTGTTTGATGGAAATAGCTGCTGGATGACAGTTCACTGACATCTGTCACTCATGCCTTTGCTTACTAGGCAAGGGATAAATTCCACAATACTAAATATATTGCACATGCCATTGCATTTCACATATTAAAAGGAGAATGATGATGTTCTTTTACTTGATGTCATGGTACACATATCAGATACTGAATTTCTGATATCAGTGTACCAGACCTAATGTGATTACTTCTGTTCTAAACAGCAGAAAATCAATTTGATTAAAACCTTTGTTCATTGATTGGTAATATATTTATTAATGAAATCAGATTCTAAAATTAAATTTATCAAGAAGATTCTGAGTGAGAACAGTTACTCTTTGGATACTGCAGAATCCAGTATTTAAAAAAAATGTGTCTAAACTGATTGATCCCCAGAAATGTCCTATTTGTGTGCATAATGCATTGGTGAGGTGAGTTTGAGATTTGCTAAGTAATTTTAAGTTGCTATTTTTTTTTCCAATCCATCTACTGTTTTTGATGCCCAACCTATGTTGAAGCCAATCCAGAAAAATCATCTGCGTACCCATCATATTAGTTTCATAATTTACTGATTCAGATGTCATGTGCAATGTTGATTATGTAGGCAAAATGAGTCAGTGGTTGGAAGCCCAGATCAACCAATACATTCCAGTCAATATTCAGAAAGAAAAAATGGACAATTTACATGTGATTCATCTGCTTTGGTGATAGCTGAACATTTGATTAAAAGCCAACAGTGTTCTCAGTGCTGAGTTAGGTTAATTCCAATTATCACTGAAAAGTACTGAACTCACTGTCCTATCAGCTGTCTGTAAGCAGTAGTTATTGGTGGATTTAAAGTTAATTACTCTTTAGTGTTATATTTTCTTTACATGTAACATTTGTCTGGAGTTGTATATTTTTTAGTTGCTGTGTACTTTTTTTTTTCCTTGTTCTGACAAGAGAAGACTAATAAACCAGTTTAGTTGTTATTTTTTTTTAAATTACTATTATATTTTGGTATTACTATTTAATGGTAATACATTTTTTGTGTTAACCCTTTTGTTATGAACCAGTTTTTTTTATAAATTACTTTTTAATGTTTGCTTTTATGGCTTTAATAATATGTTCAATATATTATTTTTTTAAAAAGATATTTTAAAAGAACAAATTAGAAAATATATCTAAAAAGTTGAAGATTGTCATTCTAGCTTATGTAAAGCTGAACTAAAGAGGTAAAAAAAATTTATAAACTATTATTTTTGTTTTCATATCCCAAAGTCAAATACCCTAATCATTTCTGCGATAAGATTTTGAATTGTTTTTCAATTGCAAGTTAAGACAGAAAATCACTTGCCTTGATCTAAAAAAAAAAAAAAAAAAAAAAAATATTATTGGCACTTCCTTTTACTGCTATATATTTGTTAACATTCATGTAGATGCATATATTATTAAAGAAATCCTATACAAATCTATATATGCTCATAATTAAAAATCAAAAGATGTTCTTTATAAAGACAAAATGCATTACTTAGGAATATTTTTTCTATTTTGTCATTTGATTACCCACTTAAATTTACATATAATGTTTGGATAAAAGTAACAAAGAGTGTTTTGTAAATTTTAATCTTTGTTGTTTTTATACATCATTGAGGAGTTTGGAAGATGAAGATCATAATTATGAGCATGAATGCTTTTCTGCCAACCCTCTAGTCATTTCTAAAAAAAAAAGAAAAGAGGAACTTCTGATGTTGCTGCTGTTCAATTTAACTTGATGACATTAATACATAAGATACAAATTATGTTTTCAACCATTAAAAACATTTCAATTAAATTCATGCTAGGAAAAATGACAGGCAATACATGTACATGTTAAGTTACAAGGTTACAAGTGTTAATAAAAGTGGTATCACAAAGGTAAAGGGATCATATTTGAAGCCAGTTTTGCAGTTTTAAATTCAGAATTATATTACAATAAAAAATGTACACCATGTTTAAAGAGCTCCAATTAAAGAAGAATCTTTAAATAGAAAGACTAAACATGTTGAGTGAAGAAAAGATAACTGTTGTATGCCTAAGAACATATCAACAAATAAAGGTAAACTAATATTAAAATTTAGTCAGTTAAATGCCATACTTAGGAAATCATGTCTCTTTTGATCCAAAACTGACTAGGTAGATTTTCCCACATTTCTTTGTGGTAGAAAAATCAAGGCTATAGAACCCAATCTGTCCTGCTATTCAGACCATAGCTAGGAAGAGATTTGTTGCATTCACTCATGGGCAAATACCCTTGGGAAAGGGTATTTGCACATAAGTGAATGCAACAAATTCAACTGGAATTCAAACACAGCTCTTAGATTTCTCATCCCAAGTCGATATCCATTGCACCATAATGCACATCCAATAAGAAGCCAAAACATTATGTCAATATATTTTGGATCATCAGCCTATATATTTTTTAATTGAGATTTTTTTTTTATTAGCTTCTAAGGCAAAACAACGTTTGTATATAATTAATGTAGGGAGACTGATCCTTTTCAACAAATATACATAATTACTTTTATAAAGTGATCACATTTGATTGCTGAATAAGAATTTTGTGATAAAGTATTGCCATCCTCTGCTGTATAATAAAATGCTAGTCATGAGATGATATTCTAGGAAAATATGCATGGTTGGTTGTTACAATTGAACATAAAACCATAAAGAAATCATATAAATAAAATTTACCTTCTTCTGTGTGACAAACAGACGTTAAACAAAAAAAAACTGTTAATGATAACAGAAAGAGCAAAAAAAAAAACTCATAACATTTGTATATCAGAGGTGAGAAAAGGAAAATTAGGAAAAATACAACTTATTATGTATACTCTTCATATAACTACAAACTGCTGTGGATAAAGAGACAAGGACTCAAAAACATACAATTAATGAATAATAACACTGACAAAAATAAACTGTAATGCATGCAGTTTGCGCTAACTAGCTGTTGCAGGCAAAGAACATATGAGGTACCTCCATTTTTTTCTCTAACAGCATCACATGATGCAAAAAGACACTTTGCTTAAATTTTGTTTTTTTTTTCTTTTACGTCAGCAGGTCACATAATATTTACAATTAGTGTAGGTGAAAAACACATTGGTTTGGGAATTCTTGCAAAAATCAAATAATTGTCAGATTTTAAGAAAATTTCAGAACCTAATAGCAAATGAAATTATTTTTTTTTTTTTTTTTTTTTTTTTTACATGGGTTACCCCACCTCCATGCATTTTCTAAAAATACATTATTAAAAAATTGTTTGTGTTAGTTAAAAACAGGACTCCTTGGAAAATGTAAATCATCATATTTTTCTTCTTTCAAAGAACTACTCATTTCTCAAAAATCTGCTCTGATTGTAGAATGAAAAAAATGCAATAAAACTATGATATTTAATTAGAAAAGCTTTTGATTGCTTTTTTAAATAAGATTTATTAAGGATACTAAAATTTTTTTTACAATGAATAATTAATTTTTACAAAAAGTTTTCACCATACTTTTTTAAATGTTAAATCAATCATTTAATATTCTGCATTAACATTATTATTTTATCTGATATTGTTATTATAAGAAAAGTATATTTATAAATAAAAAATTAAAAAGCTTAATACAAATCATCTTGCACAAAAGTTTTAAAAATAATTAATTTTATTTTTTTATTCTTTAAACATTCCCATTTTTCTAAGTATCAGTTAATTGCCCTTCTTGATACATGTTTGGGCAATCATGTCTCTTTCAATCCATGACTGACTAGGAAAAACATTTTCCCACAGAAGGTTGCCATTTCTTTCTGCAGTAGACTGGTTGCCAACCAAGGCTATAGAACCCAATCTGTCCTGCTATTCAATCCATAGCTGGAAGGAGAAGAGATGGATTAATACCTTTCTCAAGGATATTTGTGCATAAGTGAATGAAACGAATTCAACTGGAATTTGAACTTGGCTCTCAAATTCATTTCATTCATTTCTAAGTGTGGTTGTCCATGAATGACATCATTATTAAAAGGTCACATGTGTTAAGGGCTATCCACCTTTTGGAAAAAAAAACAATAATACTTTTTTTTTAGGCTTTGTGCAAATCTTTTTGATTTTATTATTCATTTCTGTGTTTCATCATGTTTACTTCCCAACAGGCTTTGCAAATCATTACAAAATTTTAAAGTATATTTTACTTTTTATAATTCCTATTCCACTAAATATTTTTATGTCATTCTGGTCAATCATACTTAGCTTTTCAACATGTCAGGCTGTAAGTAATCAATCAACATATCAGACAAACAAGACATCTGTGATTAAGAAATGCTTGTATACTATATTTCATGCTATAAGCAAGTAATATTTGCCTCAAATCAGATTAATTTAAATTTGCTAATTTTCTTCAAATAACGTGTCACAGATGTATATTTTATTTTTGCAAGATTTTTAAAACCAAGTATTAAATTTTGTTTACAAATGTCAAAATACATAAAAAATGGCTGATTTTAATGATTTAATTGAAAACACTCAAGAAGTTAAGATTCCAATACAATTTCTATTTGAAATACACAACAGTATTTTGCTTACTGGAAATAGTAAAATCATTTAGCTTTCAATTAAAGCTAAAATGAAAGCTTCAAAGAAGCATTTCATTTATCAAAATTCATTTTAAAATTTAGGTATCAAAAATTAGTGGAGGTACCTAGAAGTATCTAATAGTAAGAGAAAAAATGAACAGCTTTACTCACTGTTTTATAATGCACTAGCAACATGGGTTACACTTAAACTTGAAAAAAGACTGTAAGAGTAGCAGAATTTTATAATTGCTATAATTATAATTATAGTTGCTGTCTTCAAATTAAAAAAATAAATAGCTAGTATAGTACCAAAAACATTGAGCTGAAGCTGTTGAACAATAAAAAAAATGGGGTGGGGGAATTATAAAATATTACCTGGGTGGTTACTGGTTGATAAGAGCTTACAGTTGTATGCTGAGGCTGTGTTTGAGAACTGCGACCTGAATAGCCAGTAACAATGCTTCCCTATAACACAGGAATTTAGTAATTTATTCCAAATTCAGCATAAAATAGACTTAAATCTGAAGTGTCTACCAAGACAAAAAAGTTGGAGCCAATACAAACAAAAATAAGTCAGCAAATGAAAAATGTGCTAAATCAAAATTTTAAGTTACAAATAAGTGCTTACATGCTTTATTTTTGACTGAAAATCTTAAATTTTACCCATTGACACCAAAGTAAAAATTTATTACTAATAAATCAATGTTTCAGTAAATAAATTGTTAGTGTAAATGTGTTACTGACAGAACTTAATCATTTATACAAAATTATATTTTATATAACCCAAGCAATTAAAACCATCATTAACATTGTAAGTATCCTAAATTAAATAAAAGTAAAATTATAAAACAAAAACAGATACTTTAGGCTGAGAATTTTGCTGAATTTGTAATGGTCGAGTCATCAGGGTTTGCTGCTGACTAGTAATAGGTGTAATTCCTCGGATATGTGACTGTAAAGAAATAAAAAATACAACCCAGAGCAAACAGTAATGCAATATTCTACACATTCGTGTTCAACAATATAAACAAACAACAACTTTGGTGATTCTGGCAACCTCACTGAAAAAACAATATAGTTTAATTTTATATTATTATAACTACAACTCACAAATGGGCTGTGCATCAATAACAAAAATTAGTAATATATTTCAATTGATTTTAATTACAATATGCCCTTTAGAAAAAAAAAGAAATATTAGTTTGGTCTAAAATTTGCTACCTTTTTCAAAAAAAAAAAAGGACTGACAAACCTACCTGCTGTGCATTTATATTTTTTAGAATGAGAAAGCCTTTGTGATTTTTCAATATTATAATATCCATAAAGTATTTTTCTTTTTTATTTACACTGAATAGAAAATAACCTGTTGTGGATAAATAGTAGAGTCTGACAATAACATCAACTGATGCTAAAATTATATGATCCTACAGGTTAGGAATAGTGCAACTATTATACTTTCATTTGCATAAAAAAGAAATTCAATGACATTTTGCATTATTAATTTTACAAAAGCATATAAACTATACATTTCAAAAATGAAAATTTTATACTATAAAAAGTACATCTTTAACATGCAAAATTTTGTATAAATGAGTGAAATAAATTGCACTGTTGAAGATTACAACAATTTCTTCAAATTTTATTTTGTTTCATAAATTTATCTTTGACTAATCTCATCAGCTATAGAATTATGAAGATGTTCAATAATTATAAAAATATTGTTTGTTCAGCATCTAATTGTTTTGGTGTTCATTTTTTTTACTAAAACCAAGCATTTTAGACAGTCCAATACAAACAGTTGGTGAGAAAAACATGACCTCCCATTTTCATAATTACTCAGCTATATTCCTTGTATTCACTTTCTTTCCAATTTATTCTCAAAAGTCCAGTTTTTATTTTCCTCAAAAGAAATCCTGATAACATTATCAAAACATTGAATAGTTAATATTAGACCTGATAAAAACAAGGAAACACTTTGATTATATGATTAACTATTCAATCTTTATGACAAGCAAAAATGATTTGAACCTATTACAAAAATGTTCTTCCTTCACCAGAACTATTTTTACAAGTGCAACCCTCAAACCGTCAGTTTTGCAATATCTTTTAAAAGTAAACTGTAGAACTTGGTTGTATTTCCTTGTTTAACTGAAGAATATTTGGAACCAATCAGGATGTACATGAGGGTAATAGTATCCACTTTGCATTGCATCAGATCTTTTTCACACACATTTACAGAGTAGTGATAGCAACATTACAACCATAATAGTTAATGAACTTGTACAGATAAATTAATATGTATGAATGCATTTGAGTAGATATGAAGAAATATGCATACATATACTTGAATTACTAATAGTCTAAACACCGGTATATATACTATATTTGTTGGCCTATAATATACATATTTAACAAGGATATTTTTAAATTACACTTTTAACAATTCATTTCAGTTTGTTAGTTGCACAGAATGAGCCTTACACATTTGGCCTGCTATAAAACCTACAGATTCAGAATTAATTATATAAGCAGTAGTCTAGAAAGGTCCTTGTTAAATGTGACACAGACTAGTAAACACTGTGTGTGTGTGTGTGTGTGATGACTGATTGATAAATAAGGTCTCATACCTCATAATAGTGGAGACAGAAACATGTTTCAACATGGATTTGGTTATATATATATATATATATATATATATATATATATATATTTCTGTTCAAATATACTTAGTATCAGTTCTCAATGTAACAACCCTGAGTAATAACATCAGTCATAAGTACTATATACAGCCAAGAAGCAATTCAGATGGAATTCCTGCCAAAGGGAATTGCAATTTAGAAAGGTAAGCACAGAAGGAACAAAAAAAATTGACTATATAACTATCAATAAGAAATTCAGGAATGTAGTTTTAGACTGCAAAATATACCCAAATGTGGACTGAGAGAGCAACCACCTTCCAGTGATGTTAACTTAAAATGAATTGACAGAAATTGAAGCGGACCAAGGTAGCACCAAAATTGCAATACAACACTCCTGAATGATCCAAATGTAAAGGAGAAATATATCAACAGAAACAATGTACAAAATGAGAATGGAAACTTGAAGTGGGACAAATTAAGAGAAGTTTTAGTAACATCTGCAATCGAAGTCATCTCAAAGAAAACAAGACAAAGAAACAAAGAAATGGATGACAGATGAAATTCTCAACATAATGAAAGAGAGACAAAAAATAAGGTATGGCACAGAATATAGGACACTGCATATACAAATTAAGAACACATGCAGGTGAGTTAATGAGGAAAAATTCAATAAAAAATGTGTAGAAATAAAAAAATCAGCACTGACCAAATTGAAGAGAAACAATGCAGTAGGACCAGATTAAATTGTAATAAAGATGCTAGCAACCCTTGATGATTTAGGCATTAACAAGAATACAGATATAATAAATGAAATATACAACAGTGATATAAACAGAAGACCTAAGAAGATTCATTTTCATAGCAATGTCTAGCCAGGTGTAAATGAATGTGAACTCCATTGAACAATCAGCTAAATGAGCCAGATAACAAAACTTATCTGAATTCTGATGAATACAGCATGCAGTAGAATCAGATTGGAAATAGGACAAGAACAGTGCCGGTTCATTGAAGACACCGGAACAAGGAATGTGATATTTATGCTCAAAATGATAACAGAAAGAGCAATACAAATACAGATGTGTACCTGTGTTTTAAAGATTATGTGAAAGTATATCACAAAGAACTGTTGGAACTGCTTGATATATTTGAGAAGTGTATTAGAACGTGTTGTGGTGCAATGACTATCAGCTTGGAACGAGAAGTCAGAGAGACAAGTTTGAATTCCAGTTGTATTTGTTGTATTCACTTATGCACAAATACCTTTGAGAAAGGTATTAATCTGTTGCTTCCCCCTTCAGCTATGGGGTAATTGGCAGGACAGATTGGGTTCTATAGCCTTGGTAGGCAACTAGTCTATCGCAAAACGTAATGGCAACCTACCGTGAGAAAATGTTTGTCAGTCATATCTCTTTCGGGACATGATCACCCAAGCATATATCACATATCTCACTTAACTGACAGATTAGAATAATCCAGAACTGACACCAGCAGCAAAATACCTGCATACAGAGAGAAAATGAATTCAGTAGGTATACAAAAATAGAAAAAGGTGTAAGACAAGGATGTGTTTTCTCACTGGACTTATTCAATCTATACAGTGGGGCAATTCTGGAAGAATTGGGAGTCTGACTAGGATTCATTATTGCCTGCCATAACCTTCACATAAGATATGCAGATGACAGTTTTGGTAGAAGACACAAAAAGAAAACTACAAGAAGGTAGTGAAGAAAAACGAGAAAAATGACTAAACATTAATTGCAAGAATATAGAATGCATGATTGTCAGCAAAAGAAAGAGACTAACATGCAAATTACAAATTGGAGATACCAAAATCAAGCAAGTCAACAATTTAAATATCTGGGAAATGTTTTAGCAGAGGATATAATCTGAAGGTGCATTGGAATAGCAAAGATGCTTTTCAAAACCTGTAAATAACAGGAATATTTTGTTAGAAACAAAAAAAAAAATAATAATAATAATTACATAATATCAGTGATTTTGTAAGGCAGTGAGTGAATGCTGGACAATCTCCTCACAAATCAAGATACTTGAAGCAATAGAAATAGATTTTTTAAAATGATGCTGCGAATACCATCAACTAAACATGTGAGCAATGACAATTTTTTAATGTATAAAAAAAAATAGACAGCTGAAATTTCTAGGGTACTTCATGAGAAAAAAAGGTGTTGGAAAATTTGATATCATGGAACAAACTTAAAGCAAGAGGAAGAGAGCAAAGTAACACACAAGCTACCTACTGGAGTAAATGGATGACAGAACAAGGTTTAAGAGTGATAATAAAAGAATAAGAGTTATTAAAAACTATAAGGATATTATGGAGAACCATAATGTCCTGAAGAGACACAACACTTAGAAGGTATTGTGAAATGTTATGAGCTTTCAAACAATGGATCCAAAGTAGAATAAGGTAGGATTTTATTTGTGTCATGACAAAACCAAAATTTCAAGTAATAAATAGTGTAAATAAAAAAAATTCACATTCGCAGTTGTTGCAAACCCACTGTACAGCCATGATTTAACATCTGGTTGTTCCTAAAATTGAAAAAAGTAGTGAAAAGTCTCCATTGTTTTCATTAAATGTTATGCCACTATATGCAATTGGACCAATGCAAAGTAGAATCTTTCTTCATTTGAATTTTTTTTTTTTTACTAATGTTCACCCAATATAAGGCCCAAGGGCCACTCAAGATAGGGGATTTCTGTGCGGAGGTGCTTTAAGGTAAGAATGAGCAAGAAATGAAGTTCTTGATGGCTATGCAGGAAAGATAACAGATAATTCTAGACTTGAAGAGGTCAAGATTTAATTAGTGAATAAAATTTCAGAGTTTAGTTTGAAATGTTGGAAGTATAGAGTTGAAGTGGACTTAAGGAACCAGAAACACAATCTTAAACAGAAAACAAGGGATAAACCTCTACTATCCTTCAAAAAACTGGGGAGGTGCATGAATCAGACAATAGGCAAACCTACCTCTTCCTATTGGGGAAGAAGAAAAAAATTAATGTAAAACAATTCAGAGTTTAAATGGGGATGTTAGACGGATAGAGTTCAAGTAGACTTTGAAAGAAACCAGAAACCCAATCCTAAACAGGGAACAAGGGATAAACCACTACACCCATTGAGGGAGAGGAAAAAATAATAACAAATAATGAGTAAGACTTCACTGTTCATGCAGAATCACCAGAAGCACAGAGTTGAAGATAAACCCAAAAGGAACGGACACACAATCCCAAACAGGAAAAAGGCAAATAAATAGTATATAAAATTACAGAGATTAGCTCTGAATATATGCATTAGAGTAGAGTTAGTTATGGAACTGATAGTATGATATTAGTATAAGTTAAAACTTAATAGATAAGTTCAAATAGCCTCTATCAAAACAAAATGAAGTAAGGAATTAATATTATTTGAATTATGGTGAGATATACCTATAAATAAGTTCTAATTTTGTTCAGACAGTTTAAGCTAGCAAAAGATGATTACAAGCCAAAATATACAAATACCCATTTAAAAATGAATATACTTAAATAAAATCAAGTATGGAATAAACAAAATAAAATTAAGGAAACCTCTCTCTGCTTGAGCCATTTCTTCATGACAAAATCTATACATCAGCTAGAAGTTTTTGTTGAACAATTTAGACTTCAGTTATCTATAAATATTTTATCTTTTCAGTTATTCTAATTAAATTTCTTTCAATTATAATATTCATTTCATGTTCAAATTATGCAAGTCAGCAAAGACAGACTTCCTATTTATAAGTAAAAACAAAGAAAAAATGATATATTTTACCTGTTGTACTGCTTGCATCTTAAACTTTTCATCACTAAAACCAGATTTCTGATTAGCATGTTCAAGCTGCTGCTGAAGAGAAATGCCAGAACTGTGTGCAGTGCTGATATATCCAGCTTTAAATCAAATTAAAATGCAAAAAAGTTAATTATATAATTAGTATCAGTAATATGTAATTAAACAGGAAAACATAAGAAAAAGTAAAGCAGCAAAATTGGCAATGCAATAAAATACACATCCTTTTTGTAACTTCAAAAAAGTTAAATCATTTTTATATCATGAAAAGTAGCATTAAAAAATTGACCTAACAAAATTATGATCTTTTAGAAATGAAAAGTTACATATAATTGATTATTAATTTCCAGATTTAAAAATAAATCATTGCTTTGCTCTGTGCCATTTTCCCAATATTCTTTAACACAAACGGTGTTGTTACCCTTGAATATGGCAGGTAACAATGTCAACTGCTTGTGTCTTCATTTTATTAACCCTTTAGCATTCAATATACTCAAATTTACCACGTAAATATCAGCTCCCAGTCTGTCACTGTCTGTAACCCTCACTGCCTATCTGACTGAATTTCTTTACCTTCCAGTATCACTTAAGCTTGTAAGTTTTTATTTATTTACAAATTTTTATTTCCTTTTTCTCTATTTATGAACAGCAAATGCTTACATTTTAATTTCATTTTCAATTTCTATTATTTCCTGTGTTATGGTGTCATCATATATTATGTCAGAGTATACATGGGTCAGATTACAGAGAATAAAACACTGAGAGTCAATATTTATAGGTCAAGTTTAGGTAGGTTGAATGCTAAAGGGTTAATCTCTGTATAACTAAATGTACTGAAGGCCTGATCAGTCCATTGCACTGAATAACAACAATTATTCTTCTATGTGCTGTATCCCTCAAGTATATGGGTGATCATAAGAGTTTTGTATAAAGTAATACTATTAAAAAAATGTCTGTAGTATAGGAAAATGATCATATGACTAATCTATATTACCAATAAATTGTGCCCCATGACACAGCATGTGGTATACCAAATAAGCTAATGATCAAATTTGCCTCAATGACCTAAGTCAAGAATGTTTACCCTAAGTCAAGATTACAAAATCTACAATTCCTCTGCCGTTAATTCTGAACTCTTATAAACTTTCTCATGGTTGCATAGCATGTCCTTTGATGGTTTTGAATTCAGAGTTGCCTTTCTCCTAACCTGGTTGAAAACTATAGCTAGAATCCAGTTGACCCTACTCTTAGTTGGGAGAAGAGATGGATTCATACTTTTCCCATACTGGCAATACTAAAAGATCATTGCAAATACTATTGTAAACATCAGCATTTTGTTTTTAAAGGTCAAAACTTAGTAATACACTTTACATGTCAAAGCATATAAGTGCCTAGTACTGTGCAGGAGCCTCTCCAAGCTCAGTAAAATGGAGCAACTTGACAAAGCATTGATTCCACAAATGATCAGAAGACATTTGGAGATACACTGAATCATGTCATATTAATAGTTTGTCTATTAACACAAATAATTCTAGCCAAAATCTCTGGTTACAATCATTAAATAATCTGTTGACAGCCATTGCACTATTCAATATTGGGCAGGATATTACTGACACATAAATGACACCATAGATCAAGTAAATATGCTCAAGTTCCTCAAGCAGTTTTTCGTCAAATGATCAACTTCTCTTCCATGCTATGATTCAATTCTCACAAGTGCCAGTGCAGACAAAAACTGGAAAAGACTCAATGTACATTTAACAAGGAAACAGAAAGTGAAACATTGCCATAGTGAGAAAAGAGAAGATAAATGCCATTTTCAATATACTGTATTCTTTATTCATGAATTCACTTCGCAATGACTGAGGGTAGATGTGCAAGTGAAACTCGGAACATTTTCACTGCTTTTTCTGTCTTCTCTCAGGACCAGTGCCCCACCAGAATGCACTGTGGCCCCTACCCACAAAATTCAACTTGCGCCCCACCCCACCTCAACATACTGAACCCACAATAAATGGTACTTTAAACAAAATAACATACTCTCAGAACGCAGATATTCGGTGATAACAGAAGAAATCGCAGAATTGGGGTTTTGAAGCTAACGGTTTCACAACTTTTTGGTATTTTCTAGCTATTTTTATATAGGTACGTACAAAATATCGCTAAAAAACAGCATGAAACAGCATAGTATGAATAAAAAAGTTCATAAACTTAATAAAACTAACTTTTTCCATCAAAATATTTATATTTTTCTTAAGAGGAAAGATCAAAGCAATTTTTAATTATTTTTAAAATTTTTTGAATCTCTGCTAACATTTTCGAAATTTTGATAGAAAATGTTGTTTTATTTGAGTTAGCGGCTAAAAAAAAAATTACGCCTTTATTACAATAGGTTACGTGGTAATGATGACACAACCCACTTTTTTCACGGTAACAAACACATTAATTTCAAAATTCTCGCAAAAATCAAATAATAGTCAGATTTGAATGAAACTTTCAGTACTCATTCATAAATGAATGAAATTATTTTTGAAATTATTATTTTTTTAAATTTCTTGGTGAAAATATTTTTTTTTAACTCTGTTACCCCCCTCTACGTAAATCCATGAAATTTTAATAAATTTTAATATCTGTATAAATTTTTTTTATTAGTTAAATGCAGGACTCATTGGGGCATATAAATCATCTATGTTTTTTATTCTAAAGTGGACAACCTGGCCGAAAATCTGCTCCGAAGAGTAAAATAAAAATGCAATAAATCTCTGATATAATTTAATTTGATAAACTTTTAATTGCTGGAATAAATAATAATTATTAAGGACATTATACTCTGAAGAAAAAAAATTTTTTCGTTTACTAATAAAATTTTGAAATAATTGTTTTTATTTTTTAATTTTTTATTATAATAATTCATAAAAGTGTTAAAAATATTTTAAAAACCTTTTATTAAAACGTTGTTTAATTTCCTCTTACTTAAGAATTGATTATCACATTGCCTATCGAAAATTGAAAAGTTTAATAAAAACCATTCACCAATTTTACTTTTAAAATAATTAAAAATAATTAAATTTTGGAAATTTTTATTAAGTACGGTGTTCCATACGGATCGAAACAAGTTTCCGTAGAGGTCGTATTGTTTTTAGAAGTTAACAAGTCTTTGGATGAATTCCCCTTACATCGAAAACTAAACAAACCAAACTTTGATTCTAATTTAATTCTTTTTTTATTAAATTAAAATTATTCTAAAAGAAATTTAATTTTTTCAGAAAGCATATTAATAATGTAAGATAAATATGTAATATCTAAACATAAAAATATTTAATATTTCAGAAAAATATTAATAAATAACAGTTCGGTTATTTTAATTTAATTCTTTCTTTTAAAAGAAATTTAAATTTTTATTCATTCAGAAAGCATATTTTTATTTATTCAGAAAGCACATGTTATTTTTATTTATTCAGAAAGCATATTTTATTTTTATTTATTCAGAAAGCATATTTTATTTTTATTTATTCAGAAAGCATATTTTATTTTTATTTATTAAGAAAGCATAGTCTGGCTATAAATCTAAACTAAAATTCTATAAAATGTTATACTTGCTGAAAATATTATATTAAATTTTTAATTTTACTATTTAGTTAAAAAACAAAAAAAAAATTTAAATTTCCAAATATTACGTTTTAAGCTACACGATTTTTTTGTCACTTACGGGCGCCATCCAAACGTCATTCACACCTGCTACTTGTCAACACGTAATTTATCGCCTAGATAAGCGCTGACAAGAGGGCTACTGTTTTTAAAGAGTGATTTATTTCGTAAATATCAAGTCAGTAAGCACTTAATACTTGTTTGAAATCAGATAAAGGAAGGTTTCAATTATAAAAATCAACTTAAATAACGTGTCAAGGAGGTATATTTTTTTTTTGCAAGATTTTTAAATCAGAAATTTAGCTACTGTTTACATAATCTGTCGATTCGTCAATAATGGCGGCAAATTTAAAAAAAAATTTTTTTGCAGTGAAATTTTTGATTCCGAGCAATATAATTTCGGTTTGAACTAAACCAGGGTATTTTGCTTATGGTAATTAGTAAATTTAATCTCTTGGCTTTCAATTAAAGGTAAAATTAAAGCTTCAAGAAAACGTTTTTATTTTTAAAAATTAAATTTAAATTGAGGTATCGAAAATCGGCAGTGATTTTTTGTACATACCTATTTTTATAGCCATTTCAGTGAGTTTTGGCTCTCAATCTTCTACAAGTTTTTCCAAAGAATTTTACAAACAATTTTGAACCTAAATTTCAAAACTATTTTGCTACAGAAAGTTTGATATACTGTCCAAAATTAGACTTCAGGAGTTTATTTTAAAAATGGAGAGGGGTGTCAGAAACTGTTGGTATAGGGTGGAAAGAAAAAAAAAAACGAATTAAATCAAAACAACATTAAAAGTAACCAAGTTGTTTTGAAATGTCACAATGTAGGAGAAAGTCATTAAGTGCTAAAAGGCCCCTACACCCCCACTAACATACAATAAATACAAACTTGATAACTTATAAAGAAAAGGTGTGAAGTTTTTTTTTATTTTAATAAAATTTATCTCATACTTTTACAGCAAATCCCTGATTATCTGGTTAAAATATTTTACTTCAAAGATAATACACTGCAACCTTCTGTAACAGGTTCATTGAAATGTGACTATTTCACAAATCCATTAACAATAAGAAACAAAAACAAATGTCACCATCTAATGTATCAGCATGGGAAAGCAGAAAAAGAAAGAAAAAAAAAACAGAAATGAAAACTATTCAAAACATATTTGTCATTCAAATAAAGATAATTTCACCCTTTATGGATGGTGAACAGGGAACTCACTTAGATGTTAAATAATGAAAAGGCAAACACTAAACAGGTTTTTATAGGGACGTTTTAATTTGTATTCTCTTGGATAGTAAATAAAGAAGCAGATAAAAGTATTTTCATGTTAATTTGTACTTAAAAAAGTCCGTGATGTAAAAAAAAAAAACAGCCTTTGGATGAAAATTCCTTCAAAATGGTATTAAAACAGGTTTTCAGTCACACAAAAAGTTTGTGCATGCTGAAGCAACAAATGCAGTCAGAAAGCTTTGGTCAGAGTCGAAAAAAATAAACAGTAAACAGGTTTTACCAAAATTGAAGATGGAATTGAAGAAAATTTGTGTCCCTGCCATCCTAATATTTAAAATTTCACTTTTCTGGCTTTTTCTGTGGCAAACTGCTGCACTAAATTCTCCATGTCAATTTCTTGGCTTAGTTCATGTTCAATAATGATTTTTGTGAACTGAATGTAAAATCTAGATTGATCTCCAAATGAAACCCAAAATCTTTATTTTTTCAGAAAATCATAATATACTCCATTTTTTTTTTGTATTCAAAAACTAAGCTGCAATATTTAAGCTTAACTTATTTCTATATTCTTACATATGCCTTATCAGAAAGGAAAGAAATTATTTCACTAGAAACTTTAAACACCTCAAAATCAACACGGATAAATGATTTCTGAAAATTCTACTATTCACTGAAACATTATTTTTAGAAACTATACTTTTTGAAAAAGAAATATGAAAGTAAATAGCAGTATTTTAGAACTTAAGGAAACCCAAAATGTAACTCACAATCTGAATATTCTACTCACAACATAAAAAAAACAAACTATATGTTTTTTGTTTTATGAATCTATTTCATGAAAATCTAATAAATTGGAATTAATTTTAGTATTTGTGCTATTTTTTTACTTCATAAAAGAAATATTTTAGCCAACATTTCCCAAATTTGCAAGGTTTCTTTTTCTTCAAGCAAATTGAAGTTTTATAAATCAACAAATTAAAAACAAATCTTTTTACCAGTTTGTTGCATGCGTTGCAATGGATAATTGTGTGTGTAGGCATCAGCAAGTGGTTTCTGTTGCTGTGGATAATGGCCAGGATAGGAGGTAAATGCTGACTGAGTTGCAACTGTTGGTGTAGATGCATACTTTGTAGTAGGTGGGCCTGCTGTATAAGGTACACCCTGTTGTTGGTAAGCATGCGCTTGCTGGCCTGCATAAGCCACTTGAGGTGGTTGACTCTGCCCATAAGTGCTTGGTTCTAAAATATGAATCAGTATATGGTTTGTTAGAGGAGCAGATGAAAAGAATCATAGTTGCTGTTCAAAGAAAAAAGCTTAATGATTAATAAAGTCCTCATAGTTTTATAAATTACACAAAATTATTTTTCTGCTCTGTCTGACTATAATCAAGACAGTGATAAATAAAAAAATGTTTTTTAAAAACAACTTAGAATAACAATTATTTAAAATAGTTTTTATAATACTGATTTTTAGATTACATTATAAACAAAAGTACCATTTACTCACTCAAGATTGACATAAGAAACACCTTATTTATACAAGCTTCTTTGCAATTTTAATTACTCATATGAAAACTTTTGACAGGGACTTCTTAAACACCAGGAGGAGAATAGGCAGGTTCTGAAAGATAGATTTACTGACCCAAAACTATTTATGATGACAGCTTACATTTCCAACATTATTTACATTGTTCAGACTGTTGTCCTCATCTTTATTTTCATGTTTATGATGTTTTGGTCACTGTACACTCCAACCTTCTTCAGGTGCTAGGAATTTCAAGCCAAACCCTTTATTTTGATCACTGGGGTATAATCATTTTCATTCCATGTGTGGAATGAAAATGGATGCCATGTAGTTATCTCCCTTTAACTCAACTTATTTGTTCACTACTGATGTAGCCAGGAAATTCCTAGCACCTGAAGATGTTCAGAGTGTACAACAGCCAAAATGCTGTAAACATAGCAATAAAGATAAGGACAACAATTCAAACAATGTAAATACTACCTCATCTCAGAAGTATAGACACATACATGTTTAAATATTTTTATATATATATTCAATGAAAATACACTAATTTTATACCATAGAAGTAAATGTTCTTATAAAATCTGTAGGAATTACTAAAACAATTTCAATTAGTCATGAACATGCATGTAGATAGAGATTATTTTTTTCAATACTATATTCAAATTCAAGGAAAACATTCATAACTACAACAGTGCATCTTCATTTGTGTCCTTTTGTGAAAAGATAATTGTCACATTTGATAAAGAAACATATTGTTTCAGAATGCAACAGCAAATTTATTATACTATCAATCTTCATTCTGAAACAGAACAAAGGCAATGTGGTACTTGCTAGTAAATTGTATTTGAATAAATTTAAATAAGAATTGATGGACTTTTAAATGAATCAATTATAAATTAAGTTAAATAATAAGTAGTATAAAAAAAAATAAAAATCAACTTTAATTAAATTTAAATATCAAATTGAGTAAAACCTTTGAAAAACAATTCAGTTCCCATGAAAATTGGAACGAGTAAAGTTTAATTAAACTTTAATCAAAATAAAGGACAAATTAAATTGTTCAGCAAGTGTTACAGATGTTTAGACAGAAGGCATTAGGTATAAGGTCCAACTTTACATGAATAAAAACTCAAAAAAGGGCCCTTTTTCAGGATATGTTCAGAAAAGTAAACAAAGTAGATACTATACATGTAGAAAAGGAAGTTGAACTAGTCATAAATGGAAGTTTTTATTCATAAAAACATCCTGGATCAGGTTAATTTCTGCCTGTAAAAAGCATAAAAATCGATGAATGGTTTATTTTTGTTGGGTATTTCAGAATTTTGAGTGTCTGCTCAATATAGATTTTGAAATCATTCTTCATGAATAATATAAATTTTAAACAGTAAAAACGTTTTTTATAACAACTTACATGTAGGATGCCAATTAACACTAATGGAAAATAGAAACCAATACAGTATTCACTTACTATATTCACCTTGTGGTGGAGTATACACAACTGTAGGTTGTTTGTTAGATATAGCATAAGAAGTTGGTGGATATTTATGCTCTCCAGGATAAGGCTGATAGACAGTAACAGGTGGTGATGGAGAACGAGTTCTTTTTATCCCTTGGTGTAAATGTTGCTGAATCTAAATGAAAGATGAAAATTATTTTTCCATAATCAGCATTTAATTTGTAGAAGAAAAGGTTTTCAATTATCTTGTCCATTACGAGTCATCATTTGATCCCTCATGGAACACCAAAAAAATTATGACAATTTCATTCTGAAAAGTTATCTAAATCAAATGAATTATTCACCAGAACTAACCTGAAACATTTTCACATAATATCAAAATAAGATCTGATAAAATTACAATACAAAATCTCTTCTAATTATCATTAGAAACTTAATTTTGCTAATTTATACATTGAAGCATTTTTTTATTTTTTAATATTCTATTCATATAAACTCAATATTCAGCCATCAATATGTTTCTCTGGTTTTCTTATATCACTTTTCAAGTAGTGTATTTCACCATAAAAAAGTTATCAAGAACTTGTTGAAATTACAAGAAAACAATGTTTCTTGGAGTGAAACAAATCATAGTTCAAAGATAACAGGTCTGGAGAAAAATACCATGTGAAAGAAAAGAACTTTTCATAGTAGTATCATGATCATTTGGTACATTTCATTTGCTACATGTGGATAAATATTGTCATGCAGCAAAAAACTGCCTTTCTAAAAAGAAAAATTGGAGCTTTCAGTACCAATTATTCATTTACATGCGTTTATTGATTCAACACTTTTTTTTGCAATTTCACTTGTATCACCCTTCAAATAACTTTCATTTACCAATTTTTGATTTCTCAGATTTTAAGATATCCTTTTACTTGAATTAAAAATCTCCTATTTTAAATATCACAAACCATTCTTAATATATGCTTACACCTGTAAAATACCATAAACTGTGTTCCACTGTCTACTTTCTTCTATACCATTTACTTAGACATGAAGAATAAATAATATTGAATGTGCAGTTTATATTTTCACCAGAATAAAGTTATTAGTTTTTGTTTTGTTTTTTGTGAAAAAAATTCTTAAAAATTAAATATTTATAAATAACTAAGTAAGCTTCAATAAAATTTCAGACTTCCTTAATATTGTTCAAAAGATGTTACAGGATACTTTTGCATCCATAGAGCAAATTGATTAATATAGGATGAATGTTAACTGCAATTCTATCATTATTTTATGAATTATTCAGTACTTTGATTGTTTGTTTCAATCAATGAGTTTTTCAGAATTCTTTAAGTGTATGCCAGATGTATGGTAATCTTTGAGCATGACCTTTTTAGGAGGCCTACCATATATAAATTGTAATAGAAAAATTCAAAGGAATTTGTGAATGGTAAAACACAGGGTAATTTTTAATAGTAAATTACCATATTTCTCATAAGGATCAAATTTCTGAGGTAAATATGATCAAGAAATGTGTATGTATCTCTTGCAGCTGAAATAAAGAATATAAACACAACAGCTAGCATGATTAGTTAAAAACATTGAGAATTAAAAAGACCATTATCATTTCAAGATCATTAAGTGAAGCATACAGCCTATGTGAAGTCCAAGATGATAAGACAACAAAATTGGGAAATAGTGAATCATTGCAATCCTACAAAAATACAAAAGTAAATCAAATTTAGAGTTTAATATCATACAGGAAACAATATTCAAGTATTACATAATTAAATATAATTACATCATTTAAGGTTTTAAGTGGATAAGAAAATAAGTAAAAGGTTTCCTACATATCCTACACAAAGTTTTATAAATGAATATTAGTCTTTTTTCTTTGTAAAATAAAATAACATTAAATTATTGCAGAAATAAAAAAATTATGTCAGCTTCTTTAAGAAAATCTACATCATGATCAGCTTAAAACTAAGATTAACAATGAAGGCATTTATAATAGAAATAAGTGTTGATATTTTTAATAGAGTAATAGTCAAGAAATAATAAAAGTGATAAAATATGACAGAAAAAAGAGTGGAACAAACAAATACATAAACTGTAGTTGGTAAGACAATTCTCTTGGTTTAGTGTGCAGGATTTTCTATTATAAATTAGGAAAATTGTTTACTTTGCATCTAAGTTATATGCTGTACTGAAGTTTCTTCTATTTCTTATAGTATTTTGAAAGTTTGTTTTTTTTAAACATTAATTGCTTTCATCCACATAAAAAATATAAAGAAAATTGTTACTATATTTTCAAATTTTCTGCTTTTAATTATACTGAATTCAAATCCTGATCATCTTAAAAAATCAAAATCCATTAGCTAAAAATATTCTTAATAGTAAGTTATTACTTTGTAATAAATAGTTGAATAAAAATTATTCACTCATAATTACTCGATTTTAATTTCTGAAGTATAAAACTATAAAGCAGATTTTATCTGACATGAAGCTATCTATAACTATCATGCTAAATAATTTATTTTGTAAATCAGCTAAATCATGCATTATCAATTTTAACGTTTTTGATCAAATAATCAAAATCAAAGTATTTAACAAAATTAACTTAAGAATTTAATCTCTGTTAGCATTGAGTAAAATGATTAATAAATCTATTTTTTTTTTTAATTTTAGATTAAAAATGAATGTAATACATACAGGAATAAGTGGCTGATGAGATTTATACAGTGTTGGTCGTCCAGTCACACCAGGAGCAAGTAACATTGGATGTCCTGATACAGTTATACCTTGAGAATAAGCTATATTCAGCAACTCACTGGAGGAAAAAAATAAATTAACAAAATAATTAAAAAATACACTGTTAATGACATCTACTTTAATGCATATATTGTTCTTATATAAGAATAATATATTTACATAATATGTTATAAAAATCCAACATATATGTTATACTCTGCTTCAAATTAGATCTCTTTCTGATTCATTCTACATATCAGCCAGATGTGAATGCTAAGAAAGCAAAACCCAAAATTCAAAAGTCATCTTCTCTGCAAGGACTCTGAGCATCACATTTGGCCTACAAAACAAATCCTCTCAAAAAATATAAAACAACATAAAATAAGCCAATCACAAGTGCCACTGCCAAAGAAAACAAAAGATGAACTCAGGAGCCAACACATTTGCTTTTAAGAAAGCTGCTCATAAATGACAGGGAAGAACTACAGAAAATGGGTCAGCTGCCAACACCCTGCTGGCTCTTAATGTCACCACCATAACTTTATTCAACTGACCAGATACACATATCCACTTGAGACCCACCCTCCTCTAAATTGCCACACCTTGCCAATATAGGGACATTCTGCTTCCATCCTCTGTATTGGCAAAGATTAAATCAAGGTGAATGGGCCAGTTATCAGCACTCAGCAAGCTCTCAGTGTCAACAGCTGTGATTTTTTTTTCTGTCAAGCAACTTGACAAATGCATCAATTCCATGCCTTTACCAACTCTACCCTTCTTTCAAAAGCCACCTCCCCTGCTCAGATTACAAACATTCTGTTTACATTCTCTGTATCAACAGTACAAAGAATTTTATATTAACAATTCTTTTCCTTTCACCTCACCAGCAGTACTTGCTGTTTCAGTTGTTCTTTCATACAACCATACATGTGATTATAACATAAGTAAAACAGTATACAAAATAGTAACATCCTGTATGAATGTCTACAATGACAGTACCAATCTGATGAAAATTTTGTGCATAGAAAAAGTTTATAAACATATGGGGTTTTTTTTTCGTTCTTTTTTCCAGTTGAAAATTTGAGATAAATTCAATAGTTTATCTACACAAACTATTGAAAAAGTTTATTTCCCTGCACAAAAGATGACTTATTTTGGGTTTTGCTTCCTTAGTGTTCACATCTGGCTAGTAATTAGATTGAATTTTAGCACTTATCATGTAGATGGGTTTTATTACATTATGTAATTGAAGTGCTTATATTTGGCAGGATGTTCTCACATTGTGGTAATAAATTCAAGTTATGCTGGGGTTATTCAACAGACTTTAGCAGTTGGTGTGATAAATATAAAGCAATCAATATGGATTGTCATTACCACAGAGAGAAGCAGAAATCATTTTTCAGATAAAATTGCTGAATTTGATGAAATTTTTATTTTTAGAAATTTAGTATCAGTAGGTAACTTGTGTTTTTGGTTATTTTTACGAGTAATATTGAATATATTAGGAGAGTAATTTTGTTTGATGGTGTTGAAAGGATTAAATAACACAGTATTTGTAAATACATGGCAACCTGCACCTAATGGAAATAAATTTCCTAATTCATTCTCTTATCAAATGTCTTGTGCTTGCTAATTTATAAATTACATTTAGAGATTTCCTGTAATAGTCACTATGTGTTTCTGTTGTTGGTGAACTTTCATATATCTAGCAACTATTTACATGGGAAAATCTTTAAAAAACTGCTAGAAGATATATTTTACTATGCAAATTTATGTAAAAATGATATAAACAATATCAGATTATAAAGTGCTAACATGAATATAATGACTAACTATTCATAGTCATGTAGAAAAAGTTGATTTCTGAGCACTTTTGTAAAGCTAAGAGTATTCAGCAATAAGACAATCTTGAATAAGATTAGTTTATTGTTGAAATTTGCTATATTTGAATGCTTAAAAAAAAATAAAACTTTAATTTATAAATTCAAAATGGAAGACTATCTAGAACAGAAAAGTCAAATATTCTGGCTCAGGTATGTATCATAGTAGTTTCTCAAAAAATATAATCAAGTTGTTTGGCATCCTCTACTGAAAAGTAGAGGATGCCAAACAACTTGATCATATTTTTGGGGAAACTATAACTGACAAGATATCTTTTAACTTATACAGTTTTCTTATTAATCAGATTTCAAATCATATTTTTCATCAATTGTAAAATCTTGTAAGTTGCTTTTTCAGTTATTCTACACCAGTTCATATTAAATCTTTCTAGTGTTAATTTAAATTTTATAATAACACATTATAAAACCTATTTCAAAAGAAATTCCTTCCTTTATTTTATAAAAAAGTGTAATAAGTACACAAACGTAACTTTACTTTAAAAGTAAAGTTACGTTTGTGCACTTATTACACTTTTTTTAATAAAATAAAAGAAGAATTTTTTTAATGTATAAAATTCTTAAAAGAAAATTGCTAACCTTTGTTCTTTTAACTGAGCGCGTCGCCTGGTTTCATCTTCTTGATGCAATACTTTCTTTAATTGTGAAAATAATTCATGTTTTTCATTTTTTAACGATTCATGCTTTGTTTCCATAATTCCAATCTAAAAAAGCAAAAATGAAAAGTTAATATTTTAAATGTATTTTAGTGAAAATGAATTTTATTTTCTCAAAATGTAAACAATATTTGCATAGAATAATTTTTTAAAATTATATACATTAGTTACAAAAAATATCTACAAAATGTCAAATTTTTTAAAAACAAATACAAAGTGATAATTCTGAATTCAACTATAGTAATGAGGAGCTAGCAAAAACATTTTACTTCAATATCAAATGTAAGGTAAGACTGAAAACTTTGGTCACCATTAAGTTAAACAGGGACCAGTGGGTGGTTTGTCAATTGTGTGGTTAAGTCTTTTAGTTGATAGAGAATATGGATATTGTTATCACCTGTAATAGAAGATAGTAATCAAACAAAAACTGCTTTGATATGTAACAGCTTTCATATACATGTTATTACTTTCTCTTACATTTTCAATTGTTCACTCTTTGAAACATAAAAACTGTTCAAAGATATAATTTTAAATATATCTGAGAACAATTTTTTGTTGTATCTGTTTGTATTTTAATTTCTCTTGGATCTCTAGGGATGATAATGTAAAAAAAAAAAACCAAAAAACAGATCATTTTTAAACATGACACTTAATCCTTGTCAAGGTGTTAAAAATTACTACCAAGGTTTTGCCTCCTTGACAAGATTTAGGTGAAAGTTTTACAGAATTGGTGTAAAAAAACATCAAATTTATACTTAAATTTAAAATCCTTCCATTCAATAATCCAAGAATTTATATGCCAGTGGATTTCCCTGGAATTATAACGTCTACCTTCATAATAAAACCATGTAAATCATATTAGTACCTATTGACAGGTGTTGAAAAGTAGTAAGTAAGGATAACAAAATGGATTATCAAATATTAATAGTTAAAAAAAGGCAGTGGAAGTTTGTCTTACCTAAAAAAATAAAAAAATATATAAAATAAAATAAAGAGGACAAATCTTAGTATAGTATGGCTGAATATAGATAACAAGCAAAAAACTATTGGACAATCTTGCAAAGAAAAATAGAGAGGCTAACTTTTGCAATTACATTGTATAGCAAATTAGATTGGGTAAAATTCTGATACCATCTATTAATATTGAAATGGGATAGGGAAAAGTAAAATATTACAAAATTGTATTTATTTAATGAGAAGTAACTCATTGATGTTATAAATACAGTTATCTACTATATGAAATAGCTAAAAATGGTTACATTTATAATTGAATAAGTGTGATCCCTTTGTTTGATAGTATAAACTATCAAGAATAAAGATAGGCTACAGCTTTTCTGCACAATAAAAATGGGTTTTTTGAACAAATTTTTATTCAATGTGTTAATAAGATGCAAAATTCAATTTAGAAAATTCATTTTATCTATAATTTTGTTTTCACTCTTCCAATGTTCATCCAATACAAGGCTCAAGAGCCACTCAAGGTAAAGTGTTACTGAGGGATATTGTTGTAAGGTCATAAGGGAAAGGTAAGAAGTGCATAGTATGAGAATGTATAGGATAGATATGAATTGACACCACATTTGAAGAGGTTAAGATAGTATTGGTCATAGAGGAAATTATCCTCTTGAGAGTCTGTTCCACAAAGTAACAGTTCTGGAGAAGAAACTTTCTGTGTGAAAGGAATACAAAAGATAATTTGATGCCATGAACATAGCACAGTGGGTCCAAGTAGTGAAGCTCTGAACTAGTGGAACTAAAGAATGTAGCTCATTTGAACATTTATCATAGTAATATCAATAGTCTGGTGAGAGACTATGCTAGTGTTTGGAAACCACTGCATTTGAACTCGAAAATAACTAAGAGAAAAATGATTAAAGCCAAGGATTATTTGCCACTCCAACCAGAGTCACTATAGACTCATGGAGTTGACAGACATGGAACCAAGCCAACAAATATGAGATTACAGTAGCAGTACTCATGAAAGTTTTACAGTTTTCCTATTTTCATTTTCTGAGGAGTAATAATTCTTAAGTTAATGCCTGAATTGAGTTCTACAGCCATAAAATACCCATGGAAATTCTTCTATTGAATTATTGTATATTTGAACTAACAAATTTAACAAAATATTGCAATAGCAATCATAGTATGATTGTAGGACTAATTAAAAGAAATACAAATGATTACAATGGGTACAAATGAAAAGACAAACTGACAAAGTTTTTAATTTCACTGAAATAGACTTCAGACACATGAAAGCATTATTACCTCCTATATCTTCTCTTTCTTTTTTTTTCTATTATTACATATGCTTTTTTGCCACTAAAGCATAACATTATCTCTGATATATTTTTACTTTTTACAATTAAAATGGAATAGTCCATTATTTATCTGAGGTGTAAGATGTAACGCAAGTGCTAAGTAACAGAGGAACAAACAGGATTAAAATATGTTAAATACTATCCAGAAAATTTGGCAGTTTCTTAGTTTGAGAATAAATGTTTCATTTGAGTCACCCATTCATTAGTTCGTAAAGCACTGAAAATAGAATGCTCGGAAAAAGGCACGGTCAAACATGAATATTTGAGTAATATGATTTTAGGAATCAGTATGAAATATGATTCTGAAATATCTCAATGATACTTATGAAACATGGTTAAATAAGAATCATTAAGACATGCAAATATCACATGTCGGTTGTTGTAATAAAACACTGTTGTTTTCAGTCCTGTGCAAATTAGCAGAGAATATTGAGCTTGCAAAATTGTTGCCTTGTGTATTCCAATAAATCTTGCCAATAAGATGCCAAGTGTTGCAATATACCATTCTTCAAAATTCTGAAATACTAAAAGTTGGAAATGATTTAACCAAGATTATACAAGCAAACTATTTGATTATGATAGTGAATTGTTTGCCTGAAACAGTTTGCAGTAAAAAAAAAAAAAATTCATATTTGAGACTATTGAGAAAGAGAAACCATTTTGTAGAAGGAAGGAAGTGTAAAAGTCCTTTAAAACAACAGTTCTTCAAAAATGTGTCACATATTACATTGAACCAATAGTGTAAAACAGAGATTTTTAACTTTGTTATCTAGCAGACTCTGAGATCTTGATATTCCATCCTGCACTCCTAGCCGATAAAACAAAAAAACTTGAATTTTCAACTCAAATTATCATCTACTTTAATTGAACTTGAGTGGATAATTAGTACAAATGTTTAGAAACTATAAAATATGTCAACTCAAATCATTTTAATCTTAAATAAAATATCTGTCCTTATTTCTTAGGTTTGAAATGCAGGGTCACTGAGAGCAAGGTACTTGTCATGCTGAGTATCCAGATGATTTCAAAACTTGGTTTTGACATAAAGAGGTTGTTTATCCAATGGTCACTAGGTCCCAAATTTCCAACAAAAAAATACCAATAAAAAGCATTCAACAGCTGCTGAAGATGTACTTGTATTCAGGGCCATAGCTGATGCTAAAAAAAAAAAAAAACACCAGGCAGACAAAATTACCCGGATTTATTAATTGGCAATGTGATGACGTCATCAGTGCCATCCGTTTCCAGAAACTATGATTTTGCGGATTTTTTCAGCTATTCCAATGGAAATTAGGCACAGAACATGAACAAAAGCAGGAAGACAATTAATCGTCCATAATTAGAAAAAACTACTTTTTCAGAAGATTGATAACATTCGAGTTTTTAATCCTTTTATTTTAAAATTAGAGGGACCACTCGTAAACCGACTTTACAGAAAATAAAACCGTTTTTAAAAAGCTATGTATCTAGGCGCTAAACTTTATTGCAACACTACAGCGTTATATTGAAAAATTGGCAAATCTGAATTAAGAACCAAATGTTACTCCAATTTCGGTGAGTGGTTCTAACACAAAAAGTGACGTCTTCTTCAGTTAATGATTATTAAAACATACATTACTTAAAATCCGTAAAAAAAAAAAAAAAAAAAAAGAAGGAATAAGATGAAGATAACACTTAGTTATAGATTTAATTCAAGTTATTCATGAACTGGTGATTACGATTTCACAGTATTGCGAAACTTTCATTTTAATTTTCACTTTTCGAAGAAATCGATATGCTTGGCAAAATGCAGTTGCAAAATAATTAAATATGGAAAATATTTTTTCTACAGAAAGTAGATGTTGATACAACTTACGAAAATATTCAAATGAGAAAATATAATTATTTCATTTTTGTATAAACAAACACAATAAATAATTCAAAAGTTTTCGATAGCGTAACAAAAAAAAAAAAAAAAAATGAAACAGCATGAAAACAAATTTAAGATTTAGGTATGCACACGCTTTCGCAATTTTTTAAACACCTATAAGATTTAAACTTTTGAAAACTCCTAAAATCTATTTGAATTTTAATTAACTTTTGGTGACTTAGCATGAAGAATAATTGAAAAAATATCCTTTAAAAAATAATTGTTTAAAAAACTGTTTAGCTAGAAAATTTATAGTGAAAACTTGACAATTTTCAAAATAACGTTAGCTATTATTAATTATTTTTATTGCGTAAAAAACAATTTCCGGTTTTGCATTTAAACTATTCAATTATTAAAAAAAGTTATCCTATCTAATTGTTTTAGTACTTTTCTTAGGTTATTTTTGTTGATTTTTACAGACAACTTTTTCCTTGATGAATCTTTTTTCTTTTTTTTTTTTACTGACACCTCAAAAACCTGTAAAATAGAATATCAGCTAGGAAACTTTAACATCTAGTCAATTTTGAAAAAAAAAATACTTTTGAAAGAAAATTTCAGTTTTAATTTTTAAAATAGAATAAGTAGCGATTTAAGGGCGATGGAATTTTTGGTATAAAAAAAAACAATATATATTTTTTTTAGTTTATCATACATACATTTCTCAATTTCATTTTTACCCATGGGTAAAATATGAAAATATTTGTAGTATTTTTTAATTTTTTTTAATTGTTGAATTTTTTCAAATTTATCGTAAAATAATTCTTCTGCTTTGAGTCAAGTTTTAATTCAAATTATAAGCTATGAGCTAAAATTTTTGCGAATTATACGAGTAGTTTCTGTTTCTGTATGAACAAATTTAGTGCTTAACAAAATTCTTTGCAACAGACAGAAGTTATGGAAAAGGTGTCCTTCTTTGCAAATTCTAACAATCATATGAAGATTTTTAGTGGCATTGGGGAGGGGAGAAGCATAAGGACTGGATGACCCCTTCAGATTGTTTGCCAAGACATGACGACTGGCGCTACAGACAGAGGCGCCAGATTTCAAAGCCTCCCGATTCGGGAGGATTAGAAATCATTTTAATCTTCAAGATTAAAATGATTTATTGCGTCTTCCCTTCGACCAGGTAAGTAAGTGGAAGTGGTGCGGCAAAAATCAAAAAGGGTAGCTTTAATAATGTATGTTGTTGTCTTTTATAACGATATAGAAAACACAGAACACGGGAGCTGGATTAAACACAGCCATTTAGCTGGGCCGTTTATTCAGGAATTTACCAGGGGAAAAGGAAGTCCCTATCTTGTTATTCTTTTTATTGGAGAGGGCCTGTCTAAGGGGGACAACTCATATCTTCACATCCCTCTTTTACCATAAGGAGTTTTTTCTAACAGTTTCTTACAAGTTGTATCTTTTGGGTGGTTTGATAACACGACCTGATTTTGTAGTAGTTTCTAGTCTACTCGTATTGGTTTGTGTTGCATGTGCAGGGCTCTGCGCTTCCATAGGCGGTGCGCAGATGCTTATGTTGGTGCTGGGAGTTTCCTCAGGGTGCACGTCTGGTATTGATGTGGTGTTGGGTGTGTGGGCAACTTCCTTGAGGTGCCTGCGGTTTCTGCGGAGACTCTGCCCTGACGGCGTTTCGACGATGTATGAACGCGGTTCAGCACAGGCCTGTTTGACGATGGCTGGGGTCCATCTTCTTGAGTCTTGGTCTTGAATGCGCACTTGTTGTCTTGTGCTAAGATCAGGGAGGTCCTTGGCGTGTATGTCATGGTGCCTTTTCTGTGACAACTGTCTTTGGAGTAGTTGATTCTGGATTTCCTCCCTCCGGACGTTTTGGTTGGTGCATTTGGCGGGGAGGTTGCTGACTAGTTTGCGATTGAACAGCAATTCTCCCGGGGATGGAATAATGTGGTCTATTGGGGTGGATCGGAGACACAACAGGCTCACGTTTATGTCCCGGTTGCTTAGCATGGCTTTTTTCATAGCCGCTTTGACGGTCTGAACACAGCGTTCTGCCATGCCGTTGGATTGTGGGTATCTGGGAGAGGAGGTGATGTGCTCAAAGTCCCATGCTCTTACGAAGTCTTTGAAATGCTGGGAGTTCTAATGAGAACCGTTATCGCTGATAAGCCTTTCTGGGACTCCTTGCTCAGCAAATATTTGCTTGATAAACCCGATAACTTCCTTGCTAGAGAATTCTTTGAGTTTGCGGATGAAGGGGTACTTCGAATAGTAATCCACAATTAGAAGATAATTAACTCCATTGAGGTTGAAAATGTCAGTCGCTAGGATTTGCCATGGTCGCACAGGGATCTCGTGTGGCATGAGGGTTTCTGCGGTTTGAGATTTTTGCAGCTCTTGGCATATGGTGCATTTCTGTGTTATTCTGTCAATGTCATTATTGATGCCGCTCCAGAAAACACATGTTCTGGCTCTCAGTTTGCATTTTTCGTGCCCCTGGTGCCCATAGTGTATCTTTTCCAATATCTCTGGTTGCATTGATGTAGGGATCAGAATTCTGTCACCTTTGAGTATTATGCCATTTTCAATGGAGAGCTCATCCCGGTAGGACCAATATGGCCGCAAATTTTTGCTGACTTCTCGGGAAGTGTTAGGCCAACCTTGTAGAATGGTTTCTCTGAGTTCACAGAGGATGGAGTCAGCTGTGGTTGCGTGCTTGATCTGTGCTAATTTTTCAGTGGAAAACTGAACGAAATCCACTCTTTTATTGAGGTTGATCTCTTCTTTGTTTTTTCTATTTGGTAGTCGGGAGAATCCATCTGCCAGGGTCATCTCCTTGCCTGGACGATATGTGATGCTCAGGTCATACTCCTGCAGGCGTAGAAGCATGCGTTGCAAACGAGGGGGAGCTGAGATTAGGTTTTTTAAACTGATCATCTCTAATGGCTTGTGGTCACTTTCTACCTTGAATTGACATCCATATAAGTAGGTTTTAAATCGCTCACAGCCAAAGACGACAGCTAGCAGCTCTCTCTCTATGTTCGCATATCTTTGTTCTGTCTCTGTGAGTGCTTTCGACGCAAAGGCGATTGGTTTTCCCTCCTGCATGAGTACTGCGCCTAATCCTTTGTTGGAGGCGTCCACCTGCAGGCTTGTTTCCTTTGATGGGTTGAAATATGCGAGAGACATTTCCTGGCATATCAGATCCTTTATTTTCTGCAGTGCTTTCTGGTGACTGGCTGTCCATTGATATTCTGATTCTTTCTTGAGAAGATCCCTCATGGGTGCCGTCAAATCAGATAAATGCGGAATGAAGGGCGCTAAGTAGGTGATTATGCCTAACACCTTTTGTAGTTCTGTTACATTGGTGGGGCTGGGTAGTTGTTTTATTGCCTCTACTTTGTTCGGATCGGGTTTGATACCATCTTTGTCGTATATGGCTCCAAAGAAGGCTATGCGTTTCTTGTCAATTTCGCATTTTTCACTATTGAAGCACAACCCTTCGGTTTGCGCCACCTTCATAAGCTTGCGGAGGTTGAGATCATGTTCCTCCTTGGTCTTCCCATAGACAATGACGTCATCTATTAGGCCGATTGTCCCTGGGCATTTTTCCAGTATCATGTCCATTCTCTGCATGAATACGTCTTGGGACATCACTAGCCCAAATGGCATTCTTTGAAAGCAGAATCTTCCAAATGGTGAGTGAAACGTTGTTAGTCGTTGGGATTCAGTATCAAGCGGTATGGACCAATATCCATTTTTGGCATCCAGTTTTGAAAAATATTGAGCACCCGATAGCTTGTGCATTAGCTCCTCCATCGTAGGGGTTTTGTAGTGGCATCTCATGATGGCTCGGTTGAGGTCTTTGGGGTCCAGGCAGAGGCGAAGTTTTCCGTTCTTTTTCCGAACGTAAACTATACTGCTGACCCATTCGGTTGGTTCTGTCACCTTTCGGATGATGCCTTGGGATTCCATGGACTTGAGTTCCTTTTCTATCTCGTCTCTTAGGTGGATGGGGCACTTCCTGGGTGCATGGATCACTGGGTGATTGTCGGGTTTTAGTACTATGTGATAGTCGCCCTTGAAGTGTCCTATGGGGTCAAACTGGTCGGGATAAACCTTTTTTAAATCCTTGATCGATTCAATCGGATCTTTTATTTCTCTGGTGGTGCAGTGGAGGCTTACTAATTTTAGGCTTCTGAGTGAGGGTAGTCCAATTATGGCAGGTCCATTTGATGTCACCACATAAAATTTTATGTGTCGCCATAGACCCTTGTAAGCGCATTTTATTACGATGGATCCGTGCTGTGGGATCTTGGAGCCGTTGTAAGCTGTTAGAACAGCTGTTTCTTCTTGCGTCGTTCCAGGACGTGGATGTCCATTTTGGTCCACACATTTGGGGAACATTTGACGGAATGTACGTAATGGGAGGGCGTTTCCTTCAGCTCCGGTGTCTATTTTGATTTTTAGCCGGTCTGTGCCTTGCCTGTTTGGGAGTGCAACGTCGAGATTCGCGAAGGCTTCTGTTTCAGGTGTTTTTTCTTCGTGCTCATGCACTGAATAAAATGCCATACTCTCGAAATCACTTGCGATCTCTATTTCATTTTGCACATTAATGCAGCTCTGTTGGCTTCTTCCTGTGTCCCGTGCTGTTTCAGCTTTTTTGCGCTTGGTTTGCTGCCTGTTCGTGTTCTTTCTGTATGTCTGTGTCTGACACACTTTGGCCCAATGGTTCTTCCGACCACATGCAGAACAAGTACTGCCTCGTGCAGGACAATTTCCTGGCTTGTGTTGACGACCACATCTACCACAGACGTCGAAACTTACAGTCTTGTGTTTTATGGCGCTTATGTGGCTTTCCTCTTTTTTTAGCTCATTCATCTTCTCCATATGGCTGATTGAAGCTTCATAGCTTCTACACGTGTTAAGCACATCTGGCAGTGGTACGGGCTCGTTCTTGCTCAGTAGTTTCTTTTGTAATTCTGGGAAACGGGTTCCTATAATTATTTGTTCGGTAATTCTTTCAAGTTCGAGCTCGTCTCTGAACTTGCATTTCTGCGCCTGAAGCCTGCACCTTGCGAGAAAGTCATCGATACTCTCAGTGTCGGACTGTGCGTATTTTTGTAGGGTGAAGCGGGCAATTCGGAAATTAGTTTGGGGCTCTATTTGTTCTAAGAATTTTTTCCAAATCACCGCCGGATTTCGTTTGTCCGCTTCGTTGGCGAATAACCAAGAGTTGTATCTTCTCAGGCCTTCCGTGCCTGCCAGTAGCAGAATGTGGTCCACTTGTTTACTTTCCTCAATGGCTCTTACGGAGAAAAATAACTCGCATTGCTGCTTAAAAAATTTGAAGGATTCCACCAAATTATTTGTTTCCCAGTGCATGTGCGATTCCATTGAGTGACTGGACGTCATTTTGCAACAATATACGGGAGTGAAAGAGAATGAGAGAATGAATTCGACAACTTACGGTTTTCTCAGGAACATCCAAGATGGCGTCTTCTAGTGTGCACATGTGCGTTTTTGTTTTTTTTGTTTTTTTTTGGGCTCTCATTAATAAATTTCTTCTTGTGTCAGTTTATAGTCGTGTTGCGTGTTCCATTGTTGGTTTTACAGCTGCCACCATTTAATAATGTATGTTGTTGTCTTTTATAACGATATAGAAAACACAGAACACGGGAGCTGGATTAAACACAGCCATTTAGCTGGGCCGTTTATTCAGGAATTTACCAGGGGAAAAGGAAGTCCCTATCTTGTTATTCTTTTTATTGGAGAGGGCCTGTCTAAGGGGGACAACTCATATCTTCACAGTAGCCACAAAAAGAAAGCGGAAAAGCTTTGCCTTGCAGTCCCTTTGGGAAATCGGGTTCGGACTTTTGAGTATAACCAGTCTTTTCTCCTAAAGTTAAATAAACAAACACATTTTTATTGCGATCATTCGGATGTTTTCTTTGTTTTCCTTTCTTTCTTCGTGAATTCTTTAGTTTGATTTCTGATGAAGACATTTTTCCTTGCCCGGATTTTCACTATGATTGCACGGATCGGTCCGGACCCGTGCCCGGTAGGGCAGGTCGAGTTTGGAAACCCGGTGATGCATGGTGATGATAGTTGAAGTTTGACATAAAAAATGCCTACACCAAATATTTTTTCCAAATCGTTACCTTCGTTTGAGGAAATGACTTTAAAAGTAGAAAAATTGCAGCAATTAAAAAGTTTTTCGGTGAACTGAAAAGTATGTCTCGTCGTCAAAACAATCCGTACCGTTAGGAAAAATGAAATCATTATTTACAATAGGTTTTAAACTACACTTTTTTCATACACTAAATAAAAAGGAGTGAATAATGATATAATAAAATAAATATTAACTGTAAACGCAAAATTGTATTTTTAAGTAATAGCGACAGAACTTTGTTTTTTTTTTTTCCAGGAACTTTCTTTGGTGGGAACATTTTAGTTTACACCGTTGTAAACATACGCTCGTTGTTGCTTTATTTTTTAATTTAAAAAATAACAATTTTAGACTATTTCAAAAGGAGAAAAGAAAAAAGACTTGTTTAAAATATATATATTATTATATTTTAAGTGTCTGCAGCGAATTTAAGCATATTTGTTTCATCCGCTGAAGAAATTATTCTCATTGTTGTTAAGTAAACTTTTTTTTACTTCTTTAATTTGTTTTTCTATTTCACATCAAATCTATTTGAAGTTTTTATTAAAATATAGTAATATTCCATATAGCGGTTGCTATATGCTTTTCTTACCCACATTCGACCCATATACTTTACTCGTCTGCGATTGGCTTATAAATAACTACTGTTATTGTATAGGACAATTTAGCAATCGCAGTCGCTTTAACCTTTCACCTAAGAAGCAACTTTCACGTGTGTTTTGTTGATCGGTTTATTTTTAAGTCAATCACAGATTTTTCTTGTATAAAGAAAATTTCTCCCGCGCTTGCTTGTCGAGCCATCTTCTACACATAAATTCACGATTTTCCCAACCTTCGTCAGTAGAAATCCACAGACTGCCTAAGACTACTACATCGCATGTAAGTCTCTCTCTCTCGCTCTCTACTCAACGCACACACAGACACAGAACTTTGTCTTCTGTCTGACTTTCTTGCCTAAACGCATACACAGAACCTTGTTTTCTGTCTGAATAATTTCATCATGGATTTGAACTTTGAACTCTTGACGATAATCTTAACAATTGTTACAAACCTTTCTTTCAGCTAGAGAAAAAACTTCATACATCTTATTTTGTTTCTATGAACAGACAAAGGGGAATAACTCTTTTTTCACTTTCTCTTGCTGTGTATGTACTGTCATTATTGTTGTTTATTCAATAATTTGTTGGTTACGAATTGGAGTTGTTTAGTTCTTGTTGGTCGAATCATAATATAAATCGTTAGGGGACCCAAAATCCTCTACATTCCAGTTTTATTTTTTTTAAAAATAGCCCATACAATTTTATAGTTTTTCTAGTTAATAACTAGCAGTTATTTCTTTTACATATGAAACTAGAAGATAGCCTAAAACAGTTTGGTTTAGTTATCATTCATTTATTTTTTCAGATCAAAGTGTCATGACGTTCAATTTTAACCTGTGGTTCACAAAGATTTGCTGGTCCACCTTGTCGTTTGGATAAAACAGAACCCCCCAACTTTACGACAAGTAAAAAATTGTGAGATTTCTAAGTTAATTGCCAAGGAAATAACTAGTATTTGACAAGCAGTTAATCCACAATTGCCCTTGTTAAGGGAATGTTATATAGGACAGAAGGTCAATATATTTTGCTATTAGAGGGTCAAACAGAAATCTCTTGCAGCAACCAAACTGAAAAGAATGAAGGAACAGCTGGACAAACTGTTTGATATATTTTCTTGTAGCTGTAAACTTCCTGTCTTGAGATGTGATGCCTTTGCAGTACAGTACAAGACAGAAAATTGTCAAACAAGACACATAGTCTGCACTTGTCCTCCTAACAAGGAGGTAAGATTAATTCTATGATTCCTTTTTACTTAGCATAATTTGAATACCAATTTGTAACATTTGAATCAATTGAAAACTATAGATTCACCTGCAATTATGTTCCTTTTTGTAGAAAATAAAATAATATATTGGTATTCGTCATGTTTTCTGGACCTATTATTAAACATGCATGTTTTGCAATTTTCAAGTTCCCCTAGAAGACAGAAAATACTTAAAGGGCCAGAGGGAAAAAACAGGGCCAAAATGTAGTTATCAACTAGGACCTATCGACAAAGGTGCTATAAAAAAATACAAAATAAAGTCTGCTGAAGTGGAGAGACTGGAGAGGCAGAGTGAAAGACAGGAACAAGCTTCCCCAAATATTTCAATACAATCATCTTCTAGTGAAGGAACAACTGATGACAGTTTTGACCCAGGAAGACAGCCGAAGGGACCTTACAGCCTTTTAAAAATCCCAAGATATTCTATAGAACTCAGAGGTGATGTATTTTCCAATCTTGGTGATTGCGTAGCTAATGCCTTTCTGCTGGACCTAAAACATATGGACCTTCTTCACTCAAAGTTAAATTTAAAGTACATAATTTTAGATAAATCAAAAATTGACAGAGAAAAGGCTAGAATAAAACTATCCAGCCAATGTGAAGCATGTTCATCAAAATGAGAATCTAGTTTGTGTTGGAATTGATTGTAGAGTTGATAAAGACACTTTACAATACAAAGTTGTAGATGAAAATGATGGAAAAAAAGATAGTGGAAAACAAAGGAGCAGAGCGCCACTTAACTTTCACCAGAGAAACAGGAACAGAGAGCAAATATCTTACCCATAGAGTGATACTCAACCTGGGGATAACTGTTGTTCTCTTAGCTGAAGATGTTGTTGCAGTTTTCACAGAATATAACAGTGTAGATACTGTTAAAGCAATTTTGGTGGACAATACCAGTACAAACACTGGCTGTGAAGCAGGACTTATTACAGCTCTTGAAAAAAAAAAAAAACTAACAAAAAATTACATTACTATTGGCTGTTCACTTCATCAAAATGAACTGCCATTTAAAGTAATTTTTAAATTAAATGATGGAACAACAAGAAGCCCAACAACATTTAATGGTCCTTTAGGGAAACTTTGTATCAATAATTATCAAGATTTGCCTCAAGTAGAATTTTAAAAAATTAGTGGCCCTCTAGATCATCATTATCTGATGGAAGAAGAAACAAATAATTTAAGTGGAGACCAGAGGCTACTTTTTGAGTATGCTGTTGGCATTTCCTGAGGAGAAGTTAACCTAAGATATGCAGCTTGGAAAATTGGGCCCTTGAATCAAGCAAGATGGCTAACATTAGCCACAAGGTTAATGTGTTTATGAACCAGAGGTGTCTATCCTCAAACACTATGATAAATTAAACACTCTGGTCAAATTTATCATTCAAGTGTATGCAGTTAGTTGGTTTGTGATCAAAACCGACAATAATTTTTATAACCAACAACTGTATATCTTTAATATGATTCAGAGGACAAAACAACAGTCAACTGAAATCCAAAATACTGTTTTTAACAATTTAAAATATAGTGCTTTTGCACTACCGGAAAATATTATAATATCGATGATAAACTCAGATGAATTGGATGTGGGGGAAGGGGACATTAAAAAAAATTTGTCCATTAGGTAAGTAAATATTTATCTGTTAAATTTAATTAGTTGTCTCAATTTACCAAAATAATAGTCAAAATAATGTTTGCTTACTTTGAATGCAGAAGAGAACTAAAGTTTTTACTCTTCTGAAAAAGTCTGACTCAGCATCAAATATGTAATGAAAGGGACAAAACTCATCATACCACTGTATGATACAGAAGTGTGTTTGAAATCAATACTTTCACAGAATTGAAATAATTGATGGTTCAGGGAACATTCTCTGATTGAATTAATTATCTTCATATAAGCATTTGCTCGCCGTTTTGTCAAATTCTTTGATAAAGTTTTTGTTACGAATGCATGTTGATGAAGCAAGTAATGTGTAACAGACCTCAGAAACTTACATTTTTAAGAGGGCTGTGAATCCAGATTGATTTCCAAGCATAACAGAAACACCATCTGTACAAATGGAACTAATATCATTCATATTCAATGTATGTTTCAAGAAATTCTTTTTTTACTAAGTTGAATACATCGTATGCTTTTATAGTAGTCTTCAGTAGTTCACAAAATAAAAATGTTCTGACATATCGGATGACAGTAAATAGTTGGCTACAATGAGCAATGTGCATGAATTCATCCAGCTGCAATGATATTTTCATGAGACTCGCTTTGATATAATCGATCACTTGATCTAAAATATCGTGGCTCATTAACAATTCTCTTCTTGATGACTTTATTAGACACTAGAACTTGTGCCACCATGCTTTCTGCTTTACCCAGAATGATCTTGACAACTTCTAGAGCACAAGGCTTCACTAATTTTTCACTATTTGTATGCGATTTTTTATTTTTTTATTTTTTTTAGGTAACTTTAGAGGATGCTTCAAGGAGAGACTTTGCAATAAATGTAAATCACAACTTTGGTAAACTTCCTTGATGATAAAAAAGTGTTTTTATATATATATATATATATATATATATATATATATATCCGAGTGAATAAGGAATGAAGAAAAATTTTTTTACAACATCCAAAACATTAATTTAAAACAGTGCTCAATATATATAATATATTTATTATAAATTATATTTTAGAACATGTACAAATATTTTATATATCCACTACAATTTGTACATTTTGTTTCGACATTGAAATTACAAATGTCTCAGGTGGTGTAGAAAGGAATGGAAAGCCTCTTTTCTTATATTTGGCGAGTTTTGTGTGGAATGTTGGTGGGGGTTAGCAAAAAGGGAATAAGTCTTGTGTTTGAATTTTGAAGAAAGTGGGGTGGGTAGTGAATATAGTTGATTAATAAGTGTCTGGGAATTTTGTAGTGACATGTCTAGATCTATGCTATCCTGCCCCCTTTCCTAACCCAAATGTTTAAATCTCCATGGTTACATAATTCTATATGCTGATTGAACTGTTTAGACACACCTATTGCATTTCCTCCACCTACTACTCTCTAATTTTCTAAATAACCAGAAATTCATCTTATATTTTCAAAAACAAATCATTTTCACCATTTATTTTAACATCTATCTAAACTTATTTATAAATGAAACTTTGTGTGTGTGTGTGTGTAGCCGTTACCTATAGACTCCGAAACGGCTGAACCAATTTTCTTGAAAATTTACAGTTGTACTATAAGTGTCTGCGAGTGTTTTTAGCTAGGTTTTAGGTCGATGTACCCCCAATAAATATCAATAATCGAAAAAAATCGGGTTATAGAAAGAGTGGTCCGATTTTAATCAAATTTCATACACCCATAGACAAAGCCATAAGAAACAATATTCAGCAATTTCAAGGTTGCAATTCTTATAATAGTGCAGAAAATCGATAATATATATATATATATATATATAAAAATCGATACCAGGAAATCAAAATTTGACTTACATCCATTCATTTTTCTTTCAGTCTACGGTTTCGCTTTAACTAGAAACAACTATTGCTTTTTAGTCCTTCATGCCAACATCCAAAGAGTCTGAGCTCCAGGACCATGGATTAGTTTTAAAGTTTTCATTACACCCGAGCAACACCGGGCTATACTGCTAGTATCACCTTAAGAGGAACAGTTTTGTTCTGAAACATGAACATTTTTGGGTAGTGATATTATGCTTTTATAAACCATTGTAATAACAAAATTACAATATATATATATATATATATATATATATAGTAATTTTGTTATTATGATATATATATATATATCATAATAACAAAATTACTATATATATATATATATATATATATATATATATATTGGCATTAAATAACCCATCAAGGTTGATATGTTGCTAAACAAAATCAACCAAATTATTTAGGTAAGTAAAAAACAATATGAGAACTCTTATAAGTTAGCAGAGTTGTTTTTATCTCTCTGATTCAGGGGCTGTTCCTAGCTGCTCTCTCAAATTAGTCCAGGTAGATTTCTTTGATTATTTTTATCATTTATTTATTGGATAACTATATAATTAATTTAACTATCTCTTTTCACATTCTCAGTTTTTATCAAGGTGTGCCAGGGGTGTAAACTTCAGTTCATGGGAATGCCAGAAAAAGGAAAAAAAATCTTAAAAATGAGTGTAGTGATACGTAAATTACAACCTAAAACTCCAAAGACATTCAATTGTGATATAGACTATGTGGGGTTGAGCTTAACAGTCATAGAGCACAATATATCATTTCTAACCAAATAAAGTGGGATATTGTTTTTTATGAAGTACAAAATGTTTCTACACCTTACAAATAGTGAGGAGGATATGGTCAAATGTTGCAAAAGATTTAGCTGTAGAAGTCAATTAACATGATTATGGAGACTTTGAAAGTTATTCAGAGCCCAAGTTAGTTCTTGAACTCTCTTAAGATACAACAGGTTCATCTAAAAGTTGAAATGTCCATCATGCCTATCAGAAATCTTGACACCTAAAAGGTGTGCACAAAAGCAATCAAGTACCTCCTCCTGCATGTAATCAAGATAACTATCCTAGTTGGGGTAATTTAAAAAAAAAAAAAGGGACCTTTCTCAAGATCCCCATGATTTCCCTTTGAACGCAAAGGACTTCAATTTCTAGTAGGGTGCTACTCTTTGCCATAAATAACAACCTGACTTCCTGATGATTTTCACAAGATCAGCTCTATACTGAATCATCAAACAACCTTTTCATATTGACACTAAATGGGAGAAAAACTAATGTTGTCTACTCAAAATCACTAATGACATTTTTTTCTATCCAAATATTTTTCAACTATTTTTAAATGTATAAATAATCATCTTTTTTTCAATGTGTCATATAATAAAATATATTAATATTTTTTCATACATTATACTTGAAGTTATTTCCCCATGGACAATGCTGGTATCATTGCTAGTATTGGATATCAAATATAATTTTTTTTTTTTTTTTTTAATCGTGTCACCACAAGCAAGGCATTCCACTGCCACTATAGCGCAGGGGGTTACTTAGAAGGATTGGGTATAGGAAATGTCAGAAGGAGGGTGATAGACTAGTTAGGATGTACATAGGGAGAGAGATACTGCAGGCAGTCAGCCAAGTTGGTATCAATCACATTACAGATTCTTCGCTGTATTTTGTCAAGAACCCCGAGGAGAATAGAGGGGGCACCCGACCAGATGTGGCAGCAGTACTCAATACACGGGCAGATGGTGGATTTATATAATTGCAGGATAGATAGGCAGAAAGAATTTCCAGGCCATGCACAGAGAGCCGACTTTCATAGCTGCGGATTTAGCAATGGATTCGATATAGTCATTCCACTTGAGGTCTGCTGAGAGTGTCAGGCCAAGCAGGCGTAGTGATTTACTCTCTGGGAGGCAAGCCTGTTCCATGCTAATGGGAGGGAGGTGCGGTTGTCTGTGGTGGTTAATTGACAGCAGCTTCGTTTTGGAAGAATTGAATTTTACGAGCCATTTCTTACCCCAATCCACCACGGATTGGAGGTCCTTCTCAAACTCGGCAGCGAGGTTCGCCTTGTTACCAACACCAGATTTTTGATCGAGGCGAGAGTAAACTGTGGTATCATCAGCGTACATGCCTACTTGTGATCTTATGGTATCGGAGAGATCATTGATATAGATTAGAAAGAGCATAGGACCTAGGATAGAGCCTTGGGGTACACCCGCGTTTGTAGGGTAGTTCTGAGAGGCATGTCCGTTTAATACCGCCTTCAGTGTGCGGTTAGAGAGGAATGACCGGATTAAGTCCAACAAAAGTCCAGTTATGCCATAGCTTCGCAGTTTCCGTAGAAGGCCGGCATGCCATACTCTGTCAAATGCTTTAGAGATATCCAAGGTGACCGTTCGGGCTTCACCATTCTTGACGAGAGCCTGGTATATATACTCGGTGATGGTCGTTAGCATATCAGCAGTGGACCTGGTGAAGCGGAAGCCATACTGTTTGTCCGAGAGGAGCCCATGGGCTGTGAGATGCTGAACGACCTCAGCATTGATTTGCCGAAGATTGGAAGAAGGCTGATGGGATGGTAATTTGCGGGTTCCAATGGTTCACCAGTGTTCTTGAATATTGGAACCACAGAAGAAGACTTCCAACAGACAGGAAAGCAGGAGGAATATAGGCAGAGGTTGTAGAGCTTAGAAAGGATAAAGGAGAGTTCAGGGGCACAATTCTTCAAAACCATGATTGGGATTCCATCCCCACCACTCGTTTTGTGAGGGTCCAGTTTTGAGATTATGCTAGAAATCAGCAAGGGCGTGATGTGGACATCATTCAATTGGGCCTCAGTTCTAGATGGGAAATCGGGTGTATGAATTCCAGACGAATCCAGAGTCGAATTGGTCGAGAATCTATAGGCAAAGCATTCAGCCTTGTCAGCTGGGGAGGTGAGGACCTCAAACTCGTTTATTAGTGGGGGTATTGAGGACTTACTCTTGCTAAGCACGCGTTTGCAGAGGCGCCAGTAGTCTTTGGTACTGAACTTGGAGGATGCTATGCACTGCTTCATCCTGGCAGCAAACAGCATCTTAGCTTCGTTAAGTATCTTTTTACACTTATTACGAGCTGAGGCGAAAAGGCGCCTGTTTTGGTCCGACACGTGGCTACAATAAAGCCAGAAAAAGTGATTCCGGTGGGCAATGGTGGGCGTGAACCAGGGGGATGAATGCATCGATGCCAGCCTTAACCCAGGAGGAGACCTCTGATGCACAGTCTTCAATGGGAAGACTAAAAACTTTGTTCCAAGGGATGTCACAGAGGAAGTCATGGAACGAATCCCAGTCTGCTCTTTGATAGTAGTAGGATATTCTGTTGGTCTGGGTTTCTTGGGTAGGAGTGGAGTGGAACGAGATGTTGACAGAAACTACGGCGTGGTCAGAATTTCCGAGAGGACAGAGCTGTCTGGTGGAGCAAGAATTTGGGGTGGAAGTGAAGCAGAGGTCTAGTAGCGAGTCCCTTCCATTAGAGCTATTGGAGAAACGTGTGGGGAAATCCACCACTTGTGTAAGGGATTGGGAGATCGAAAAATTAAAGGTGTGGACACCAGCAGGGTCGGTTGCAGAGTTTTCCAGCCACTTAGTATGGTGGGCGTTAAAGTCGCCAAACACGAAAATATGGGCAGATGAGTGCGAAGAAATGGCCTTGTCGATATTGTCAGAGATGCTGTCAAGTACCGAACAGTCAGAGGAGGAGGGGGAGCGGTAGAGGAAGAAGAGATAGCTAACAGAGCTTAGAAGTGAGAGACGGAAACACATGAAAGACTGGTCCAGGGATTCGAGAGATGTTACTCTAGCTAGGGGGAGGTGTTCACTGACATATACACCAAGCCCATGCATATGGACGTTGGAGTCCTTCCTGAAGAGGGGAAGGTAACCAGGAACATGGAACTCAGAGGAGGGGATAGACGGGTCAAGGTTAGTTTCACATAGGGCTAAAATATCAGGGGAGTTAGTTTGGAGGAATGCTTCTACTCTATAAAAGTTAGTGCGGATACTGCGTATGTTAGTGAAAAAGACACAGAGGGGTTTGGGCATTTTCCGAGTAGCTGGTTTGATTTTGGTATTTTGTTTGTTCTTTTTCTTGGTGTTTTGGTTGAGGAGAGAGGACTAGGGCAGAATCAGTTGGTTACTATTTGCAGCCTGTGAGGAATGGAGACGGGCGCAGCCTGCAGCATAATGTGGCCTCAGGGTTGCCCACCGGAGGTTCATGAAGGGACACCCGTCCATGCGCAATATGGCACTACAGGAACCCCGATATTATTCAACTGTTGATCAGAGCAGCTACTCAAGACGCTACGCAAGAGTTCGGGCTCCTAACTACCAGTCGGAAGCAGCAACCAGGAAATTGCCAACCCGCTACCTTTAGAATGGAGAGACATTGCCACCACACTCACTAACAGCAAAGAGCTTCCAATTGAACTACCACTAACACCGAAGGAAGAAGGACCGGGAACCCCTTCCTAAACAAGAAACAAGGTGATCACCTCTACTCCTGTTCAATAGAAGGGGGTGGAGTCTGAAACCGGGCGATAGTAGGTACTATCTACTAGAAAGTTGATAAATGGAGTAAAAAAATAAAAATAAAATAAAAAAACAATTACAGAATTTAAAAAAATATTTTTATGAAAATTAACGGAGTACCTGATCTTTAATTTGTTCCAGTGTCAAGTTGTCTTCCTCTTGTTTTTTCTTTTGTAATTCCCGTTCTTTTTTCAATCTTTCAATGAGGGCATCATGTTCTTGTTCTGCAGATAGATTTTAATAATTTAAGTGAGTTTTTTTTAAAGATATGAATAAATGTCAGACTCTTTAACATAACTTAAAAACAGTACAAAATATCCAGAGTGGCTAAAGGAAAATATTCACATAATTCCCCTATTTAACTCAATACTACAATTTACAAACTTGTAATATACTAAAATTACATACATGCATTAATGTCTATACAAAGCATTTAAATCTTTATTCATTTAGATTTTGATTATTTTTCATATAAAGTTGCCAAAGTAAATATTTAAAAAAAGAAGCTTAAAAAATATAGAAATATTATGATGTGACAAATGCATGTCAGTACAGACACAAAAGGAGGTCTGAATCATGTGCAGACAGGTCTGTCAAAGTTAGTTGTCCCTCATTAGCAGAAGAACAGCATAGCATGTCCAGATATGGGCATCTCTGGAATTTGTCTAGAGACAGGTTTTTGTAAACTGTCTCATGTCAATAAAAGTGACAGGAAAACCAGCAGTCAGCAATATGCAAGACTTAATGACTCGTGAAGACATTCCCTTGGTGCATTTTTTTTTTTAATGTTATGTGGCACCAACCAATCTATGGTTTCTGAAGCCCTAGGCTCTCTAGTCATTAGTTTTATTTCATTTCCTTTGTCTCTTTCCCTCCTCTGCCTGTTATGCCATAATTCTTAAAAGAACAATCTGCGAACTGTTTTCTTCCCAACCTCAACACACCCTTGCCTTATTTTACAACATATGGTTAATTACATTGATTGATATATTTCAACTTAAATATACCTCTTTGTCAGTTTAACAAATTTTAAATGTAAAATTTGACATGAAAACATGTTTGAACTTTAAATAATTAGACTTTCAAAATTATTTTACCTAATTTTATAATACCAATTTTCAAGTTCATGCCATCAACAATATACATAGAATCCAGCTGTCTATATTTCTGAGATGAGGTAGTATTTACAGTATTTTCATTATTTGAACAACAATGCAACAAAGATGAGGACAATAGTCAGAATAATGTAAATACTATAAAATCCATATTTAGAAAATTGCTTACCCATCAAAAGCTTTATAATTTGAGCAAAGCTTCTCTAAAATCAATTGCTAATTGATTAAATGCATTCAATTTTCTTTTTCTTAAAAATTATAAGTGGTTTCTTAAAACTTAGTTTGTGCAAACTAGGTTATATGCACTTCTCTTAAAATAAGTGGCATTAATAAGTAACAGTTTTTATTACACAATATTAATTGAAACTCTTGACATGAATTATTTTCATTTTTATGCTATTATTCACTCAATAAATGACACAAGAGCCACTTATAATGGATTACTGGTTGGCATTGTTTTATGGATTATAAGGATATGTAGGATAGATAATGGTTGACCCTAGACTAAACTGTAAGTCAGAGAAGCATCCTCTTGGGTGACAAAGCAGCAGCTCTTGAGAAGAAGTCTTCCTTATCAATGTGATATGTCCCGAAAAGGGATATATATCAAGACGAGGTAGTTAAGTGATTTAGGTAAATGTAATCGGGTAGGTCAATCTAGTACATAGACGTAATCGTAGATACTCATCATATGCAGTGTTCTGAGATGTAGACATAGTAGATCTCTAGTGGAAGATCTCTAGATCTCTCTCTGTCTTTATTTATGGCTGTCACTAGCCAATCACATTCCAGTGAGGGGGAACCAAGGTGTATACATATTCATTACATCACCATTCACCAAGCTAAATTTTCCCGTGAAATTTAGCTTCAATAGTTCCTCTATTAGGGTCTGGAAATAAACAATCAACAAGTCTTTTTTTGCCTCAAACCTTCCTGCTGTGGTGGTGTTTGACATGCTGGTACCTCTGGCCTTGAGGTTGGGAATACTTCCACAGGAAAATGTTGACTTTGGTAACAGGAATTTCAAATGTGTCATACAGGACTTCCATTGAAATTTCTTCAGTGTTTTCCATGACATCTGTAGTATGTCTGGGTTTCAATTGATTACAATGTCTTTTACACCCAAATTTTTCTCCTTTTGTCATATATGACCTGTCCAATCCTTTTGGTTATAATTCCTTGTTCCCAAAACATTTTTCCAGCCCTAAAGTTCTTAAAAAAAACATTTTCACCTGGATTATATGCTTTAGTCATTTGGTTTTCTGTTTTCACAGTTTTCTTCGCCGGACTAGGCAACAGCCTGTTGAAGACAGAGCATATTTTCCTCATAAACATTAACTCTGCAATTCTGACGTCATATTTGGGTTTGACATGATCCTATATACTGCCAAGAATTTTTGAATATTTCTTTTATTCATGTCCACACCATGACTTTTTTTTTAATGCTCGTTTAGAGGTGCCACAAATTTTTCCGCCCATCCATTCGATCTTGGATGATGTACTGGCATTGTCATGTGATCAATGGACAATGATGAACAGAATTCCTTGAATTCTCTTCCTGTAAACTACGCTCTGTTGTTGTTGACTAAAGTTTTAGGGATACCAAAGCGACTAAAAATTTTGTTAATTGTGTTTATTGTATTTGTTGCAGCTAGATGTCTGCACTTAACAATTTCTGGCCACTTAGTGAAACTGTCCACAATAATTAGATAGTAAGATCCATTTATGGGACCTGCATAGTCAATATGCAATCAAGTCCATGGGACATCTGTCTTTGACCATGGCTGAATCTTTACCAGTGGATCCCTTGCTGCCAGATGACATCCTCTGCACTGTTTCACCAAGTTTTCTGTGTCTTGGTCCATCCTCGGCCAATAGGTATAACTTTTCATTAGAGATTTCATTCTCGAAATCCCTGGATGGCCACTGTGAAATTCTTTTAGAATTTTCTTTTGCAGAATAGCAGGCATTACAACTATCTGCATATAGTAATACCTGATCGCAGATTGAAAATGTTGACACACGACTTCCTTTTTTAGATTTCTCGATCTATTACAGTTTCTTCCAACATTTCCGTATATCCAGGTATCAATCTTGATAACCCATCAGTGTGACCTAACTTCTTTGAAGGCACATATTCTATTTTGAAATCATAATAAATAGAATTACGCCCCAATATTGTAGTCAATTTGCCGTGTGAGTTGGTATACCTTTTCTTTTTTCAAATATTGATAACAGCGGTTTATGATCTATTTGCAGAGTAAACTCTCTTTCGTATAGAAACCTGTGAAATTCTTTCACAGCGTATATTATTGCTAAACTCTCTTTTACGATTTGGCTGTAATTTCATTCAGTGGGCAGTAATGTTCTGTGCTATTGACTTCTTAGATCCGTCTAGGAATTCATGAAGTAATACAGCACCTAGTCCCTCATTACTGGCATCTGCTGCTACAATAATTTTCTTCTTCAGGTCAAAATGTACTAACGACAGGTCAGTTAATAGACAGCTTTTTATTTTTTTAAAAGCCTGTTCGCATTCTTTCGATCATATCCACTTTGCACCCTTTTTCAACAACTCATTTAAAGAAACTCTCATATATACTTTTGGGATATAAATGCTATAGTAGCATGGCATTCTATACTCCAGGCCAAGTCATGGTGCAACCGAGAGCTGGAGGCCTATTGAAAGATGTAGGATTTTCAGAAATTTTAGAAGAAAATGAAGTCAACCACTTTATGACATACTTAAGATAACATTTTTATTCACACCTGACGATAATAGGATGTGTTGAAAGATAAATAAATGAAAATATGTATTTTTGCAATGAACACTGATAATTATTAAACAACACAAAGCGGTAATTATGATTTCTGATAAAAGATATATTGAATCAGAAATTTATATTATTTACAGGTGTCAGTGAAGCCTTTATTCAATCTATTCCCTGTGAGTGAATAAAGACTTTGGTTTAAATTTACATTACAGTTACTGGGTTTGACAAACAGAACCCAAGAAGGCTGGAAGACATCAGCCAAAGTGTGTATATAATCAATCATCACAGAAATACAGACAAAACAAAATCATTCTAGGAAAGTTTCAAAACTTTTAGAGCTGGTTCTTTTTCTGATTTAGGTGTGCCATGTTTGCAAAACTTTTTCAAAACTATATTTGCAAAAATAGAAGCATGCTTTTTCTCCATGTTGAAAAATGAAACTCAGAAATAAGCATAAAAATGTTACTTAATGATATATAGCAAATCTTTTCCTTTATTGTATGGAAAAGGATGAAACAAAAAAATAACCATTGACAAGTGTGGTCAGAAGGAACTTTTAGTTTTCCACGGTCAATTAAATTGGTATATTTCCCATACTTTTCATAATAAAAATGGGTTTCACATTCACTGGGTTGATTATCATTTCTTGTAATATATCCAGCTATGTACACAAGAGCCATTTTTATTTCATTGGAAAGAGATGGTTCTAAATTTTTCAGATTGTCAAATATTTCTGAACCTTCTTCACAAAGTTTATAATCACAAGATGTACATTGGTGACCTGGATTAACATCAAATTCATCAATATTTACATTTTGATTTAAAAGTAAAGATGTTTGCTTAATATGCAGCTTTTCAATACATTGTTGAACATTTATAAAAATAGGTGCCACCTGATCCTTGGCAAAGTTTACCAAATTCTTTTTCTAATGGATCAGTTGAAAATTGCCCAAATAGTACATATTTATGACTTGTAGCTAAAAGGTGTCGACATAGACTAACAATTCCATTGCAAGTATGATGTATGGCAGTAGCAGTGTTTTGGGATAATTGTTTTTTACGATTACCTTGACTGCCAGCCATATTAAGAGCCATTTTACCAAATTCAATGATAAAATCAAGTCGGGTGTCATTTGGAGATCTGATTTCAGCTTGTAGAGGATTATTATGTAATTTATCAATTTGAAGAGATTTAACATTTAAAATTTTCCACCATGTCAAAATCTTGTTTATGAAGAGGACTGAGTGAGAAGTGCATTAAATTTTTTTCAGAAAACACCCTGAGGCAAGTAGAAACCTGTTGTCTTTCTATTGGCTTTGGAGCAATGGAAATTCATTTAAATCTGAAAGTTTGACTAGTCTTTCAGATTCAAAACGATATAACTGTTTAAGATGTGTCCATTTTGCAACTCAACTTACTCCATCATCATCAAAGATTAGTTCTCCTGTTTTTACTGTCAGCCACAAATTGTGAATATTTTTCAACAGATGAACATAATCAAAAAGTAAATGTTTATTATCTTCAGTTAACCAAGGTTTTTCAGGAAGTGTAGGATATAATTTTTTTTAAAAAATAGCCTTTACATCAGCTGGTACAGATGTGATGGCTTGGAATGTTAACTCAATTTGTTCAAATAAAAAGGCCGATGTTAATTTTGAAATTGGAATCAATTTTGTAAGAAACTTTGGACCCCCCTTGAGACATATCAACATTATACCAAGTACTGTTTGAGCAAATACAGATGGATTGTCAACTGATTTACCAAATAGTTGTTTGCCATGATATAGCAACATCTTTTTGATATATACTTCATCATGGAGAATTATGCACCCTTTTTGACTGGTATTAAGAGTATTAAATATAGATAACAAAAAAGATTTTTCATTAAGTTTTGAAACTTGACGTCATCAATGCTAATGAGGGTAATTGAAAATCATATCTTAATTCATTATACAATGTTCGTGGTCTTGCATAGTACCCAAAAGCATGCACAACTATATCTGAGCTGTATTTTATTCCAACCATTTTGGGAGCCATTGCTAAATCTTGTGATCAAAAGCTATAGAATTTAAATATCGGATGAATACTTCCAGTTTTGACCAAGTATCAACTGTATTTATACAATTTTTGGACAGGCTGCTAATATAACACTTAACTCCATAATGAAATGTTTCAAAGCACAAATTATAAATTTTCGACATAAAGAGAGGAATACCATCAATAGATTTTGATTATTGAACAAGTTAAAATATTTTCATCCAAAAATGCTACAACTGGATATATAAAGTCTTTTTTGGCGTTAAGCAGACTTTCTTTCAAATTTGTATAATTGATTTTATCTAATTCTAAAAACGCATTAAGTTCATCAGCAATTTGATTTCTAACAGTACTGGAGGTTTTTTTATATTCCTTTGAACAGCTGAGGGTGTTAGTATTTGACTACTTGACACACCTGGCCATACAATGGTGGATTTTTTAGATGTATTTTTCCATTAACTTTTATGGTATCAAAATTTGAAGGCCAATGTTGTTGACAAATAACAGTATTGTTAGTAACATTTAGATTGGCATTTGGAACTGATTTTATCCATTGCTCTCTCTAGTCTTTGTTTTTTGGAAAACGATAAACTGGTATTTTATTAATCTCACCACACATAGTTTTGTCTTGCTGGCTTCTGTAATTTGTTTTGTAAACAAACACACAGCACTACCGGGGCATGGCTAGGAATTAAGTAGTATCTGAAATGGTAGATTAAACATCTTTAACAAATATTTCTCTTACTACTTCAATTTAGGAGTAAATTTTCAAGCTAAATTAATTATACTCTTAATTACAGCTTTTATCCATGCACCCTGCCCAAATACACACAATTAAAACCAAAAATTTTAGAGAGTTGCCTTCAGCTTGAGAATCCACTTCTAAATTTAAAAAAAAATGGTGGGGGTATGGTTTTGTTTGAAGAATACTGTTAGGTTTGCAGTTTTGCACAATATTATTAATCATTTAATTATCAACAATAAAACTGTTTTTAATCAAACAAAAAATAGTAATAGCTGCATAGTGCCATTAAACTAGAAATTAAAAAATTCAATTTGAAGTTGGTATTTACATTGCTTGGCTCTCTCCCAAAGGGTCAGCCATAAAAAAAAACAAAACAAAAAAATGCCCCTCCAGACATAAAAGATTGTTTTTGTTCTTAAAACTCCTCGCAAGGAGATTGGGAAGCAAGGAGAAGGCTTATTTCTAACATTCTTTGTTAGTATTTTATTTTCTTGTGAACTAGTTTCGAATTCTTCACCGCCAACTGGAAAGGGATATATATCAACACAAGGTAGTTACGTGGTTTATGCAAATGTAGCCGAGTAGGTCAATCTAGTACGTATACGTAATCGTTGGTACTCAGTGTATGCAGTGTCCTGAGATGTAGGCGTAGTTAGTAGATGTAGTAGATCTCTGTGTGTGTCTTTATTTATGGCTGTTGCCAGCCAATCACATTCCAGTGAGGGGGGAACCAAGGTGTATACATATCCATTACTTATTCATTACATCACAATGGAATGCAAAAAGAGTGAGGACAGTTTGTGAGGACTGTGTACATGTTATGGTTTGTGTTGGCTGTAGATGTTTGAATTAGTAAAACTAGAGAATGTAGCTCATGAGAAATATTGAAATAGCAATAGAGAAATGAGAGCTTCACAATGTTGCATCCAGAGGATGGAAAATAATTCATCACCCACAAGGTTGCATAAATGCTTTTGAACTTTATCAAGGCTGGAAAAAGAAAACTGCATAAGCTCCAGTCTAGATATGGCAGTAATATCCCATTTTTGGTCTGATATGACTCTTGTAATAATAGAGCATGGTAAATGGAGTCAGTTACTTTCTGGAGTGGTATAAAGAGCCAACCACTTTTCCAACATCTTTTTACAATAGGTTATATACATGTTCCACTTGAGTCCCAAAAGATGCTTAAAAACCAAGGAGCCTCTTCGAGAGTTCAACCATGCATAGCGTCAATTCGATGATAATAAGTTACTAGCTTTGTCTTAGCAGTATTGAAAGTTACAAACCAGTTCTCCCCTCTATTGGGCCGTTAAAGATCAGATGAAAAATAAAGTAGCCAGACATTTACTAACCATCTGAAAATGTTTTAAGGGAAATCATTACTATAAAGCAGAAAGAAGATAAACCCAAATAATGAGCTTTATGGGACTCCTGTATTAATTTCACAGGCTTCAGAAGCCTGACCATTGACAATGATCTTCAAAGACTGATGGGAAAGACGTTATGATTACAAGGACTATCCAGAGCTGGAAAATTTGTACAGCACCCCTTATACCAAACCTTGTCAAAGGCCTTCGATATATTTACAGTGATAACTGTCATAATGAAGTTATTATTGAGTACTTATAGTAAGTTGTCTGATTTCATCATAGTTTGGTTTAACATATCTACAACTCCATTGTAATACATCACTCAATATGACCTGGGCCTGACATAGATGGCACCACTAATAAAAAATCCATATGATTTTTTTGAAGTACTAATCTTCAAATGGCACATGACAAAATTTGGGCCCAATCAGATTACAGTTATTTAAGCAAAGCTACTGTTACAAATTTTCAAAACAATGGAAAAATCTGAATGTTGTATGTTGATAAAGCATTGTATTCTGATAGGAAAAAATACTGTTCAAGCAAAACAATGGCTTCATAAGTGTTATTCAGACCCTGCTTCATCAGAAACAACGGTTAAGAGGTGATATGCTGACTTTAAATGCTGTCGCTGAATGCGCAGGTCACCCAAAATCAGCAGTTGTCCTGAAAAACACCAAAAAATCCACAAACTCATTTTGGCCAATCATAAATTGAAGTTGAATGAGATAGCAGAGGAGTTGAACTTATCAAAAAGCAGTGTATTCACCATTTTGCATGGACATTTGTCAATGAAAAAACTGTGTTCAAAATGGGTGTTGCATTTGCTCACAGTCAATCAAAAACAACAATGTGTTGACAATTCAGAGCATTGTTTGCAACTGTTTCAATGCAACAAGGAGTTTTTGCATAAAATATGTGGCAATGGATGAAACACTGATTCACCACTTTACTCCAGAGTCAAATCAGCAGTCAGCTGAGTGGACAGCAGCAGGTGAAAGCCATCCAAAGTGACCAAAGATGCAAACATCAGCAGGCAAGGTTTTGGCCACCATATTTTGAGATGTGCAAGATATTTTGTTCATTGATTACCTTGAGAATGGAAGAACCATGAATAACAAATATTATATAGCATTGTTTGTGCATTTGAAGGAAGAAATCACCAAAAAACAGCCATAAATGAAGAAAAATGATCTTTCACCAAGCCAATGCACTGTGTCACAAGTCGATCACAACAATGACAAAACTACATGAATTACACTTCAAATTGCTTCCTCATCCACCCTATTCTCCAGATCTGGCCTCCAGTGATTACTGGCTGTTTGCAGACCCCAAAAAGAATTCATCAAGAGATTTGGCTCCAATGAAGAAGTGATATTGGAAACTTTGAGCCCAAAGACAAATCATTCTACAAAAAGGGCATTGAATTGTTAGAAAGTGTTGAAATCAGTGAGTCACCCTAGAAGAAGACTATGTTGATGAATAATGTTGAATTTTGTCTAAAAGTTGTTTTATTAGTTAGGCCTGAGATTTAGTGGGTGATGTGTTATGATGCTTGTGTTCCATTTGTTCATTTAAGTAGTAATTACTTTATTTTAGTGAGTGGATCTTAAGGATGAATATGTTTTTGGTTATCCATTTCCATATATTCCATACTTTCTATACTGTTTGTTTTCCTTGTTTATGAACTTGTTCTTTGTTTAGTATGTTTTTGACTGTTTGGGTTCTATTCAATTTTTTATTATCTTATTGTGGATTGTAGTCCTGTTTATTAGCTTTTACTTGTTTCTTCTGTTTTTTTTTATTTTGATTTAGTTTTGTAATGAGGCTCGATTGATTTTTGTTCTGTTAGCTTCTTGTTTGTGGAATTTTTCCTTTTAGGAGTTTTGAGTGTTTTGTTGTTGAGAGGTTGTTGTCAGTGAATTTTGTGTTGGATTTACATTGTTTCCAAGTTTACAATTGGTTTTAATGTTTCCAATATGTTTTTTAATTCTTGAATTAAAAATGTTAGTTTTTTGTGTTTCATGTAATTTGTTTGATATTAAATTTTCATAGGTATAGCTTGATGTTGCTTGAATAATTTTTGCCTATGATGGTGTACTGGAGTTTATTTTGAGGCTTTTTCTTACTACTGAGTAAAGAAATTTTTTGTGTTTAATTTTTAATATATATTTTTCCAGATTTTGTAGTCCCTAGGAGTTTCCCTATGATTTTGTTTGCAATTAAGATATTTGGTTTCATTTGGACATGTGATCTGTGTGTGGTTAGGATCATTCTCCCCACATTTTCTACATACTCGCTTCCTTGTACATTTATTCTTACTATATCTATATCTTTGGCAGCTGAAACATCTTAATGAGTTTGAAATATGTTTCTACTTTGGAAACTGTACAGCCAATTTTTATTTCCTGTGGTGGTTCTGGTGCATCATGAGTAATGATATAAGTGTTTGTATCTATAATTTTATCATTTTTTTATGGATATTCTTTTTATGTCTGTAATGTTTTGTTTTTTAATAGAATTATTTTTCTTAATTTCTTCCAGTGTATACAGTGAAAGTTCTGTGCTTCTCACCACACCTTTGGCGGAATTTAAAAATTAGTGTGTGTAGACTCTTACTTTTATCTCATGAAATGTGGTCATCCTTAGTAAAGTTTCAGCATCATGTTTTCCTTTTACTTCTATCAGTAACATTATTATTTCCACTTTTTTTGTACTTTTTTTTTAACTGTTTGTGGAGTTATCTGAGATGCTAAGATTTTTTTTCTATTACAAAAGATGACAACTTATTAGTTTGTTTTCTATTGATTCTATAACTATAAATTTCAAAAATTGTTCTTTTGATTGATTTTCTATGTCTTCAAATGGATATTGACTATGAATGAGAAAACAGTGAGCTGAGTTTGAATCCCACTTAGGTTCGTTTAATTCACTTATGCACTACTACCCTTGGGAAAGGTATGAATTCATCACTTCTTCCTCCAGCTACGGGTTAAACAGCAATATAGATTGAATTCTTTAGCCTTGATTGGCAACTAGTCTACTACAGAAAGTAATGCCAAATGCAGGACAATCTACCTAGTCAGTCATGTACTGAAAGAATATGGCAATTAACTGACTGACAAATCAAAGGTGATTTTCTAAGAGCAGCTTAGATGTGGTACAAGGCTGAAAGAATACGGCACCCAGTGAGAATCAAACTCACTACTTAATTGTAATGATTCTAGCAAGACAAGCTTTCTTGCTTTCTGCCTGTTGGAAGTCCTGCGTGGTTTCAATATATAAAAAACACTGGCAAACCCTCTGATTATCACCCTCTCAGCCTCCTACTGATTTTTGGCAAAGTGTTCGAAGCCATCATCAACGCCGAGGTGGTTCAACATCTCACAGCCCACAGACTATTCTCTGACAAACAGTATGGTTTCTACTTCACCAGGTCTACTGCTGATATGCTCACAACTATCACTGAATATATACACCAAGCTCTCGACAAGAACAGCAAAGCCCAAACTGTTGCTCTAGATATCTCCAAAGCGTTTGACAGAGTCTGGCATGCTGGCCTACTACGCAAGCTGTGAGTTATGGTATAACTGGACAAATGTTTGACTTTATCCAGTCATTCCTTTCAAATTGCCCAATCAGGTTAGTATTGAACGGATATGCCTCCCAATACTATCATACGGACGCTGGTGTCTCTCAAGGCTCTATTCTAAGTCCTATGCTTTTCCTTATCTACATTAATGATCTCCCAGATGTAATAAGATCCCAAGTAGACATATATGCTGACGACACTACAGTTTACTCTAGCATCGATCAAAAATCTGCTAAGGCTGACAAAGCAAACCTCGCTGTCGACCTTGAACAGAACCTCCGATCCATGACGGACTGGGGTAAGAAATGGCTTGTGAATTTTAATGCTTCCAAAATGAAGCTGCTATCTATTAACCATCACAGACAATCACTCCTACCCCCTATTAGCATGGATCAGGCTAGTCTCCCTGAAAGCAAAACACTGCACCTCCTCGGCTTAACTCTGACAACAGACTTCAAGTAGAATGAATATATAGAATCCATAGCTAAATCCACTGGTAAGAAAGTCAGTTTTCTGTGTAGGGCCAGGAAGTTTTTTCCACCTGAAACAATCCTGCTCATATATAAATCTACCATCTACCCATGCATTGAATACTGCTGCCATATCTGGTCAGGTGCTCCTGCTACCCACCTGGGTGTCCTTGACAAGATCCAACAAAGAATCTGTAATGTGATAGATCCCAACTTGGCAGCTCGGATACAGTCACTTTCTCACCAGCGTAATGTGGCTTCCCTGTGTCTCTTCTACAAATACTTTCATGGCTTCTGCTCTGATGAACTTAGCTCACTGGTGCCCCCTATATATAAATTTACTCGAACCACAAGATTAGCAACTAGGTCCCACCCTTTTACTGTGAAACTAATAAATTGTAAACGCAAATTCTACTCCAGCAGCTTCTTTTCTCGCACTTCCTGCCTGTGGAATTCCCTTCCATTTACTTGTTTTCCCGACAGCTATAATCTCCAAGAATTTAAATGTAAAGTCAATAGTCATCTCCTATCTCACTAACCCGCATTCTCTCTCTCATGCTCCTTTCTTCGTCCACTCCACTCTCATCAGTATTCTCATCCTTCTTTTATCCACCTCCTGACACCCCTTATAACCAGTCACTCTTTCTCATAACTTTTCTCCTATGTAATCCCCTGCAAAACAGTGGCAGTAAAATGCCTAGCTTGGGGCGATATGATTATTAAAAAAAAAAAACATCATTATACCCCATTGAGGCACCAAATGATCAATGTATAGTCTTCTTGGGGTTTTTTTTGTGCTCATACTTCATTTATTATTATTATTCATCAGCCATGCTCCCCACATACAGGGGAAGGCAAAGAGGGGAGAAATCCCATTCACTTATTCCTCCAGGGCTACATGACTTGTAAACTGAAATGAGAGAAGGGTTCCAAACACCTGTTATACCTGGGATCATCCATCCAAGTATGAGCTTTCCTCAGAGGTTGAAACAGCCATGTCAGATTCTTTTATTCCAAGTCAGATTGGCTCTACAGTCATTGCTTAATAAATCAATTTAATATGACAAATGTAAATGCATTTTGTTTGTTTTGTTGGAGCCTGATGTTAGCTGGTTGATTGGACTGGGTCTTTCCAACCACCCGTTTGTCACCCACAGCAAACAAGTGACCCCGTTTGGTGACTTTTACCCACTTCAGAGGTTCAGTTAGCATATTCTGAAGTCACACCAACAGGACATTATGGATGCGAGACCTGGACCATGTATTGAAGGTACAGTAAACTGTTAGCACTTTCACATGCAAAGCTTGCACTCAATCTTGGGCAGGATAGGATCAGAAACCTTGAAGCACTGGACAGCACAGAAACCACCAACATTGAAGCCAAAATCCTGAAAGCTTAACTAAGATGGATGAGGCATGTCATCCAGATGGATAATGGCAGAATACCAAACTAACTTCTCTATGGTGAGCTAAGGGAAAATGAAAGCATGATAGGCATTGAAAAGTTTTAAAAACTGCATCAAAGCCAACATTGCACACATTTAAATAGCCCACAACCAACTTGAATAGTGCACACAGGATTGAATTGGATGGTGTGCCCTGACACGCAAAGCAACAGACATTTGAGGCAAACTAAAGTGAGAGCATCAATGAGGTTTGTGCAAAAGGAAGGCAGTAGAAGCACCCAAACCTCCAAGCCAATTTCTCTATCCCCACTGCAGACATCTATGTCTTTCTGCACATTTGATTCCTTCAGTCTCCACTGAATTCACCTATGCTCATAGATATCATTGTTAAACCTAAGAGACCCCCACTAATAAAAATAATGTTGATAGTAGTTATGAGTAATGTTTTTTAAGTCATGTAAATCTATATACCTTGTTTTTTCTTTTCTCTTTCTCTCATTATATGCCGCTTTAATGCTTGGTAAGTAGCAACAGTCATCTTTGGTCGATCAATAAGTACTGGCATTTTTTTCTTTAAATTTAACTGAAAAATAAAATTATCAAAAGTTAAAGAAAAACAAAAATCATGATTATAATAAAACTCTCTCTCTCATATATATATATATATATATATATATATATATATATATGCAAATACATGCATATATAAATATTTTTCTGATGATAATAAAACAGTGTTTAATGTAATATAACAGAGCTATTAAATATATTAATAAATATACATATCATCCTAGCAGAAATTGAAGTTTTATGCACTATGCAATCATCAGGTGCATATTAGAGCTCATATGCTTATTATGATTGCATAGTACATGAAAGTCCAAGTTGGACTATAGACATAGGATAATTATATACACCATTGGTGAACAAGTAACTTGGAGGGTTAGAAGAAAAAAAAGAGGCTCTACACAAGGAATGAGAACTGTATACCCCAGTGATTGTAATAAAGGGTTCGGTTCGAAATTCCTAACACCTGAAGAAGGCCAGAGCATACAACAGCCAAAACATTGTACAAATGACAACAAACATGAGGACAATAGTCTGAATAATGTAAAGAGTGTAAATACTACCTCATCTCAGAAATATAGACAAATATTGAATAGAAATAGGTTGATTACAACTAAGTAGCAAGGTTGATTCTCAACGGGTGCTCCATACAGACAGCCTTGTCTCATCTCAGTTAATCACTTTAAAATATTTTTTAGTTTTGCTCATGCAATTTTCAAGAACTTTTCTTGTGCGCATTATTTTTGATGTAATGCTTCTATAGCCTAAGCAAAAATTAAAATATATCTATAGAATCTTTTTAGGTAACAGGTCACAAAAACCGGACAAGAAAGTGCATTATTTTTATGCAAAAACTTTAATTAGTGTGTGTGTGTGTGTGTGTCTTTGATATGTAAAAAAATAATTACTAAATGAAACAATTTTTTTAAAATGCTACCAAAAAGTATTTAAACCCAGCTTTCATTTTTGAATGAGACTTTTCTAATCCACAATAAAAATATTTTCAAAAAATAAATTAAATTTAAATATCACCCAAATGGTACAAATTTATTACATTTTAAATTGAGCACTTCCAAGCAAATTATTGTCAATTGTGCAAATAAGAGATGTCGTTAAAAGCTATCCTTGGTGGACAGGAGATTAAAGATGATTAATTTTGAATAAAAAAGACATCCCCTAACCAACCTTCTTTATCTATGATCTGCTTAAGAGGGAGGGACTGGCTGATTGCATTCAATGCCTCAAAAACCAAACTAGTTATATTCTATCATCACTAATCAGCCCCTGAACTATCACCAATCACAATGAATTAATGTTCCCTCAGAGAGACTCTGTGCCTTGAACACTTATAGGTTGCGCTGATAAAAACATGTCTTAAAACTATTCTTATAACATCCCACATATTATTTGGTAAAATTAGGATTTTCAGTAATGGAGATTGTCGCTTCATATACTATGGAATTTATAAGCCATTTATTTTGCAGAGGACATCTTATTCATCTCATTTGATGTCCTTCTTTATTTTATTTTTTTCATATCTCTTAACCAAGTAAATTAACCACATTTCACTGCCTGATGATGGTGCATTAAACACCAAAACTTTAGCTATCAAGTTGCAGTATGCTATTATTATTAAAACTATATGCTCATTTTTCATATTGAGCACTTTCTAAAAGTAAATATCTAACTGTGGATTGTACTTCCATTAAGTGGAATATGGCCAGGAGCTGCCTAGTCTTCACTTTCGTCTTGATAGAATCCAAGAAACATCTGCATGTCCTTGTGGGTGACAAATTATTTTCTACCCTACAAATCCTTTCCTACAGACAAAAAGTTATTAGCCTCTCAAGGCTCTGTTATTTCCATGGAAACTGTTCAGACAACCTACATTCTTTCAGATTCACCAGTTCTAACCGTCAAAGCTAAGAAGACCCACCAGTCCATGTTACGCAAATTAGAGCGAACAACCCTAATTTCCTTCAAATTTCATTTGTGTTCTGACATGTAAATTCCACAATATAGCAGCTTCTTGTGAACCACTGCTCTCTAGAACTGACTCAACAACAGTGTTTTCTTGATCACTACAATTTTTTAACTTATTCAAGTCTAGGATTAATCTTCCCCTCATTCATATCTGCCTAATAAACCGTGCCTCTTTCTTTACAATCCTCTACTACAAGTGGTTACCTGTCTTCTACAGGGTGAACATCACTTAAAAAAAAAAAAAAAAAAAAAAAATACACACACTTTTGAGCAAAACGGGATATAAATTACTTTCCTGACATCATCTTTTCTAGCTGAAAAGTTCGATCAACTTTTTTCAATATTTTTCCGGGCTTTTTCCCTAAAGCTTTCTGTGTAAATTGGTTTCTTTCTAAAAAAAAAAAAACAAAAAAAGATTTAAACTAACCATTATGTACCCCTCTTTTTTGTTTTTACAATTTTATTTAAGGCTCCACCATAATAGAGGCAAAAAAAATATGAAGTGTTGCGGGGTCAAGTCCTGGAGGAAGTCAACTCTGCAAACTTGAATTCTAGATAAGTGTGAAACAGCCAAGACAATGAGGAGACAAAGGCAGACGTAAAAACAATAACAACTTTGGTTTTATTTACAATAATTACTACAAGATATAGTTCGGGTTCGCTTCAGGTCCGAAGGGTGGTAGCCTCTAAGGAGTTGGTGCGGTGAGCGTTTGAGACCTCGTCCAGTGCCGGGTCAAGCTGTGGTGTTCGTTGCGGTAGCTGGTCGGCTGGAGATGCTAGATGAGTCGCCAGGCTGGTTCGGGACGTTCCATCTTCGGGTCTAGGTCGAAGTGGCGAGTGTGAAGGCGAGCTCATGTCAGTGAAGGATATTTGATGAAAGGCGGAGTCCCTCAGCAGGGCCAAGTTGAGTTATGGCCGTTGCAGATGCGAGACTGTAGCGAAGGGTAACATTACAAAATCCCTAAACAGAGCCGAGTCGAGTTAAGGTCTGCACAGAAACCCTAAACAGTTGAGTCGCAGCTGCGACTCCAACTGGCTGATTCAACTGCCGAAGCAGGATCAGGACCAGAAGTGTGTGACGCGTACACCCAGGTACTGGTCAAACATTACCTATCCACCGCGGTGGATAAGTTCAAAACCGGTCATAACTGGTCTTTACTTGTCTTAGGTGTGCCCAGCCTGAAGGCTCCGAAATTTCTGGGCACAGCGAGGCTGGTGATAAGCGAAAAGGTGTTCGGTCACTGCTCCCAGATCGGTAGGAGCAGAAAAAGTGCTAAATATTAATTGCTCCCCACATCGTTTGGTGTTTTGGGGAGCACAGCCTAATTCCAGGTGTATTTCGATAGTTTTAGGCTAGGGCGTATTTGCTGAATTGATCTGTGTCGCACGTATAGTTAAATTTTCTTGAATTTTCTTTATGGCAGCCCTTAAGGGTCCGCCATTTGTTGGTCAAGGTCAGAGAAAGGCTGCTAGCTGCTGCTGTTGCTATGGTCGATTTGGGGTCAGGAAACGGCTGCTAGCTGCTGCTGCTGTTATGATCGTATCTTTTTAGAAGCGGCTGTTTGGGGCCGCGACATAAGTTTTATGTTTTAAAAAAACGTAATGAACAAATAAAATTTTTAAAATAAAGTGCACAATCACAATTATTCACTTTACTTTTGTTTTAAATCAACTATTTTATCGAGGAAACGAATAACGAAAGAATATGAATCTAGAAACAAAAAGCAGATAAAAAACACAAGGAAGCCCACTTCAAACAAATTTTCTGTGTGTGTGTGTGTGTGTGTGTGTGTGTGTATCGTAATCAGTCGGTGTTTTTGTGACAAAGACTTTGTCATAAGTGTGACACCACAGAATTATTCTTTCTGCACAATAAGCGATATCGGTGTGTAATTGTTTTCTCTCGTTGGATAATGAACAAATGCTTGCATTTTTTTTTTTGTTTATTTATTTATTTTTTGGCTTGTCACTATTTTTCATGTTAATGTAATTAATAATAGTAAGTATTAAATTAAAACAACGTAAAATTGCAATAAAATGAGAAATTGTGATAAAATTCTTGACCATAAAAATGGGAAATTGTTGAAAATGTTTTAAAATTTTATAAACACAATGATGAAGGAAGATTCAGTCAACATTTCAAAAGGAAGATTGAAGAGCACTAGTTAGAGTATTTTTACATTTGAAAGAGAGATTTAAAGGAAAATATCAATTAGAATTGCTATTCTATTTACCAAGTGTTAAAAATCATTCAGAGCATTTAGTATTTAAAATGGCATTATATGCAACAATTACATGCAATAAGTCAAACTTTAGGTACGGAACGGAATAGTTCCAAAATAAATACCTGCAAGAATATTACTAAAAAAAAAGTTAAAAAAACAAGTCACTTCTGTGGTTACTGGTTCAGTTATTTTTAAAAGAAGAAATAAGAACCAAGTAAAACGTTTCGCACTATTACGTCGTACTGTTCTCTTTAAATACTTACATATCTCTTTATTTACCGTTCCAAGAATTTCAATTCCAAATATTAAAATTTGTATTCCTCAAATCGGAAGTTATAATTTTATACGGAAACGACTCTTCACTCTTAGAAGAGTAATAAAACTATGATAAATATTTGCAACACTTCCGGTTGTTTTACGCTCTAAAACTTTAGGAAAACAATGTCATCTTTACCGTTTAAGCAATTCCAGTTTTGTTCACTCTGTCGTTGCAGTCATGTTAATGAAGATAAGCACATTTATACGAGGGGACATCGAAATCGTTTAATATCACTGCTTCAGCGATTTAGCTCAAAGGTGCGTATAATTTTTCCTACTTATACTTCTTGAATTATTGCAAATATGAATGAATTGAAACATCTGCATTTCTGCTTTAGCTAATCATTTAATCGAAAATGTTATTGTAGATAGCATACAGATTTTCTATGCGAAATGTGTAATTGATGCGCCGAATTAAATTCCGACCAAATCAATCGCGTTCACTTTCGCACATGCCCATAGGTCCTACAGCATAAGAAAACAAAGTATGATTTCATCTCTTCTCCCCGCCCCTCAGCTTTTTGACTTTGAAAATAGCAGGGCATAATGTATTCTCGAGCTTTGTTTGTATTGCAACCAGTTTAAGAGTACTGAAAATTTCTTGCTTTTTGATAAATATTTGATGGTTTTCTTTAAAGTTTAACAAACATCCAATAGTCAGTTGAGTGATTTTCTCAAAAGTTTCTATACAAGTGAAATTAAAATAGGCATTTTTCTAGCTGCCTTCAAAAATTCAATAAAATGGGAGAATACATGATGAAAAAATTCCCCAAGTACCAAATATAATAAAAATTTATTGTCAAAATAATTGTGACATTAAAATGAAAGATCAAAGGATTTTTATGTTTTTAAAAAAAAAAAATAATTTTTTTAATCCTTTTTAGAACAATAGAGATTTTGATTAAAACCATTTCTTTTCACTTTTTTTATGTTAAAACCATTGCTTTTTTTTGTTTTGTTTTTTTTAACAAAGATTTTCTAAAAGCTTTGTTAAAAAAAGAAATATTTTTTTACAACTGGAATTCAAACTGAGTTTGAATTCCAGTTGAATTTGTCTCACTCACTTATGCGCAAATACCCTTGGGAAATGTATGAATTCATCTCTTCTCTCTCCAGCTATAGGTTAAATAGCAGGACAGATTTGGTTCTATAGCCTTGGTTGGGAACCAACCTACTACAAAGAGAAATGGCAACCTACTATAGGAAAATCTTCTGCCTAGGCAGTTATGGATCTCTTGATCCATAACTGCCCAAGCATGTACCATGTATGGCAATTAACTGACTAACCACACACTTAATTTTTATAAAAGTTTTGAGAAATTCTTTATTGTATTGCTTGATGTTTCTTTGTTATGAGGAAAAGTCCTCAAAGAATTTAAATCCTCAAACTTCTTTGGTCAACCAGGACCTCATTTGTAGGAAAACTTACATGAATTATAAAATAAAAAAATGTAATAAAACTAAGACAATTTTTTAAATGGAAATTAAATTTTTCATTTTACTTTTATACCTAAGGTTTAAATTGTTTTTTAAAAAATGAAAAATCTTGAAGCTTTAATTTTAGGTTTAGATTACAATAAGCAAAATACTTTATATTTAAAACCAAATTTAAATAGATTGGTATCATTTTTTTTTTTCGTCTTTTTCTGATTATCAGTAAAATTTATAAATTTGTAAATACAATATAATTCTCTTTCTTTCAAAAATAAAATATACTTTTCTAAAATCTTGAGAAAAATTAGCTGCTGTTAAGTTTAATTAATCTGAATTGAAACAAATACTGCAGAACATATTGCAAAAAGCATCTTTTTTAGATAGGCTATTTTTTACTTGTTAGGTGATTTATTGGCAGTTTGATGTTTGGCAAATTTAAATAAGGGGTACATAAGAAAAATAAAATTACATGAGTAATACAATGTGAATGTCTTTTTTATATCTAATCTAAACTTATTTATAAATGGAACTTTGTGTGTGTCTGTTACCTATAGACTCCAAAACAGCTGAACCGATTTTCTTGAAAATTTACACAGTTGTACTATAAAGTGTCTGCGAGTGTTTTTAGTTAGGTTTTGTGTCGAGGTACCCCCGATAAATATCGATAATCGAAAAAATCAGGTTATAGAAGGAGTGGTCCAATTTTAATCAAATTTGATACACTCATCGACAGAGACATAAGAAACGATATTCAGAAGTTTCAAGGTTGCAGTTCTTACAATAGTGCAGAAAATCGATTATATATATATATATATATATATATATATATATATATAAAAGGCAAGGTGTTTGTGTGTGTGTCTGTTTATCTGCCTGTATGTTTGTATTGTTTTTCAGCCCTTTTATTTTAGTTTTTGCTTTGGGTTTGGCTCTAAGTAGGTATAATTGTAGTTCTTAGTCTCAGCCATGATACCATTTACTCAGAGGACTAATTTAGCCTTCAAAATTCAGTTTATGATGAAAAAAACTTATTTGATATCGATACCAGGAAATTCAAAATTCATCTTTCTTTCAGTCTATGGTTTCGCTTTAACTGGAAACAACTATTGCTTTTTAGTCTTTCGTGCCAACATCCAAAGAGTCTGAGCTCCAGGACTATGGATTAGTTTTAAGGCTTTCATTACACCTGAGCAACACCAGGCTATACTACTAGTATGTATGTATGTATGTATGTATGTATATATATATATATATATATATATACACTATATTTACACTCTCACACCCTGATTGAGCACTCTGGAAGAATGGAAGACTTTGAAAAACAGTAGCTACTTTGGCATGTACACATCGCTCATTCCGTAATGAATTAGAGCACTCTGGCTATTGGGCATGTATAATGATAATGTATACACTAAAAAGTTTGCCTTCTTCTACCGAACGCCCATAGCCCAGAGGTAGAATCGCTGACTGACGCCAATTCGGTCAGGTTTTAATCCTGGGTTAAAAAGCAAATAAAAAACACAAAGAAGCCCACTTCAAACAAATTTTCTTTGTGTGTGTGTGTATCGTAATCAGTCGGTGTTTTTGTGACAAAGACTTTGTCATAAGTGTGACACCACAGAATTATTCTTTCTGCACAATAAGCGATATCGGTGTGGACAGGAATGGAAAGCCTCTTTTCTTATATTTGGTCAGTTGTGTGTGGGATGTTAGTGGGGGTTAGTGATAAGGGAATATGTCTTGTGGATTGACCGTTAGAATTTTGAAGAAAGTGGTGTGGGTGGTGAATATGGTTGATTAATGGGTATCTGTGGGTTCTGAAGACAGATTTAACATTAGCAATTAGAATGTAAGTTTTTATTACCTTGCAACTAGACTATATCTTTTGGATTTCTTAGAGGAGCAGGTAAGGGGTGGGATGCTTATTTTGTACAGAATATTTTTGTATTTAAGCAGAGTTTTAATAATTAATTTTGTATATTTAATCTTAATTTTGGATTTAGGAAATCAATTTGTTCTATTAAATTTTAATTAGATCACCGTTTGCAGTAAGATTTAATGTGAGAGGTAAAATTTAATGTTAAAAATTTAAGGTAATAGATAAGTAAGTAATAGGTGCGTAATAAATCGAATTTTATATAGGAGGGAAGATTAAATGTCTGTATTCAAGGTAATAGTTGAATAGGTAATAGGTGTGTTTGTATTTAAAGTAATAGATGAAGTTTAGTGTGTGTATTAGGGACAATTTTTATAATTAATCTAATTATGTATATTAAGCCTTACTTTAGAATTTAGTCAATCGATATTTTCTATAGAATTTTGAATGTTTTTTAAAAAATTAAAAAAATATATTTTTTATTTTTTTAAAAATTAGGTCACAGTTTGTGGTGTATGTAGGAGTGTTGTTAGTACAGTGAAGGTGTATAATTTCTAGGGGGTCCTAGCTCTGGCTTTTTTAGTATTTTTTTAGCATGATTGTAAGGTTAGTTCTTTAATGTGCTTGAAGTTTACTGTGGTTTCATGCTTCTGGTTTAAAAGCTTGTTGCTATTCATATATTTAATGATTTCAATTTTTTCTTAAAGACAAAGGAAACATGATTCCTTTATAAATTTAGCTGTTCTTGCTTGTTTAAGGATTTTCCATTTAACTTTTGGCATTTTATTTTTGTCTTTTAATTTCCAAAAGTATTTGGAGAGAGACATCATGTTTTGTTTTTCTTTGTTATTGAAGGATGAGAAGTGATTGTAAAATCGCTTTTTAAATACGTTCATGGTATTTCCGATATATATTTTTTCAGCTTTAGGATTCTCCATGGATGAAATCGAACACATATGTATCAGGGATTTCATTGAACATTTATTGGTCATGGGGCATTGGTTTGGGTTTCTACAGTTACAGAGGTTGTTATTATGGGGCAGACTGGTATTAGTGTTGGAGTTATTTTTGTTGTGTGCTTTTAATATTTTGCTGTTATGTACTTTAATTATTTTTTCTAGATTATTGGAGCAGCTATAGCTTAGTCTTATTGTATTTTTATTGAAGATTTTGCTTAGAGGGCTATTTTTAGGAAAATGCTTATCTATTAGTTTAAGAAATTTATACCCCAGCTTGAAGTTAACTGATTGATTAAAAGGTGGGTTATACCATATGATTTTCCTGTTTCTATTTTTGCTTTTTGAACTTCTGAATTTTACCACAAAGCTAATTTTTGATGATTGATATCTACTTACTTCCAGGATTCTATCGTAAATTACCTTGTGTTTATCAAAAATTTATTTACTGGATGAGTGTGTGTTAATGCAGCGTTCTACTGATGATGGAATATGCTTGATAATGGATGGTGGGTGATTAGAATTGGTGTTTATATATATTGGGTTTGCATTGTTTTTCATGTAAGGTTGGAAAGTGTTTGATACTAAGTCTAATGTTATGTCTAGGAAATCTACTTGCTTGATATTGGGGTTAATCACTACGTTAAGACCAAAGGATTTAAAGACTTTATGAATTAATTTTCTAGTTTTATCAACCTTACCTCCAATATATATAACTACTCATTAACTTTTAAGCATTGTAATATTTTATTGAATTTCAAGTGCTTTGGATTTTTAGCCTTGCTTATGAAGACTCTTATTTCAAAAATGTTATAAAATTATCAATAAATTTTAAATTTATTATAGATACTCTTATCTTCTGATAGAGAGAAATTGACATATGTATACATTACAAAAATTCAAAATTCTTTTTATAATACTGTTGTTGAATGTAAGCTTTTTCATTTATCATTAGTAAATACAGTAATACCAATATATAACTTTACCATTACAAATTAATATAGAATTTTAAAAATTTTAATATTGTGACAGAAGAATAAAAATTTAAAAAGGAATATGTACCCAAATACATTTTTAGCAATAATTTTTTTTAATTTTCTTATTTCTTCCAAGCAACGAAAATTTTCCTTTTTAGTTTAACAAAAAGTTTCTTTTTTATAATTTATTTTTTTTATACATGTCAGAATATTTTCCCCGTTAAAATAACATACTAATTAAAAGGTTTTGCTACATTTATGAATTTTAAGTTAAAACCTATATAATGCATTAAATTTTATGACTATATTAATGTTTTACTTAAATTTCTTTTTTTATTTTTTTATTTTTTTTCCTAAGATTGATACATGTAAAAACGTCATTGAACATCCAGTGATAAAAAGTTTGCTTCAAAGTGAACATCATCAAAAAAAATTTTGGTGTTACTTTTGTGAATCAGAATTCAGTCAACATGTTATCAATGAATCTTGGCTTATTTTGGAACAAGGTTTTCTAGATCATCTTACCAGGTTTGTTTATAGATAACAATTTTCAATTAAATTTCCTTGATTTGTGACTGTAAAAATTGTTACCTTGAGTTTAAAATTTGAATTTTATTGAAAATGAACTTTGAAAATTTTTAAATTACAATATTTTCTACTTACCTCACTCAGTGCCCCATACTTTTAGCTGTGTGCCACATATAAGCTAAGTTTAGAAAATTGCCTTAATATACATGGTATGAACATAGAGATTTGTCAATGGTTATAAAATATACCACCCTTTTAAAAAATATAATCTTAAGCATTGTTTAAGGAAGAGAAATGCAAAACCAATTAAGAAATGTAAAAAGCTATTTTCATTATACAAGTTATATAAATTTACAATTGTTAACATTTTAAAATTTATTTGTATTTTAACCATTGGTTTTTATCATCAACTTCAAACAGTAAAAATAAATATCAATACTTTTAAAAAAATATGTCAATTGAGAATAAAACTTGTTCACCATTTTTACAAAAAAAAAACTTTGAAGAACTTATTTACCCTGAAGTACCACTCATAATTAGATAAAGTGGTAAATAAGCTGGTGAATTGAAATGGTCATTGTAGAGAGCAAGGATCACCATTAAGATGGTTTCGTTGTTAATGGAACACCAGTTTTCCTTGGGTGCTATATAAACATTATGTCAGCCTTGCACAGGCACATTTTGACTTGGATTTAAGTCAACTCTACATGGTGCTGTGAATAGGATATACCTATCAGAATTTTGAACTTTACAACATACTATTAAATTGAAGTTTAATAGAAATGGCTTTGGAACAAGGTGGTAGCAAACAGTATCTACAACTGGTTCAACAGTTGGTAGAACTACAGAAAGAAAACAACAAATTCACACTCGCAGAGAAAGTGTGCCAAATCAGTCCTACACCAAGAAACTGGATAGACCCATTATTGAACATAGTTACACAGATTGAGACTGGGCACTGTTAATCGACTTTTGATATCAATATAAGCAAATGTGCTGCTTAACAGACCTGGCTGAGTTGAGAACAGCTTGTTTTATAGAAGTTAGTAGGATCCAAAGCTCTTAACACAGCCACAGAAGAACAACTATCACATGTACAGCTCATTGCTGTGAAAGATCTACATAAAGAAGTGCACAGGCACAAATTCCGCAACATGTTGCAGCATGAAAAGGAGAAATCTTACACATTTTTTGGCAAGGCTATGGTCTCAGGTGAGGTTTTGTGAATTTACTGTCCAATGCGTGAACATAAGTTGCTAAAATTTTATAAATTATTCTGAAGACATGGTAGCTGGTCAGCTCGTCTCTGAACTTGCGGACAAGGAATACCAGTAAAATATTAGCTGAGGCTAATACTCTTACCTCAGTGGAGAAAAAGTGCCACAGGTTGACTAGTCTAGAAACTACAGACACATCAACCCCTCACTTATGAAACAGTTTGAATCCACACTCAATATTTGGCTTGTGGAGGTCTGAGAGGAAGCAATCTTAAGGTGAAAATACTCAGAGTTCCATGAAACAGGCCATGCAACAGATGTAGGAAGATGTCACACCCCAACTGACTGAAAGAACAAAAGAATTGCCTGGCGAGAACATTTTAATGCTGTAAATGTGGAGTGACAGGACACTTAGAAAAGGTGTGTCAAAAATCAAAGATGGCGTCCACTACGGAATCGACAAGTAGTTTGACAAGGCACTAGTTGAAGGTACTCAGTCATGGAAGGAAAGAAAGCAAAGTGTCCCATGAACAGAGACAAGTATTACCAGCAATGCCACACCTCATATGGAGTAAGAGTGAATTTCAATTTAATACTTGAGTCCAATGCCAAATTTGGGTAACCCTGGATAATAATAAGATTTGCTGCCAGACACACTATATCCATGCCGTCACAGACACTGGTGCTCAAACATGTTTGAGTGATCTGGAAATACTGAAAGTATTAAGGTGTACTTACGACATACTGATACCAACCAGCCATAGGATACGGGGAATCACAGAGAGCCAAATTATATATTAAAGGCATAGTTTTTATGCATATCGGGGTTGGTCTAAAAAGACCGGGCAAGTCGTTTATGTATCAGAGAATGCATCAAGATTTTACTTATCCAAGGCAGCACTAAAGGACTTAGAACTAACCTCCCATAGTTTCTAGAGTCATACATTGAAAGCTAATATGTCGATTGCAGATAATGGGAAAGCACCATGTGGATGTCCTCAAAGAATGACAGTCTTGGAAAAACCAGCCAGGATTTCATTCACACCTACTGAAAGCATTAAGGACCATTTGGAACAATGGTTATGGGAACACTTTGAGTCCAGCACGTTCAATACCGGTCACATCAACAATTACAAGTGATGACAGGGAGGCCACTGTACATAATGTTTACCCCTGAGGTAAGACCATCCACTGTGCTCACACCCATTCCTGTCCCTCATAATTGGAAGAAGAAAGCAAAAGAAAACCTTGACCAGGATGTCCTTGTTGGGCATCATTGAACCAGTGCCAGCGGGTTTGGGGTTTAAGGATGGTGGTTGCACCAAAGAAGGATGGGTTATGCAGGAGAACAGTAAATCTACAAAAACTGAATTCTACAACTCTAAGGGAGATCTATCACACTCCGTCCCCATATTTAACCAAGTATCTGTTGTACCTGCCTGAACAAAAAAGACAGTCCTAGATGCATAGAATGAGTACCATACTTTACTACTCTCCCCAATGGCACAAGATGCAACCACATTCATAACAGAATGGGGTTGTTACCAGTACTTAAGAGCACCCCAAGGCTTTCACGCATCTGGAGACAGATACACTCACTGATTCGATGACATGACAGTGGATACACCCCAAAAGACTCATTGTATCGATAATACCCTTCTTTGTGATGAATCCATAGAATCTGCTTTCTAACATACACTGGACTACATCACCCACTGTTGCAGGAATGGAATCATATTCAACCCCAATAAGTTTCAGTTTGCAGGAGATGAGTTTGAATTCGCCAGTTTCTTAATTATGGCTGTTGATATAAAGCCAACTAAGAGAATGACTGAAGCCATTTTTAACTTCCAGACTCCCACAAACATCACAGGTGTCAGGTCATGATTCAGACTGATCAACCCAGTCTTGTACACATTCTCACAAACTGAGGTTATGGCCCCCTTCCAGGAATTATTACATACAAAGGATTGCAAGTTCTATTGGGATGCTACCCAGGACAGTCTTTTTGAAGAATCTAAGAGAAACATCACTCAGAAGATTGAGGAGGAGGTGAAAACATTCAAGATTAACAGGGCAACATGCCTCTCGACTGACTACAGCAAAACTGGCATAGAGTACTTTCTCTTCCAGAAGCACTGCTGATGCCAACAGAGCCCAAACTGGTGAGAACCACTGGAAAATAATCCAGGCCAGATCCCAATTTACAAAGGATGCAGAATCTCGCTATTCTCCTATGAAAGTGGAGGCTCTGGCATTGATATATGAATTAAAGCCCTCCAGGATGTCTATACTGGGATGCCCTGACTTGCTAGTCACAGTGGACCACCAGCCAGTGGTGAAAATATTTTCAGATAAACTCTTTGAAAATATAAAAAACTCTTGCCTATTCACTTTCAAAGAACAGTCATTAATATACAGGTTTTGGATTAAACATGTCCTAGAAAAACTTAATGCCACACCCGACTGTACCTCCAGATACCCAACATTACCGGAGCACAGCAGAGCATCAATTATCTATACTACCCAGCAGATCAATCAGAATATGCAGGCATCGATCATATCCACATGTGCACACGATCCTAAACTATGAATCATAACCTGAGATAGAATCGTAGCAGCCACAGCCACCGACAAGTAATGTCAAATGTTAGCAATGTTCATACAGGACGGATCCCCAAGGGCATGCCACAAACTACCATCGAAAATCTGACAATTCTGACTGATGGTAGACCAACTGTATTGTTTAGAGGGGATAACCATAAAAGGGGATAAAATTCTGATACCAAAGCAGCTTAGAGCTGAAGTACTGGGAGCGCTACACTCTGTACACCAAGGTGTAAATGGAATGATGGCCAACACAAGACAACATCTGGCAGACGAGGACACAGTGCCAGAGATGCAACACTATTGCCCTGTTCCAGCCCATAGAACACCTCATGCCACCTTCAAACCCGGTATTCCAGAAGACAGTCCTGAACCTATTTGATCTACATGAAAAAAGTTATATGGTGTACACATATCAGTACACCAGCTGGATGGAAGTAGCCTCGCTACCATCAGGGAAGGCTACAGCAGTATGCAATGTGTTAAGGAGCTAGTTCTGCTGTAGTACACTGGAAGAGATATCGTCAGATGGAGGGCCACTATTTGACTCACAGAAATATAACTCTTTCCTGGAAGATTGAGGTGTAAAGAAATGCATATCATCCATGCATTACCCACAGAGCAACGGCTGAGCTGAACTGGCCATAAAGACAGCCAAAAGAATCTTGGCTTGTCACCAATAGAAATGTTATACACTCAAGTAATAAAAGATCACCTTCCCATGCTTTCAAGAAGCACCAAATCCATAAACATTGTAGGGAGACAAAAGAGTTCAGAGAAAGAGCAATGGCATAAAGACACCTACTGAGCCAGAAACAGTATAACATGCATAGCCGCCCACTCTGATACCTTCAGGTTGGTGATTTAGTACAAAATCAAAAGGGGCCATATCCACAGTGGTGGATGAAAACGGGAAAGTTTGTCAAAACTATGGGCAGCAGGGAATGCCATATACAGTTGGATGGCAGTGGCAGAATTACACTACGTAACCGTTGGTTCCTCTGGAAGATTCTACCAGTTGTGGATACACCAGACTATTCGCCCAAACAACCACTCCCACAATGGCCGAGGCCAATTGACACTGAACCTCTGGGTGATACACCTGAAATGATGGTGGTAGATCCAACAGATATGAAGGTGGAAGAAAACCAAAACCTGATCATCCACCCTTCAGTGAGCCTAATTCTACGGCGCAACACAAGAGTAACATAACCACCAAACTACTATCCCCACATATGCTAGAACCGACTTCTGACTACTCGAAGTCATCCCGACAAGTGACCAAAAAGTGTAGGCATATGATCATAAGAGAGGTGGGGACATGTAAAGAGGAAGGACCACCGTTAAGACAGTTCCATTGTTGGTGGAACACCGGTTTTAAATGGGTGCTATATAAACATTACATTAGCCTCACATGAGCACATTTGAACTTTGATTAAAGTCAACTCTACAGTCATTAGTTTACAGGATAATTTTGAAAAATATGTTGATAGATGTTGATATTTTTTTCTGGCAGCAAGTAGTAAATATTGTTTATTGATAACATTGTAATTTTATTCTTATAATTTAACATCCAACTAAAATGACGTTTTTTTTGTTTTGTTTTGTTTTTTTTTTTTGTTTTTTTTGCTTTTTTTTTTCATAGAATTGAAAATATTTCACTGTAAGAAAAATATTTCAAAGTATTTTAAATTAGTTTGTTTTCTTAGGTAAACAAGATATTTTTTCATCAACACTAAGTTAACAATATATTCTGTTTTAGTTCCATCATTATCATATTTCAAAAGAATTTATAATTGAAATCTCTCAGAATTTTATTTTATCTTTCTCTACTCTAGGTACCTTTTTACTATCTTCCAAGGAAACTTCTTACTATCTTCCAAGATTACTTTTAAGATTTAATTCTATAATGAAATATTCAGAAATTAAGTAACTGGGCTTATGGAACTAGCACAGCAAATTTGATAATTTTCAAATGAAATTTTTACCTCAAATTTGTTTAATATAGCTTTCACACTCTAATAGTTGTCAGTTTATAAATATTTAAATGTGAATGAAAAGTTTAATTTAGTACTGAGACTTTTAGTTAAAGAAACAAATCACTGCAAACTTATAAAAATAGATCTAAAAATATGCTTACATTTGTCAAAGTTTACATATCCAATTTCTTGATCAATTTGTAATTTTTTTTTTATTTATTTATTTATTTTTTTTTTTTTTTGCAAGTTTGATATTTAAATTTTATTTTTCATAGCATGGCTCATGAAAAAAATACAAGAACCTTTTTCAGAAAAAACTGCCTGAAAGACTTGAACAAGTTTCTTCTATCTAGAATAGATTTTAATAGGTAATGCATTTTTTATAATTTGTTGTTTTATTTTATATTTTGCCTCTCTGTTACAGACAATTCAATTTGTGTAAGAAAGTTTTGTAATCAGATTTTAAATGATCAAAATATGTTGAATATTCATGAATAGATTCATAAAATTTGGTAAATTTCAATGTTATATTTTGATTATGTTCAATTTATTTTTCTTATTATAAACATGTGATTAAAAATGTAAAGTGTTTTGATCTTTCCTACTAAAAAAAAAACAAAATAAGTTTTTTAAGTTTTTGTAAGTTTTTAATGTTGAATAGATTTGTAAGTAAGTTTTTAATGTTGAATAGATTTAAATACCAGAAATTCAGACAGAAACCCTATCTAATGTCATGAAAAATTAAAAAGCTGTTCTAAAATTGGACAATTCTTTAAAAATATATTTATATGATTAAAAAAAAATTTGAATAATTTAATAGCAGCTACAAAAATCTAATTGAAAATAATAGACAAAGCAAATTCTAAAGAAAAATAACTTCTCATAAACTATTTACACTGTTCGGACTGTTGTCCTCTTTTTTATTGTCATGTTCACATTTCAGCTGTTGTACACTCCAATCTTCTTCAGGTGATATTTGTTGGAATTTTAAACCAAATACTTTTAGTCCACAGAGGTAGATTGTTCTAATTCCATGTGTCAATATGAGACATATAAACAAGAAATGGTCAGTATAAGCAGTACCCTACAACATAACAATTACCCTGAATCCATCACAGCAGCCTCCACAAACTGGGATAGAAAGATACAAGACTCAGAAACAACCCTCAGAAAACAACCTTGGTCTGCCTATCTGATTTAAAGGGTAAAGATTTTAATTTGGCACCATTTTTAGCAAACTTTTATAAAATCATAATTTAAATCTCTTTATTAAAAAAATCTTTGAAAAATAAAATATACTTTTTTGAAACTTTGAAAAATATTAGCTGATTTAAAGTATAATTAATCTAATTTGAAACAAATATTATGTTTAATACAATCACTGAGGTATATGATCTTCATTCCTTGTGTTGTGATGCCTCTTTTGGTAGTCATGAGTTATCTCTCTCTAACCCTGTAAGTTACTTGTTCACCATTGCGGTAGCCTGGGTCAAATCATAGGAATTAACCAATGTCTATATCCACTGGTCCATAAGGAGTTCAATACCAAGCTACAACAGTGGTGAACAAGGGTTAGAGGGAGATAACACATGACTTCCAATCATGGCATTACTACTATGCAAGGAATGAGTTCGGTTCAAATTTCCTAGCACCTGAAGAAGGCCAGAGCATACAACATCCAAAACATTGTACAAATGGCAACAAAGATGAGGACAATAGTCTGAATAATGTAAATACTACCTCATCTCAGAAATATAGACAAATATGTTCTAAAAGTTTAAAATATTGCAGAAATGCATTTTTTTACATGATAGACTGTTTATTTATGTTGACAACTTTTTAACAAATGGATTTTTATCTAATGTTGTTCTACAGGGGCTTTAACTGTAAAAAGATAATTGAGGAATATAACACAAACACCTTAAAAAGGTGCTTGTGTTATATTCCTCAGTAATCTTAAAAATTTAAGAAAATATTCTCCATAATCTAATGTTATATTAAAATTTAGAGAATTTTGGCTTTAAATTTAATATAGTTATTGCTCTTATTTTCCGATGTCACATAAGGGTGACCGTATCTATAAAAATTGGCATGTTTATACACATACAAAAACAATTCAAAATTCTTTTAAAAATACTCATTTTTCGGCTAATAAGCTTCAAAATATATGATTAGTAAATATAGTTTTACTTAATAACAATATTTCCTAAGAGTTACATTATTGGAACAGAATTTTAAAGTATTTTAGTTAAAATTGTATAAAAACGAAAACAAATCTTATAAAAATTAATTTTTCAAATGATTTTTTTCAAATGATTTTTTTTTTTTTTCAAAATTTTATTTCTTGAAACAATATTGTTCTGATATATATTATTCAGAATACATTATTTGGGTTCAATTTTACAAAAAAATTGATTTAAATTCATCAAAGAGAACTGCTTTTAACTAATATAGTCATTAAAAATCATCACACTGCATTTTTAGAGTTTTCTTAAAATTAAGTGAGCAAAAATACATGTAAAAAAAAAATTCTTAAATAATAGCATTTGTTTGTGAATAAGTCCTGAAAGTTTCATTAAAATCTGACAATTATTTGATTTTTTGCAAAAATTTATGTCTTTCACTGCAAAAGACACTAAAATTTGTTATGCTAATTTATAGAAAAGCAAGATTTTAATCAAAATTTTGAATGTTCTAAAAAGTATTAAAAAATGATTAAATATTCAAAAAATACTTTGATCTTTTCTCCTAACAACAAAAATTTTAATGCTAAAACTTTGTTTTCATTAAGTTTGCGGCATTTTTTCATCACAGTATGCTAATATTTTAGCAATTTTGTGGTGGTGCCTACATTACTGCCTTTATAAAATATTATACACCATGCAATGGAAAACATTTCACTTATTAAAATCTTTGTCTTTTATGTTACTATAAGAGATGCATAACTTGAGGAAACAGATTTTTATTTAATCTTGTGGGTTATTTTAATGCAGTATTATATCTTCATTGTAAATTAATATTCTGAAATTTTATTACTCTTACTTTTTTTAAGTAGAAACTTGGACTTTCATGTGATAGGATTTTTTTTTTTTTCCAGACATCTTGCAAATACTGAAATTGCTCTTGAAGCTAATAAAGATGAACTTCAGCAGAAAATGTTAAAGGTTTCAGCTTACTATTTCTTCTTTTGCTTAAATTGAAAAAGAAAACCTAGTTTGACTATTTTATTTTTCTTTGTGTGCTATAATGCATTATTAATTGCACTGGTTTACAAAAAAATTGCTCTTAGGTAAGTGAACAGTTTTTCAAACAGTTTTTCTCTATCACATCTTTTTTTGGCTTTCACATAATTAGTTTCCACTATAGTATAATTCATAATACAATGCTTATTTCATACAATATTAAACATCTTACACGACAGAAAAAACAACACTGATACAAAGTATTGACAGAACTAAATACTAGTATTTGTGTAATACAATATATACATGTCACTGTACACAGATAGTGAGAAGTGAATTTTTGGGATGACCTTATGTACTTTGCCTCCAGGATGTCACACAGGAGCATTTATCAGAAGTCCCCCATCATGTTGGGAGTTCTACTTGCCTGATAATTGTTCTCTATCTTTGTAATGTCATGGTGGACACTTTCTCCATGCTTATCACTCCCGTTTTGGAAGGAAAAAGTTAATCTTTAGTGACATTTGGCATCTTATATCCTCATAAGCCTGTATCAACTTCTCAACACTCTTTTGGTAATCTAGTGTCCATAAGTTAGCCATGGAGGATTAACTTAAATGCTTCCCATATTCTCAGTTCCTCAAAGGTAAGGATCTTTTCAAATTCTTTATCCTTCAGCATCTGATGTCTAATAAAGATGCCATCCTTGAGATTATCAGAACTCTGATTGCTGCTTAGATAGGTATAAATCACAGAATAAACTCATTTAGATCTTTTTGGGTGGTTTGATGGTGCTTGCTGCCACTTGCTACTGAGTAAGCAGAGACATTGCCTTCAAAAGAGACAGTTTTGGCAAGATCCTCATCTGATGAAGGAAAATCCTTATTTACTAGGGGACAGGGAGACCATTTGAGTGGGGAAGAGAAGGTTGGAATATTTGATTTTTTTTTTTTTTTTTTCTGAAAGAAACATTGTAACCAGTTATATTTGTTAGATGAAAATAACAATCATCTGCATGGTTTGGTAGTTGCCATCAAACCATGTAGTTAGTTTTTTGTAACAGGATTTACAAAAGATGTGTGAGACCTGTCCTGATCTTTAGCTTTACAGTCAAAATAGTGAGCAGTTCCTAGGAGGGAAGTAATTGTTTGGTCATGAAATCATGAAATCCCCACATATGTAACAATAAATCAGCCTTGTTGATGAATCATCCGTGTATTGAAGTGTCTAATGCCATTGTAGAGATATGTAATAGCACACAAAAAATTCTTAGAAATAAATTAAACCCAGATCAAGTATAGTTACATGAGTTGTCACAAAATCATAGTATAAATATGTATGCAACATATAAAATTTGTTGCATATAGTTATAGGATTGATAAAAATAGGACATTTTGGAATGTCATTTGCTTGTCTGAGTATTAATTTTAATTCAGCATCCATAAATTGATCTTAGACACTTGTTTATGTAATGTATTGTTACTGACTCACAGGAAGTAGTATACACTTTAATACCCCATAATAGCCATAGCTATTTATAGTCTTGGTGACTTCATATGTAAATGAGTTACCTCATCACCCTGTACCAAAGAGGTTCTATCCCTTTATTTTCCCTGGTATTTCTTCTAGGAGCTTGTCTCCTCACTATCTTCCTCCATCTCCCTTAGATATCTTGACCTTTTTTTCTCTTTTCAAAGGAGTGTTCCTCCAACGCTGGTTTTTGTTTGTTATCAGAGTCTTCATTACTCTCGATTTCACTGTCTAGTTTGACTTGCTTTGACATGACACTTTCACCTTCATTACATTCAGGCTCACTATATATTTCTTCATCTTTATCATGTTGCAATCTAACTTGGTGTGAATGCTCTAATACCCCATTTACATTTTTTCTATTATCACAGTGTTCACTTTGCATTATGAATCTTGCTTCTTGTAGATTAGATTCACTATATTTTTTTATACCATACATAGTTTGTCATTGATGACATAGATCATAGTCAATGAGGCTCTAATTTCTCTGCCCATGAGTGCAGGTTTTTCTTCTAGCATATGGCAGTCCTTTAACTAGGTCATAGTCAATGAGTCTCTACTTTGTCTGTCCATGAGTGCAGGTGGCAGTTCTATAACTAAACCTAAATCTAGGAAAATGTTTCTATCTTTGCACCATTCTTTCTGCAAATTTGTTTGATTGCAGATGGTACAGAGGGAGATTTATATGGTTTGCATCCAATTTCAAACATTGGCATAGTTTCTTGTCATAGAATTGTTGTTATCAGAAACTCACATTTTCAGAATTCTTAACCCTTGTTTCCTGGTTGAACTTTTGTTGGAGACCTATATTACTTCTAGCCAGAGTACACATGGGTCATGCCCATGTTAATGGAGTGGGATTATTATTAATACTGGTATTAATAATAATAATAATAATCCCATTCCATTAACATGGGCATGACCCATGTGTACTCTCTCTCAAGGTTAGAACTTTTTAGGCCATGTATCTGTTTGTTTGTTTGTTTGTTTTTTTTTCTGTCTAAATTTTCTTCTGTCATTGCACATTTTACTCTTTTTATATATTCTACATTTGTAAAATGGCCTAGCCACCATGCTTCTAGCTTTAATCTCCTTTGTGTATATATTATATATTATTCCACAATAAACATCATGTATAATTTTTATAATTTTGTGTTGATGGTGGAACCTCTTTAAAAAGTCTTTCTGCATGGGAGCAATTATTCCATTTGTTTTTTTTTTTATCCTGAACAATATACTGTTGAACACAGGGTTTCATTTTGTATCCTCAACTAATCCATCTATTAACAAAATAAAAAATTTCAATTCAGTGTAAGAAATTCAAATTTTTCCTTCTCTCTTTTTCACTTTCAGAAGTAATAAATTTCAATCTTGACAAAGTGTCTACATACAGAATTGTATTGCTTTTCACATGCTCAATATCAAAGTCAAGCACCGTTAATATTAAGGTATTTTCTTAAAAATTTAGACACTATTTTAGGAATTTCCTTCCTAGGATTAAATATGAATTCCTCAATGGGAATTTCTTTCTAATCAGAAACTGACTCTCTTTGTTGCCCATACTATTTTTCAATATTTGAGTAGAATTGGCTTTTTACAATTTTCTCAAAGATACATAATAGGATAACTGTTTTGAGCTAATATTCTTGAGATTGAGTGTTCACTTGCATCAATTTCTGCTACTATTTCCATTTTATGGTTGAATATTTTTACTACTGTCTTTTTTGCCAGAACATTTTTAAAATTTTATATGCCACTGTTTTTGTTTTTATTTTTTTATTTTTTTTTCAAAAATAAATTCCACGTTCTTTTTTCTTAAAGCAGTAAAAAGTTCCATCAAACCGGAATATTACTCTACATATCTTCTGTAGAAATTTACAAGTCCAAAAAATTTCAATCATTTTTTGTTCTTAGGTACTTCAACTTTACATATTTTGTCAATTAACAGTTAGTCTTGTGATATGCTTCTTTTAGATATGGAATATCCCAAAAATGATATCTTTTTAGTGTTGTGCACTTTTTTTTTTTTTTTTTTAAAACCTGCATACTGGTTTTCCATTTTCTTCATTAATAGTATCAACACAGATGTCATCCTGGTAGCATATTAATTTATTTATATTGCTACAAATAACTTGCACTTAAAATATTAATTCCATACAGCATTCTTAATAAGCCTATTGGTGTGTTTATTGTCTTGATTTCTTCGAAGTCTTCGTCAATGGGTATTTGTTGGTATACAATCAATTTTAGAGAATATTTTTATACCCACATTTAATCCTATTAGACTGTGATTCTTTTCACAGTTTAACATCATAATTGGTAATCTGTCAAACTTATTTTTTAATTCAGCTTAGGCTTCAAAATAGCCTAATCTTTTTATGAAACTGATTCAGTTGAACATGGCTTTTATTTAATCTTGGTTTTTCTAATTTTTTCCAGAGATTTCTGAATATCAATGCCATATCATTTCCCATATCTAGTTTCGTGCCCAATAAAATATTATTTCTTCAAGTTTTTAACCCCTCCCACCTTTTCTCTTCTTTTTTCTTTTTATATTTACACATAGCTTTAAAATGACTCATCTTGAAACACTTCTCATGTATTTTTTATATGCTGAACATTTTTGTTTTTTCACAATAAGTACATGTTACTCTATCATTTTTCTTTATCACGTATTTGTCCATTTCCTCTACCAGATCTGTAATTTTGTTCTATTAAAGTTTATAATTCTTGTGGCTGAACAAATTCAACAGATTTGTTCTAGTGACAACTTTACCAGTTGTAAATGCATTAGTCATTTGCTAATACTCCTCATTTTGAATGCTGTTTACCAATTTCATTTTGATCAAATCATATTCAATTGACTAGTTTCTGATCCCAATTTTTCAAATTCACAATATTTAGTGACCTGTTTTAAACAACATATTTGATAACTGGTTCATTCACTTTTGAGAAATATTCATAAACTTTCTCTCTCTTTCTTTCTTTACTAGTTTTTTTCTTAGGTGTTATGTTTTTCATTGTCGGTTGACTTATATCATCAAACATCATTTTCTTCAACTGCCTTGGGTGTGCAATAGCTGACAATTTTATAATGGCCTCACAGCCAGTAGTTGCCAAAAGATCTGTTTTGTTTTCTCCTCTAATTGACTTTAAGTCTTTTTGGTTTACACCTATATGTATACATGTACGTAAATGTATGTATAAAAAAATTAGTTGATAAGTTAAAATGGATATCATGTCTGAAATCAGCACCTACAATTAGGTTAGAACACTTATATGCTTGCTTCTATTTTTTTTGTAAACCAGTGTTATTGTTACCATTACTAGTAATATTATAAACAAACAATTATTTGATTCAAGTTAAAGACTTTTTATTTTTTTCATTATCTTTATTAAAGAACATGTTTTATATTTTATTCCATTATTTTCACAATTTTATCCTCACCAGAATTTTTTGTCTTTTTTGGTAAACAAACTGCTCTTGGGGCCTTTTTGTAGTTTACTAGGAAATTTAATGTTCTTCTTTTCAGTAAGAAGAAATTTTAATCCAAAGATACAATATCTGATGAATATGACAGATGCCAGTCATGCTATAATTTTTACCTGGTCACCAAAGAAATATGAGATCTAATGTTATTCTTTCCCTTGATTAATTCTGGAGAATTTTTATTGATTGGCACCTCCAGTTATTCTAATTGAAAGTAGTAGTTCTTTGAGTTATATGTGGATGACAATGTATGGATAAGTAAAAACAACAAAAATAAAACTGCATTTAACATTTGTCTATATTTCTGAGATGAGGCAGTATTTACAGTATTTGAACTATTGTCCTCATCTTTGTTGCTATTTGTACAATGTTTTGGTTGTTGTACACTCGGAATTTCAAACCAAACCCTTTATCATTCTCATTCCTTGTGTAGTAGTAATACCACGATTGAAAGTCATGAATTATCTCCCTGCAAGTTACTTGTTCACCACTGTTGCCTGGTATTGAACTCACAACTCTTTGGGTCAAGTCACAGAAACTAACCAACGTCTATATCCACTGAGACATGTGTCCTTAAGGACAAGAACAACTGAAATTTTGGGACTTTAAACCAGTAACCCACCTTTTTTTTTCTTACCAGAGTTCATATACTAGAGAAAACCATTAATATAAAAAATGCTAGAGAAAACCATTAATATAAAAAATGCTAGAGAAAACCATTAACATCAAAAATTGCAATATGAACACTAAAATGTATAAAAATTACATTTATGTAGGATATTAATGATAAAACCCTTAAGGTAAACGAAGATATTAAAATAAATTTAATATAAAAAATTTTAACATTTGAAATAAAAAGATAATAAATCAGTACTCATGTTTATCAATTTAAAATTTTCAAATTCATTGAATGAATTTCTTTTTCAGAAAAAATTAAATTGGTTTAAATTTTTCTAAGATTTATCTTCCCACAATATAAATGATGGACTTCAGATTGATATTTGAGGTATCCTAAAGTTAAATTAAACATCAGTGGATAGAGATATAGTGACCTTTTCATAAATCAATTTTAGTATTAATTGAATAAATATCAAATATATCATTCAAATCCATTAATTAATTTTAGGTAGAGTTTTCAAATTCAAGTGATCATTTGACAACTTTTTTATTTCTTGGGAATATATAACTGTATGTTGGTATGCATACTTGAAAATAATTTTCTTAGTAAATCTAATGCTTATATTTTATTCTCCATGTTCTTTTCTCCTAGGAAATGAAAATAATAACTGAAAATGAAAGAAAAAGGAAAACCTTTTCTCAGGTTATTCAGGTAAGTTAAAATTTTGATAGAAACATTCTTACACTATTTACACTATCTTTGTTGCCATTTGTACAACTTTTAGGTTGTTGTACACTCCACCTTCTTCAGGTGCTAAGAATTTCAAACTGAACCCTTTTATTACGATCACTGGGGTATATCATTCTCATTCCTTGTGCAAAGCCTCTTTTTGGTAGTCATGTGCTATCTCCCTCTAACCCGACTCTCTAAGTTACACATGAGTAAGGACTGTGTGTACGCCATTCCATGTAGCTGTGGAAAGAAATATAAAGGAGAAACAGTAAGGCTACAAAAACATTGCAAAGCCATAACACGAGGGGAGATAGAAAAATCGGGCATAGCTGACCACATATGGAGGGAAAAAGGAGATCACCACCCTCTATGGGATGAAGTTGAAATAATAGATAGAGAACATCACTGGAAACTTAAGGAATCAGCATATATCCTAGGCTACAAAAATCTATTAAGTCAACCAAGAATAGAGAGGAATACAATATGGAAACCAGTAATACGGAGTGCTAGAGAAAATTGTTAGTGTCAAAAATTGCAATATGAACTCTGGTAAAAAATGGTACTGAACATTAGGTTTATAAGTCCCAGAAATTCAGTTGTTGTTGTCCTGCAGGACACATGGCTCAGTGGATATAGACATTGGTTAGTTCCAGTGACTTAACCCAAGTTCAATACCAGGCTACAGCAGTAATGAACAAGTAACTTAGAGAGTCAGGTTAGAGGGACTACTAAAAAGAGGCTTCGCACAAGAAATGAGAATGATATACCCCAGTAATTATAATAAAGGGTTCTGTTCAAAATTCCTAGCACCTGAAGAAAGCTGGAGCATACAGTAGCTGAAACATTGTATAAATGGCAGCAAAGATGAGGACAATAGTCTGAATAATGTAAATCCTACCTTATCTCAGAAATATAGACAGAAACATTCTCTCTGAAAATTTCAATATTTTTATTTTGCATTTTGTTTACTCCTATAAAATAACTTTATTTTTAACAATTACAATTGACTTTTAATAACTGCAATTTGATAATGGTTATTGACAGTAAATATAATGACTATTAAAATGTCTTAAATACCCTTAATTGCCAACAAAGATTTTGTATAAATAAAATGAATAGTCTATGGAAAGTTATTTTTTCATTATAATTTGCTTTGTTTATTATTTTCAGTTAGATCTTTGTTACTGCTATTAACTTATTCAAACTTTTTTTTATCATATTTAAAAATTTGTCTAATTTTAAAACAGCATTTTAAATATTCATGATATTAAACAGTGTTTATGTCTGAATTTGAAGTAGGTAGTTATAGCTTGCATTCTATGTGCTTATTAAATCCTTTTGTTTAATAAATATCCCTAGTAAAACTTCTGATCCACATAACTTGAAAATAATCACATTTAGGAATCACTGTATTAAACACACACATGCACACACTTTATGCTTCATAATGCTATTATCTTATTGCCTCTACTAGATCAGATCTCCAGTTCTGTTAATATCTTGATATATTTTTTTAATGTGACAGATGATTCTTACCTCCCCAAATTCTTTTTGCATTTTTTTTCATCATTATTATTGCTTTCATGCCAAGAGGGACTACTATCCTTCATTGGAGGCCAAGGGACAGCAAGTCTTTTAATACTCTAGTAATCCAGCTGATTTTTGTAATGTTACGAGTTAATTCCCCTTGGCCCCTGGACGTCATGATTTATTAACATTTCTTAAAAAGCTCTTAACTATCTCAAGTGAAACAAAGAACATAGGTATAAATATGTTTGTTTTCTGCAATTATTTTTGTTCTCTAGCAAAGTCTGTATTGTTCTGCAGCATTTCACTGCTGGAACAGTGGCATCCACTGGCAGATCACATTTTGGTTTTTAAATTGTGGAATCTGTTTGAATTTGTATGTCCTTCTCAAAGAATTTTACTTTTTCTCTCAAACAACTTCTGGCTTTCGTGTACACAAAATTGATCATATGCCACTACCCAGCCGGTCACTGTTGGTTTCAATCCAGATAGCTGGTCGGAGATTGACTCTGTCACGATGATCTCCCTTGTCCCACGTTGTGTTGAATAATCACAAGGTAGTCATGTGAGTTCACTACTAGGTGTCTCTGCCGAACTAAACCAAACTGGGAAGTGTGCACACAATTGAGTAATAAAAGAAAAAAAATATAGCACCAAGTAAAATAAGTGGACCAACGTTTGAAGTGTTGCAAAATAACATCTTTATATACAAAATATACACAATAGTCTCTTGGATAATTCTCAATCCCTGCTTCTATCAAACTGGTAGCGGAACGGAAGTCTTTTAAGTTAATCAAATTATTCTCATAAGCAATAACGAAAAATCTGGCTGGCCACAGCTCGCTGCTCCAAACAGAGTTCTATGTTCGTTATAAGTCTAGTCAACTTGATTCTTGTTTTCCGGAATGTCGCCGAAATTGCCAAAGTGCTGGGTTATGGGTAGGTTGGTGCGGTTCGTCTTTGGATCACTCTCACCAAAAACTCTCTTCATTTGGCAATTTCAAACTTTGTCTGCAAAGTCTCTTCATGTCTGTCTCTTAACTTTGACTGGTTGATTGGTGACAAGCTTCTCTACAGTTGGCAGCCAATGGCATGGCCATCATCTATCTGTCTCTTTACTTCTTCAGCTGGGAACTGTCTTTGACAGGCAGCGATTTTCTATGGTTGGCATCCAACTGTGTGGCAATTATTTCTTTGTCATTATGTCTCTGGACCGGGAACTAGAACTCTCTGCCACTCAAGCTACAACTCCAACTCCAACTCAAAACTTTGTCTGCAAATTCTCTTCCTGTCTTTCTTTACCTCTGGTTGGCTGGCAGGCTCTGCGGTTGGTGCCCAACAACATGGCGCCTATCTTCATCGTTACATCTCTGGGCTGGGAACTGAACTGAACTGCCTCGAACCGCCGCTGGAACTCCTACTGATTTTGGTCCCTCGGGACCCTGTATTTATGCCCATGCCATGGTGTGGGGACCGACTGGGTGTCTAATCCCTCATCTTGGCGACCAATAGAATGCCAGGGTTAGCTGCTACTCGTTGTTGCCTTTGGTTTACCCAATGGGATTAGTCTTCCTTCCATGACATCAGCTGTTGTTCATATGGTCCCTTTTTGCAGCTTATTTAATGATTTTCTCTGCAAGTATGTACAAATAAAAACAGTCAAATAAGGTAAAAAATATGGATGAAGTTGAATAACTGGAAGATTCCATGTTTAACCCTCTAGGGCCATTCGTATCATATTTGATACAGTATGAAAACAAGCCTTGAAAGAAATATTTTCCTGAAAAATTTTTTAAGAGAAATATTTTATAAATTTCAAATGAAAGCAGTACTGACTGCTCAGTCAATGAATACCAAATGTTTCCTTATAGGGAAATACTGTATCAAATATGATACGAATGGCCCTAGAGGGTTAACCAGCTTGAGAGAGTGAAATAATAATGTTGATTATGTATGATGCATACTTACCTTTTAAACTATTTACATTGTTCAGACTATTGTCCTCATCTTTATTGCCCTTATTACCAAGTTTCAGCCATTGTTCACTCTGGCCTTCTTCAGGAATTTTGCACCAAACTCTTTATTACAATCACTGGTGTATGGCATTCTCAGTCCTTGTGTGATGCGACTTCTGGTAGACATACTTAACTAAATGACTTACAATGTCTCAATAACCATTTTTATCAGAGCTCATATTTCAATCTTTTGATGCTAATGATTTCTCTAGCATTTTTTACCAGAATGGCATTCTTTGACACTAATGATTTTCTTTAGCACTTCACTAGTTCCCATATTATATTCGTTTCTATGCTTGGTTGGCTTAAGAGATTTTTGTGGCCTGGCATATGCACTGATTTTTTAAGTTTACATAGTTTCTGGTGCTTATCTTTTTGAGGGGTGGGGATCTATATCTGGTTGTACCTTGTAATTAAACTTTTCTCTTGCACTCTACAGAGATTGAACCCATAACTTCCAGTAAATAATGTTTGCCTTTCAATGCATATAAGTAAGGGTATTAAAACTAATGCTTTCTCTTAATTAGGTGCTCATATATGATATTCATGTCTCACAAATAAGATCTTTCAAGTACCTTTAACATTGGATTGATGTGCTCTCTACTCTCTCAATACTGATTCCAGAAACTTGACTTACAGCATTTTTTTTTTGTTCTCTTTGAGCCTTTAATTTTTTATTCTCATCTCACCTCACCTCATTAACAGGAAAACTATAACAATACACCTGTCAATATATTTCTCTCTTTAATAGCTGAATTTGAGAATGTTTTAACATAAAAATTCTATTGCCAGCAATTTTAATTTGAATAATTTTTCTCACTTTGAAAATTCCCTTTTGATAGTTTTTAATAACATTAATATTGATATTGTTCATTGAAATTATTTTTCAAACAAATAATTTTACAACAATTCACTAAAGCTTTCTTAACATTTTCAAAACTTTCTAAACTCTTTTAACATCACCATTTGAGAACTGTTAAAATGAAGAATTATGTAAACTTTTTGACTGACATTTAGAATATTCAACACAGACAAAAGAAATAATTTTTCATTCATTTTTTTTAAATTTTGATGTAATCCTTATTAATGTTATAAAAAATTTGTTCATAATTTATTGTATGCTGGTTCATGATATCCTTCTTATGATCAAAATCCATAGAACTTAAACAACTGATAACTTCCAATTTTGACCAAGTATCAACTGTATTTATACAAAATATTTGACCAGGCTATTCATGTAACAATAATGAAAGGTTTCATGACAAATTTTCATAAATTCTTACCATGAATAAAGGAATACCTTTGAGAAATTTTGAATGCTGAACAGTTAAATTATTTTCAACCAAAAATGGCACAACTGGACACTGTCTATTTTGTTGTGTATAAGATTTTCTTTGAAATCCATATAATTAGTCTTATCTAATCCCCCACCCTCCAAAGATTTCATTTTATCATTCATTTGGTTTCAAATAGTACTGAAGATATTTGTGGTATTTGAACAACTGATGTTGGTATTTTACTATTTGGCCATACAGATAGTGGATTTTAGGGGTACATTTTTCCATGAATTTTTATTTTGCCAAGATTTGGAGCCCCATATAGTTGACAACTGACAGTATTAACTGTAAGATTTAGACTAGCATTCAGAAACACTTTTCTCCATCTCACTTTCTTGTTTTGTTTTTGTAAAACAATAAACTGGTATTTTATTGAACTTCCCACGCTGTTTTGCCTTGTTGACCTTTTTAAATTCATTTTGCAAGCAAACGCAACACTTGTGGGCTATTGGTAGAAACTAGGTAATATCTGAAAAAATACATTAAGCTACCTGATCACAATTATCAAAGAAAAAAAGGTAGATTAAGAGCATAATTTAACTCAGTTACTTTTCTTGATCTTGCTATATTTTTTCTTTACTAGGATCATTATACAATTGATATATAATTCAGCAGAACTTCAGATCCATCACTCTCCACCCTGTTAATAAGAGTGTACAAAATGTATGCATTTTGAATTAATTATCCATTTTAAAACTGTTTTAATGAAAGAACCATATTGAAACTATGAATTTTTAAACAAAAATATGACATGAAAGTAAATTATTTTATTATTTAGAAATTAACTATTGTTATACTGACATATTTTGTCATAAATATACTTTTTATGATTCTTTATAGAAAAAAAACTAACCTAAATCTGCATTGCTTAGCAGTAACATTTATGTTAATATTTCATATACTGTATTTGTTTACAAATCTGAAAATATCAAAATTAATTATGACATTAAGTTTACATAGCAACCTTCTTATTAAATGACTTTTTCATTAATTTTGTAAATTAGAAATATTACATTTGCTTCTATTTTGTTTCTTAATGGTAAACTAATCTAAATGTCAGCATGTTTTTTAAAATAACTTTTACAAAGAAAAACACAAATTACTCAGAAAAAATTAAATTTTGTCAATATATTTGTTATAAATAACAATATCTTAGAGTAAAATGCTAAAACAGTGTGGAGAGGCTAATAAAATACCAGTTTATTGTTTTCCAAGAATAAAGCTAGTGGTAGTGACAAATAATAGCATTTTAAAATAAATTTTACTGTAAAGACAGAATCAAAGAAAAAAAACTTAAAAAATTAAAATTAAATTTTTTGAGAGTCTTTGTAACATTTGTAAGAATGACTAGAAAAATTGAATTAATAAATTATTTCTTTAAATCCAGTCAAATTAAACTTTTAAATTATGGTATAAGTAGTGTGGTAAAAATTCTACATAGATTTCTACTTGTTAGAAACTGTAATACAGATTTCACAAAAAATTTAAAGTTTATTATAAGTGTATTTGCTTTTATGAATAATAATTTTTATGAAAAATGTTAAACATCCAAGTGACAAGGCTAAGATTCCTAAATTCTATTTTCTTAGTGAATTTTACACAAAATAAATTTGTGTCTGCAACAAACATAAAATATTGTCTGAAGGAAACAAATAAATTTTATACTTACTTATTAAATAAGCTAAAATTATGCTAATTATAAAAGCAAAATATTTCTTTGAATACCTTAAGCCAACTACAATACAGAATTACTACAAACCAAAACTAAAATGTGTTGTTCCCAGATAAAGGAAAAGATAGGCCTCAAATTATTTTGAATTTTCAATAAGCTGTAAATCATCAAAGTTAAAAAACAAAATTCTAATCTAAAAGGATTATTGCTTATTCTTTTGCAATTCCAAACTAGAACTAACCTATTTGTTTTTAATTTTGACTACTGATTGCAAATATTTTTAACCTGTATCATATGATGGCTTTAGTTGAATAAACCATATTCATCTGTAATGCTGAACATTATTTCAAAGGTTTTCTATTAATATCTCTTTCAGGACAACCAATCACCTCCTGAAAATAACAAATATTCTATCTCAAAATTTGAAACTAAAACAAAAGGTAAAAAAACTGTGGCTGTATTTTCTCCAGGTCTCACTTGCATTAATTTTAAGGTAAGTTTTTTGCATCTATTTTATCTGTTTGAAGTTAATGAATTTTACATTTAAATCAACCACTTAGGGATTATATAACACTAGTTTTTTGTTTAATCGTTTCACCCCATGCAAGGTGGTAATGCCACTGATGCACAGGCAGCTACATATGAGTAAAAGATTAGATAGGAGGATAGTAAAGAGAAAGACAAACCAGTTACAGGGGATGTCAGAGAAAGGAGCAAGAAAAGGATGAGAATACTGGTGTGATGACAGTTGCAAAGGTAGAGAGAAAGGAAAATATATACAGGGTGATGTAGAAAGAACTAGAGTCAAGTGATTAAGAGATGGGTATTGACATTGCATTTAAATTCCTGGAGGTTGTAGCCGTCAGGAAAGCAAGAATATGGAAGAGTTCCACAGGTCGGAAGTGCGAGAAAAGAAGCTGCTTATGGGGGCAGGAGAGGTTGCCTGTGGTGATTGAGAGACAGCAGCTTCGTCTTAGACGCGTTAAAATTTACAAGCCACTTCTTTCACCATTCCACCACTGATTGTAGATCCCTCTCAAAATCAGCAGCGAGGTTATGTTTGTCCTCCTTGCTGGATTTCTTACTGATGCAGAAGTAAATTGTGGTGTCATCTGCATAGATGCCTACTTGGGACTTGAGCACGTCTGGAAGATCATTTATGAAAATAAGGAAAAGTGTTGGGCCTAGGATAGAGCCCTGAGGAACACCAGCATTTGTACAGTAGGATGTGGAGGCATGCCCATTCAGGATGACTTTCGTTATGCAGTTAGATAGGAAAGATTTAATAAGATGAAGCAAGCGTCCAATGATACCATAATTCCATAATTTGCATAGAAGGTCAGCATGCCAAACCCTATCAAAAGCCTTGGATATGTCCAGGGCAACAGCACGAGCCTCGCCAGACTTAACAAGGGCCTAGTATATGTACTCTGTGATGGTCATTAGCATATTGGCCGTGAACCTAGCGAAGTGGAAGCCGTACTGCCTGTCTGAGAATAGTTTATGGGCAGTAAAATGTTGGGCTATTTCAGCATTAATAATGGCCTCAAACACTTTCCCGAAAATCAGTAGGAGGCTGATAGGGCAATAGTTGGATGGGTACAAGGGTTCCCCCGAATTCTTAAATACAGGAACCACAGAAGAGGACTTCCAGCATGCAAAAAAACAGGAAGCAGAAAGGCAGTAATTATAGTTTAGAGAGGACAGAGAAGAGTTCAGGGTCACATTTCTTAAGGATAATGACAGGGATTCTATCACTTCCGCTCGCCTTATGTGGGTTAAGTTTAGATATTACCTTAGATACCAGTGATGAGGTAATGTAAACATCATTCAGTAAAGTCTTAGTTCTAAGTCAGGTACTGGTACTTCAGACGAGTCAAATGTGGAGTTGGATGAGAATCTGCAAGCAAAGCATTCAGTCTTGTCCACTGATACTGTGAGGACCTCAAATTCATTAAGAGAGGGATGGAAGATTTGCTGTTGTTCAGCACCCATTTGTATAGCCACCAATAGTCCTTGGAGCCAAACTTGCACTCACCTATGCGCTGTCTCATTCTCTCAGCAAACAACTGCTTGGTGTCATTCAGGATCCTCTTGCACTCATAATGAGCAGAGTTAAATAGGCGCCTATTGTGGTCAGATTCATGTCTCCGAAATAGTTGGAAGTAGTTGTTCATGTGGACAATGGTGACCAAAAAGGCAGGTGAGAACCAGGGAGAGGAATGAGATTTAAGATGAAATTTCCTGGTTGGTATGAATGTATCAATGTCAGCTTTCACCCAGGAAGAAATCTCAGAGGCGCATACATCAACTGGGAGATCAAACACTTTCCCCCAAGGGACATTGCATAGGAAATCGCAAAACACATCCCAGTCAGCTTTTTGGTAGCAGTAGGAGATCCTGTAGGTAGGAGGCTCCAGTGGGGAGTGAGAGTGGTGAGAATATTGAGAGAGACAACAGCATGATCAGAGTTGCCAAGAGGGCAAATTTGCAAGATTTGGCAGGAGTCAGGTACAGAGGTGAAGCATAAATCTATAAGAGAGGCGTGTCCTGAGTGGATGCTGGGAAAGCACGTGGGGAAATCCACCACTTGCTTAAGGGATTGGGAAATGGCAAGGTTCATGGCATTGATGCCAGCTGAATCAGTAACAGCCAGCTGAATTAGCCACTCGGCATGATGGGCGTTAAGATCTCCTAACACAAATATGTGAGTGAATGGGTGGGAGGAAGTAGCCTTATCTATATTGTCAGAAATGCTATCTAGCAAGGAGCAGTCAGGCGAGGAGGGGGGATGGTAGAGGAAGAAAAGGTAGCTAACCGAACTGAGAAGTGACAGACAAAAACAAGTATATGGGTGGTCAGGGAATTCGAGAGATGTCATCCTAGCTATAGGGAGGTGTTCACTAACGTAGACCTCCAACCCATGCATATGGACAGTGGAATCCTTCCTTAAGAAGGGAAGATAGTCAGGGATCGAGAAGTCAGAGGAGGGAATTGAGAGGTTGAGATTAGTCTTTGTGGAGGAAAGGTTCTACACTACAAAAGTTAGTATGAATGCCCCGGATGTTAGTAAAAAAATATGAAGAGGTTTTAGCGATTTAAGTTTGACTGGTTTAGATTTTTTTTGAGATATGGTTATGCCCACAGGGCTAGAGTACCCAGTCTAACAACTGTGTACTCTAGCTCTGAGGGCAACTAGTGTAAGAGAATGAAAACTCTAAAATCCAAACAATAGAGAAGGCAACAAGAAACCATTCCACTGTCTTTTCCAAGAAGTCATGGGAATTCACAGATAAAGAATATATGGAGATACATGAACACCCACATCCTGAAGGGACATGGCATTTAAAAAAAAAACATATTAGATTGTTTAGATTGTTGTCCTCATCTTTATTACTATGTTTACGACATTTTAGCTGTTGTACATTCCAGCCTTCTTCAGGTGCTAGGAAATTCTAACCAAACATTTTATTTTGATCACTGAGATATATCATTCTCATTCCATGTCCACTGGCCATTCTATATCCAGTGGATATAAGTGTTGGTTAGTTCCAATGACTTGGCCCAAAAAGTTGTGAGTTCAATACCTGGCTACAGCAGTGGTGAACAAACAACTTCATGGTATCCAGAAGTGGCATTGAACATGGAATAAGAATGATATACCCCAGTGATCATAATAAAGAGGTCAGTTTGAATTTATATATATATATATACACACACACACACACACACACACACACATATCTATATATATATATATATATATATATATATATATATAAAAGAAAACTCAGCACGTCATTTAAATTGGTTTATAATTCATTTCAATGATTTTATGGTCCGAAGAAGTGAGATCTGTAAATCCACCATGCAATGGGTTGACATACCAGTATAAGTACGCAACAACTTTATATTATTGATGTACAAAGTTAAAATGTCCTGTCTTGCAGTGTGTGATTGTAAAGGATTTTACTGTAATGACTTCAATATAAATATTTCACATGTATAATGGTGCACCTAATTGTAAGGTGTCTATGGGTGCATCTAACTATGTGCATGTTACCAAGTATAGTTATGAATATATGTGTTATATGTATTATTGTGTGTATATGGGTGCATCTAAGTAAAGGTGTATTTCATGCATAAGAGTAGACATAATTATGTATATGTCTTTCCACTATATGAAAACACCTGATTATATGTGGGTTGTGTTAATCTTGGATGTAGTTGATTGTGCATTCTTGAACTGATTATACCTTCATGTATTGATAATTCTATTCATATGTGTACATGTCCGAATGATATATATATATATATATATATATATATGTGTGTGTGTGTGTGTGTGTGTAATGTTTGTTAAGCTGTATGAAATGTGAAATATACCAACTCGTTTGGGAGTGAAGAGTAGATGTATATGTGTACACAATCGTACATTGTCTTTTTACATACGGGTATATAAAAAGTTGTTTTTATATATATATATATATATACACACATATGTATACATGTGTGCGTAGATCCGCTCCTCATAAATTTGCGAGTGTGTGAACGCAATAATTATATGTGGATATAAATAGATGAATGTATCTATGTATGTATGAAGAATACACACATATATGGGTGTGGGAGCATGAGTAGATATACGTATGGATGTGGGGATGTGTGTAAGTATGAAAATATATGTGTAATTTGTGAGTATGTATGAGAATTGTTAGCATACTTATATATATGTAGCACTATTTATACGCATGGAAATCCCGTCTTTATAAAAATATATATGTGAGTATACGAATGCAAGGTTCATATGTGGGCATGAATGGATGTGAGTCTATAGGTATGTATAAGTATAAACACTTATAAGTATAAGCATTTGTATGTGTGTATGTGGATATAAGTGAATGTACATGGTGTGTTAATTTGTGGGATTACACATACATACATATCCATGGAATTAGATGAAAGGTTGAAATGGGAAATTAAGAGAACCAAGCCCACCCATGAAAGGTGACAAGTGAAATGAAGGAATTGTCTTGCTAGCATGAATTAGGAAAAAGAAATTGATAACAAAATATCTTTCTGTCATCAACGGAAAGCTCTAAAAATATCTGTGACCAAAAGTACAGATATTGGAAACGCAAATGCGGAAATTCTTATCTAATTGACAATGTAAACATACAGGCCACTAAGTGACAATGTAAACAGACATGCCTGTCTGTTTGTTCCAGGTGAAACGGGAAAAGTTTAGTCATACAGGCTTTATGACAAGTTCAAAAGGTTAATAGTGATTGATTAAAAATCCCCAAAATTATTTTGTGAGAAAGAAAATTTTCTGGATAAGTCCAGCCCAGAAAAGGGGTATAGGAAAATGACGCCATAAGACTGAGAGGCATCTCAATGATTCTGTGAACCAGCGCCCCAAAAGGGGGAGACGACCAGCAATTGATGTCATGGAAATAAGACTAATTCCATTGGATGAACCGAAGGCTACAGCAAGCAGCAGCTTACCTCAGCATTCTATTGGTTGCCGCAATGAGGGGTTAGACACCCAGCGTCCATCAGTCCCACCCCATGGCATAGGCATAAATACAGACGCCCCGGGGGACCAAAGTCAGTTTCAGGCAGTTTGAGTTGGAGCGAGCTGGTGGAGTTGGAGTTCCAGTCGAGTTCCCAGCCCAGATAATTGCCACGCAGTAGGGTGCCAACCATAGAAAAATTGCCGCCTGCCAAAGAAGTAAAGAGACAGACAAACGCCATGCTGTTGGGTGCCAGCCGTAGAGAAGCCTGTCGCCAATCAATCAAACATATTTTAATGACTAGCAAGAAGTGATTTTGCAGACAAGGTTTTAGAAATTGCCAGCCAAATAGAATTAAAGTCAGAGCATGATCCAGCCCGGAACAAGAAATCCACCATGATTCCGATTCCGAATACGAACCATGCCAACATACCCATAACCCAGCACTTCAGCAATTTCCGCAACATTCCAGAGAAAAAAAAGAACCAAAGACGACTAGACTTGCTGTGAACTTAGAACCATGTTCGGAGCAAAGTGCTGTGTCTTGCCAGATTTCTTGATTATTGGATTATTTGAGGATAATTCGATTTACTTAAGAAAGACTTCCATTCCATTACCAGCTTGATAATATCAGGGATTGGGAATTATCCGAATGACTATTATGTGAATTATTTTCTGTATATAAAGACTTTATTTTAAAACACTTCAGACGTTGGTCCTTTTTTTTTTTTTTTTTTTTTGTGCCATATTTCTTTCTTTTATTATCCAATTGTGTGTACGCTTCCCGGTTTGGTTTAGTTCAGCAGAGAGACAGCTAATGGAAAACTCACATGACTGCCTTGTGATCAATCAACACAACGTGGGACAAGGGAGATCATCGTGAACAATCTACAACCAGCTATCTGGATCGAACACAACAGCGACCTACCCGGCATAGTGTCATATAGATAATCTGTTTTTAATCAAGCAGTATATTTGTTTCTACCGGCCTGATTACTTACGATAAATTTTTGGTAGGAAATTTATCATAAATAATCAGGCCGGTAGAAACAAATATACTGTTTGATTGAAAACTGATTATTTACTAAAATACAAGTATCAATTAAAAATAATGTTTAAACAAATAATTTCATATATATAATTCAGTCAGTTAAGTGTCGTACATGAAACACACTTGGGTGAAAGAGACCTGACTAACTGGGCAGAAGATTATCCTGCAGTAGGTTGTCATTGCTTTCTGCAGAGACTGGCTGCCAGCCAAGGCTATAGAACCCAAGCTGTCCTGTTATTTAACCCATAAGTGGAGGGAAGAAACGGATTAATACCTTTCCCAAGAGTATTTGCACGTAAGGGAATGCAAGGAATTTGACTGGAATTCGAACTCAGTTCCTCGATTTCTTGTTTTAAGCTAATATTCACTGCACCACAATGCACATTCTCTCTCTCTCTCTCTCTCTCTCTCTCTCTATATATATATATATATATATATATATATATATATATAGTTTGCTTATTATTTTCCTTTTTCTTTTTTTCTTATTGTTTATTGGAAGCTTTGTCAGTTCCATTTATTAGGCATTTTTGACAATTACATTTAATCATCGTCAAGTACTCTATAGATTCAATTATTTAAATTTATGACAATATTTAAATGGTGTACAGGCGAAAGAGGGTAAATAAAAATCATTTTCTTTTACGAACGAAAAAGAGTTAACTAAAACCATTTTTATGGACAAAAAAGGATTAGAGAAAACAATTTTATTTTATTTGGACGAGTAAGGGTTAAAGAGACACAATGTTTTTTTTTTTTTTTTAAAGATTCATTTTCCCAAGATTGCAAACTTGTTAAAAATAGAAATCGCACAATATGATTGTTATTACCCAGCAAAGCATAGCTATTGGAGGTTAAATGTCAATTGGAAAGAGAAGTGTAATTTTTTTAAATTCATAAATTCTCAGGTGGAACTTGGCAAAACACAGCTGACATGATTAGGAGGTCAGGTGTCAAAGCCACCTTGTTGAAAGACATAGACAAAAATGATTAAAGAAAAAGATTTTTATTAATATTTCCCCAGATGAAAATTCGGCAAATCACAGCTGACACGATTAAAGAGCAAAGGTTAAATTGATCTTGTTGAGAGAAGGGAAAAACCAATTGTTAATGGTGGGAAAATTATCATTCTAAATTTTCCTGCGAGAGAATGACATCATGTAATAGCTCCTCCTAAAGAGGAGGGGGAATCTCCAGAATTGGAAGTGTGAAATAGAGATAAAGAAAAGTAAGAAGTCAGAAAGATTGACATCATAGCTTCTCCCAAGAAGAGGGAAAATCTTCCAGAATTGGAACTGTGAAATAGAAAAAGAGGACTGTTTGAATTTTAGGATATTTTCATAAAACCCTTTATGCGTCCTCACCACACCAGTAAAAAGGGATACCCATAAATACGAGAGCCCACAGAGGCTAAAGTCAGTTTCCGCTCAAAGATGAAGTGAATTCAAGTTCCCATTCCAGCGCTGCCCAGAGTTTGAAGTTGCCAACCGAAGTTTGAATAACCAAAGATATCTGCTGAAGAAAACCTCTGAAAATATCCTTGTGCTAACCTGATGATAATAATAAGAGTAAATGCTGATGAACATTTTCGCAAAGCATAAACAATAGTACCTGAATTTACCAGTTACCTAATTACCAAGCCTGGCCCATCTTAGAGAAACTAGCCAAAATTTTCATTCTATCACCAATAATGAGGAACAGGTTGGAAAAAAGGAGAATTGTAATTTTTTTAAATTTTTTTTTTTTTATATATAAATACCATTTAATGAGTTATTCAGGCGTCATCCATTTTATTTACAAAATTGGTGCTGTTTTATTTCCACAGTTGTGTGTACGTATCCAACTTGGTTTAGCTTGACTGAGATACCCCTGTGATAATTCAGCTTAACTCTCTTAAGATCAAAATCACAACGTGGGTAACAGAGATTACAGTTGAAGAGGTCAACCCAAGAACCAGCTGCTGTATCAATGCCATCAACAACTGACGAGTATGGGCTGACGGCTTGTTCTCAGATCAGGATCGATACTGATTAAAAGGGACAACAGGCCATGGCCCTGGTATACCACGACATTTTAATGTCGTATTTTTTCCAGACTAACTAGAAAAATTATATAATCATCTTGTCATTTGCATTTAATTTTAAAAACAAAGACCTGCACAAGCCTAGATATGCAAACTTGATTTACACTGAGAAAAGTGAAATAAAAAATGGAGTGTGGATAATTGTATGAAATTGATATTCAAAAATAAGTTCTGTTCTAATAAAATATATAAAAATGACTGCCTAAAGAAAAACGAGCAAATTTAATCATTTGATATGAGGCATTTAGAGAACCTCAATAGTCAATGCACAGGTACAGATTGAAATTTTACACACTTTTTTTATTATATTGATAGAAAATAGATTTGGTGGTTATGATGAAGTAATTTTTCCAGATGCAACTTGGCACACAACAAAGTGTTAAAACTTATTTTTGTTTTAAGAAAGTTATATCATCTACAATGACAGGCATGATCAGCTAACAATCTAGATTTCAATCCAATTGAAAATTTGTCAGAAATTAAAAAATGATGATTTATAACAAAGCACCATTCTGATCTGTCAACTGCTATTTAATAAGCTTGATCCAATATGAAGTCCAGGCATTAAAAATGATCAGATTATTATAAAAAAACAAAGAGGAGCAACAATATATATTTGTTTGAGAAATACTTCATGAAACTAAAATGTTCAGCTGTTAACAAAAATGTTATATTTTAGATATTTGATTTTTCTATGCAGTAACAATAATGATCTGTTCAAATCTTGGATTATTCCTTATCCACTAGTTATAATCTCAAACTTTAACAAAAAATTTTTGAATTTACAATTGACATTTATTTTCTTGTTTAAATTTTAGCAGTTTAAATCTTTGACATGTAAAATTTTATTGTATTTCATTGTTCTTTTTATAGAATGCTATTGATCATGGAACAGGAAATATATTTACCAATGCTTTACCTCCATGGTTACAAAATGTTGAACCACTTAAAACCAATACAATTGGGCCTACTTTTGGAGATTTTGAAAATTATTGTAAGAAATCTTTTATTTCTTTGAATTAATAATTGAGATGAATCTATGCAATGCTTTCTTCTCTACATACAAATTCAATCCAACAATTTTAAATAACACCATTTCTTAACCTCATAAATTTGTCTGTAGATTTCATTGCTGTCTGCAACTGCCAAAAAATCCATAACTTGTATTCCCATTGAAAACTAAAACCAAAATCGATTTTCAATTACCAACTGAAATCAATTTTTATAAACGTTACACCTTTAAAATTTGAGAATGTTTTGATATAAAGTTATCTTACTCTTACACTTTGTCTTAATTACATCAATGATTAATTTTATTTAGCTGTTTTTTTTTTTAAATAATGTGATGGGAGAAATATTTTTTCTTTAATTTAAATCCACCTATGAAAAAAAAAATGCTGCTTGTTCAAGTTAAAGGAGGTTTCCACAAAGAATTAAAATCAATTTAATATTTTTGAAAAGCAATCTGAAGTCAAAATTATGCCTTTTTTAATAGGAAAATTCTAAATTATAGAATTATTTAAAATACTATTTATTAAAGTTTTACTTTTATTTGTTAAATTATATTGTTGAATGTAAAAAGAAATGTTTACATTGACTTTTTTTAAAAAAAATTAAAAATCGTTTCATTTTATCACTCTTAATCACTCCTGAAATATTTAATAAGATTGTTTTATGAAAGAATTTGTCTAATCATTACTTATTGATTTTTTTTTTTTTTTAACAAAAGGTGTGAACTTATGGTGACTCTTATGAAGCAAATCATTTTTCCCCCTCTTAGAAATTTGCAGTTTAGCCATTCTTTGATTTATTCACTGGTCACAAATATTCGGAATTCTTTTGGACAGTTATGACCTTTTTAGTTGTCACCAATAAACAATATCAACTATAATTTTATACTTCTCCAATTCTGATAGTTTTTTATGATTTAAGTAAGATTGTAATGTCACCAGTAATGTACATTTTTTGAATGAGACAAAAAAATTTGTTGTTTTCTCTAAATTTATACAGAAAACAATTATACTAATTTTGAAAATGATCAATCATTTTTAAAAATAATCAATAATTTCTATGAGCTGGAAATAATGAAAGTTGAATTTATTTTTCAACTAGCAATATGACTTTTAACATTTTCATATTAACTAAAGATCTTGAATTTTTCTGGAGCACAGAAATGCAATACTTATATTAAATTTTTTATAATGAAAAAATCGCAGAAATACATGTTTTAACATGATGGTAGCTGTTTATTTAGGGTGTTGACAGTAGATGTATTTGTAAAATTTACTTGAGCACATTTTTTATAATTTTTAACTATCCGGTAATCTTAAAGATTTAGGAAAACTTACTCCATAATCTAATGTTTTATTGAATTTTAAGTACTTTGGCTTTAAATTTACTATAGGCTAGCAGTATAGCCCAGCACTGTTCAGGTGTGATGAAAGCTTTAAAACTAATCCATGGTCCTGGAGCTCAGACTCTTTGGACGTTGGCACCTAACTTAACCTCTACAAATAAGACAGAATTTTAAAAAATGAAAACAATTATTTTAAAAAATTCATTATTCATCGAAGAAAAAATCTAAGACAATAGTATCCATAATGTCTTATTTTATTGCATTTTTTATTTTATGATTCAGAGCAGATTTTCAGTAACTGGAGTCCTGTTTTACAAAAAGAAATTGATGATTTAATTTCTCCAATAAACTTTAACTAGTTAAACCTCTGCAAAATTTAATTTCTTGAAATTTCATAAAATTAAATAAGCTGATGTTAACAGATTTAAAAAATTAAAAAAAATAAAAATATTTTTACCAAGATTTTTTAAAGAAAAAAAAAACATTTAAAAAAAATAATTTCATTCATTTGTAAATAAGTACTGAAATTTTCATTAAAATCCAACAATTATTTGACTTTTTGCAAGGATTTACAAATCAATGATTTTTATCACAAAAAAATGCTAAAATTTCGTATACTAATCTGATCCAAAAAAAAAATGAATTTTACCAAAAATTCAAAAAATGATCAAAAAATCTAACAACACAATTTTACAATAAAAAAATTATTTGTTCTTTTCTCTTAAAGATATTGACAATAAAACTTTGTTCTTTTGTTTGGAACATTTTTTCATAATGGTATGTTCATTTCAGTGGAGGTACCTAATTGATCTATCTCTTGAAATAGAAATTTGAGCTAGTATTATAATTTTATGCCTTATATACCAAATGAGATAAAGTTGTTCACTTATTAAATTTGTCTTGTCATTTCCTGTCTTGGTCCTGAAATCTATGATTGGAAATGGTAATTTGTACACTATCTAGGAATATGAGGAAAGCCATTTGAAGACAAAATAATTGTTAGATAAAAATATCCTATTATAATAGTACTTTTTGTTTGTTCGTTTGTTAATTCACACAGCTGTTACTTCCTGTAAAATAATGGACTATTCTGTGTTTTTGATGGCATGGAAAGAGGGGAAAAGACATTACTTGGTTTCAATGAAAGAAAGAAGAAAAGATAGAAGTGGAAAAAATTTGAAGATAATCATATTATGTTGATAAGAACAAATACTATATTTTGAATTAAGAGGCATGTTTGTAAGATGGAGAGTTGACTAGAAAGAAAAAAAGAAGATAAAAGTCTTTGTCTCCTACCAATACACCATAAATAATGGACTATTCCATTTTGATAGTGTGGACAGAGGAAAAGACTACTTAATTTCAGTGAGAAAATAAAAGAAAGGAAATAGAAGTGTTTAACAACTGTTTTTGTTTAATATATAATCATATTTGTTTTATGGATGATACACACACGCACACACACTGCACAACATCTTTTCTGAAATGTTGTCTTGAATTTCATAATGTTTCTATTATAGTAAAAAACCAGAAGAGACAAAAGCTTCCTCAGGAACGAGTTGGTGCCAATTTAGATGAAAAATTTCCACAATCTGACTTTTGGTTGCCTTCTTTTGGCCAAGTGTGGAATAATAATCGCAGATTACAGTCCAAGTAAGTTTTATTAATTTTTTTCATAAAATTTCTTTCTAAAAGAAAAAATTATTTATCACTTGTTAGGATTTAGTTTTCATTAAAAACTGTAAGGAGTCTATTTCAAAATTTTTTTTTTTTTTTTTTTTTTTTTTTTTTTTAGTTCGTGGTTAAGATTAAATATGAGAAAAATCATTATCTTATGAATGCGAAAAAGTTTTCATATACAGTTGCAATAAAACTTAGAGTTTTACTGCCATTAAAGGGCTACTTAGACTAAAAAAATATATTCTTTGGTATTTTTATGACCTCACATGTGGCTTAAATTGATGTTTAGTCAACTACAGTTGTTGCTCCATATTAGGTTGTACCGGTGGTGTTTCTTTACAACTGTTTTCAGGCTAATATATTATAGTCACACTGTTTCTGTTTCTCAAAGTCAAATCAGCCATCTTTTCTCTAGGAAAAAGAGTTTCTTGTAATAAACAGCACAACTTATGGTCTGTATTGGCTAGTTTTATTGTCTCCAGTAGGGAAATTTTGCCAACTACTTGTCAATGATAGAGAAAATGAAAGTGAGAATTTTCTTATCCCAGCCTTTTGCTACCAAGCCAAAATTTCGAGAGAAAATCTCAATTCACAGACTAATGACTCAAAAGTCACTTCATAGAGAATTGAAAAGACCTTGTCATATCCTGCTTCTTTTCTATTTTTTTTCTTTTATCAACTGACCCTGTCAGTATATTTCAGTAATACTATATATTTAAAAAAAACCTGTGTGGCTGTTTATTAGTTACATTTATTTTTTCTTCTTCATCTTTAATCCTACTATTCTCCTTCATTCTGCACTTGCAATGTTAAAATTTTTAATTTAAAGCATACATCAGACAGTTAAGTGTCATACGTGAAACACGCTTGGGTGATCATGTCTCAAAAGAGCCATGACTGACTGGGCAGAAGATTATCCTGCAGTAGGTTGCCATTGCTTTCTGCGGTAGACTGGTTGCCAGCCAAGGCTACAGAACCCAATCTGTCCTGTTATTTAACCCATAACTGGAAGGAAGAGACAGACTAATACCTTTCCCAAGGGTATTTGTACATAAGTGAATGCAAGGAATTCAACTGGAATTCGAACTCGGCTCCCCAATTTCTCATTCCGAGCCGATATCCACTGCACCACAACGCACATCCAAAGCATACATACTGAATGTTTAAAACTGATTAACAAGATATCTGGATCTATCAAATTCTTTTATTTGTAAGGTATTCTCAAAGAGCATGAAAACCTGCTTAATCCCACCCCACAACTCTGTATACATCACAACTTACAGCTACTGTTTGCTTAGAAAATTAGTTTCTGCAATATTTTAAACTTAACTTAAAATTCGTGTAAATTATACTTTAAACCAGCTAATATTCTTCAAAGAATGTTTCAATAAAGCATAGTTTATTTTGGCAAGATTTTTAAAACCGAGAACTCACTTGTGTTTACAAATATTACAAAAAAAAAAAAAAATGACTTGACAATGTTACTGAAAAAAAAAGACAAAATTAACGAAAATAGTAAATTCAATTCTTTCAACCAAAGCTAAAATGAAAGCTTTTTCATTTTTAAAAAATAACTTAAACTTTAGATATTGTAATATTAGTGGAGGTTCCTAAATTAGGGTTAATATTTCACCAGTAAAAGGTGATATCAAGCATAAGCTGAAAATTGGAAATTTACAATAGCAACTGAAGATATTTTCCAGAGACTATGCTATTAAATACATAACTGGTAGATAACCAACCACCCCCACCCCCAAATTAGACTTTTCAAAAATATTTTTTGGTAAGATAATTCCAAATCAAACTTAATCTTTTTTCTTTTTTACATTTAATATATTTTAATATATTAAATTTACTGTATGTGGTTTCTATTTTTACATTATAGACAAGACTTTCTTAAACATATGAAAAGAACACCAGCAGTTACTAGGAGTACTGAAGGACTGGGACCTGCAAAACCTTATAAAAGAAAGAGACCTTCAAATAAAGGAACACTTTAATTATTAATTTTTTTTTTTTTTTTTTATTAATTTTCATTTATCAAAATACACTTTTTATTTTATTTATTATTGTCTCTATTTGTTTTTTTTTTCTTTTTGGTTATACAATTATCAATTGTCATTTAAAAAGTATTATTTGGTGAGCTTGTTTTATTATAAATATTTATTTTTTATTATGAATATTTTATATATTTGCTAGTTTTATTTATATATTGGCATGGATAACTAAGCTTTGTTTTAATGTAACATTTTTAAAGAGAATGTATTTTCAAATTTGTAAGAAGCATTTCATATTTTAACATTTATTTCATTTTGTATATTTATTGATTTATATTTCTTATCTATTGTTTTATATATATTTGGCAATTATTGTTCAATTATTTATTATATCACTTTTTAATTATATATCGTTTCCTTTTCTTTTTTTTATCATTTAAATATATTTTATTATAATAATTAGTATATTTGATACTGATCCATTTGCTCCAGTGTCCAGGGACGAAAAAAATATTTTTGGATGTCAGTTAGCGGGTAACACCTCTAAGTAAGAAATAGTCATATTCCTTTGTGGCTCCAAATAGCTGTTTGCATTCAGCAGCAGGCACACCCTGGTACATCACTTTGACTAGCAAGCAAACCAGGTGAAGGTAGTCGATGGGTCCAAACCCTTGGTAATTTTTGATCTGTCAGCATTTTAAGTTTCATTCCCAGCAGAGTGGGTCGATGAGATCTAACAACCACGAAGGTAGTATCAGCGAGTGCCATAGAATGCATCAGAGCATAAGTGTAACACGTAGAAATCCTGGTCATCCACTGCCAGTTACAAAAGTTTCTCATGCCACTGGATAAAGATTTCCCAAGCCAAGAGAGTGGGATTGCCCCAGTACAATTATTTTCCCTATTATAAATTCTTCTTTCACAGGTCTGTTTAAAAAATTTGTCATCAACTTTTACTTTAAGACTTATGGTGATGGGTGCATAGTAAAGCAATAGATGAAGACAATCACTTGCAGTTATAGTCACAAACTTATTCATAGGTGATGCATGAGCCAGTGGTTGTTCTGGTCCTGAACCAATGACAACAGGAAAGTATGGCAACTTCCAGAGCGACTGGGCAGCCTTTTCAGAATAGCACAGCCCACCCTTATGGGAGGGTGGGGAAAGTACCTCAAACAAATGCTTGCCATCAAAGTGCCTGGTCAGATTACCATGGTTGACCAACTCATCTCACTGTAATTGTGCAAATCAAAATGTCTACCTGAATGCTAGAGTATTGACAGTCTTTTATCATTGATAGACCAACATACGTGTCATTTCTCAACTCACACACCTCTTGGCTCCAAGCTCCCTCTCAATCATGGGTTTATTGCTTTGCTAGCTTTGGTGAGTAATACCAACCTTACGGTCATTCAGCTTTCTTTACCTTCCTTTGTTGGGGCTGGTATGTAGCCTCAATAGAGTTGATTCAGGTTTCCAAAAAGTCTAGTGTAAGCTCCTTGTATACATTGTGAACCACAGACAAGATTGCATGATTCCTGTTTATGGCCATGGTAACTTTTCATCTCTTTTGCATGAACATGTCAGAATTCAGGCTTGAGTAAGAACACCATCAATGAAATGCACAACACTGTTGGTAACTTTAACAACAGGTTTATTGAATATAAAGAAAAACTGGTTGGAGCTACTGCAAATCGAAATTCTCAACTTGAGGAGTGGTGATTTGGAGATTCTGGTTGCAACCCTTAATGTCCACTCAATTGATTTTCCTTCAACTCTTTGCATGCATCTCTTTTTTGCACTGGCCTGGTGACTGTCTTAAAAATAATTCCAGGCCATTTTGAGCTGACCTTTCCTGATAGACCTGTTTAGAAAAATTGACAGCTAAGCAAAATACATGCTGGTTTTATATAGGGAAATATTTTCCAATAAAAATGTTTAATGACTTCCTCTCCTTAAATTGGCCCCAGAAAATGGCAATTCACAATACCCAATTTCATTATCTCCATATTTCCATAATTTGATCAGCTAGCTGCTTCTTCCTGTGCCAGAAATCCAAAATAATGAAAACTATAAAAATTGCAGATGATTATCACAGAAAAAGGCAAATCTTAATCTTAGGAAAAATTTCCTTTATATATTCAAAGTTTTCCTACATATCTCTTTGACCATCTAGGAAACAATTGTATTTACAATGTAAATACTTTCTGTATAAAGCAGATATTTTTTGTTTGTCTAAAATAATTTAGATCATTATTTTCTGTGACCACATACATTCTCTACAGTTAACATATTGTAAGCAGAATTCAAGGAATACAGACAACACATTAATCATCTTTGGAACTGTTCTTAATTTTATTTTAAAACATTTTTATTTCAACCATTCAATTCACTCTCCTTTTAACAGCTATCATTCACTTAATCTCTCCAAATCACCATTCTGTAATTTCATGCATTGTTACACTAGACCAGTACAACATATCAATGTCAATAAAATTAAGTGTACAACACAATGGTACTCTCTTCTCTCCTTTATGGATGTGAACCTTGCACATCAAGAAATTGGAAAATATGTGGGCTCTTAATGCCATTAAAGGACCAATTTTGAAATTTTGGACACTTCAAAATTGACCAAAACACAAGTCCAATGAACTTGCCATGTTATCCACATGGAGGAACATCATATTCCCAGATATCCATTATATACACAGCTGACATCAAAATCAACCAAAGGAATGAGACAAAGATGCAATGAAAACCAACTTCCACTGGTGTAAGATAAAAATCAAAGAAGCTAGAAGAGTGTGCTGCTGACCAATTTTACTGGCGTGTCAGTGTCAAAAAAATAAAATTCTTCCAAGAAAAGTTGTGTAGTATTAAACAAATTAAAGTGCACTATGAAACAGATTGATAAGGAAAAGAACCAATTTTTTTTTTTTTTTATTAGAACCCAAAATCGAATAGTAGAAACAGAACCAACAAAGATTGAATGTTGGTTTAACTTTACTTGATTTATTCAATCCTAGTAATTAAAATTTATTTACCTGCCAACACCAGCTAATCTGGGTTGATATTATTAATGGTTGTTTTGATAAAATTAAAGTTGATCAACTTAATGATGCTTTGTAGTATTCAGCTAGTTCTATGTGGAATTTATAGGAAGTCAAATTCTAGGCATTTTCAGACAATGGGAAGATCTTGAACACTTGAGACGAATTGCAAGAAAGTAGCTGTACATCAATGAAGATGAAGGCAAATACATAGGATAAGTGGATTAATCTATCAGACATAAGACTTCATAAGACTGATTATGAATAAAGAAAACACATTTACTATATTGTAGCACATATCAACATAATCTCTCCATATAATAAACAAAAGTTGTCAAATGCTAACTAGGCATTGTGATTTTATTGATTGTGTAATAAGACATTCAATTTCAAAGAAACAAAAAGTTGAAGAATGTCTTCTATATCATAGCACAAAACCAAAGATGCATGACAGCTGATATAGCAATTTGTAATCTGTTGAGAATGTATAAAACCACTGCACACAATTATAAGTGTGGAAATCAACAGTTGTAGTCCAGCACAAGTTCAAGTATAGAAACTCATTAAATGCAACATTTCATTTAAAAGCAATAGATCATAAGAACAGGAGTTAATTTTTAATAGTAAAAGACAATCAAGTGTCCTGGCTGCTTGTTGTAATTGTTCAAATTACTAATATATTTTGCATAATTTAATTATAAATGTAGATTGTTTATGAAACAATTCACAAGATGACTTGTATCTTGGTAAGCATTAACCACTTTATTTATTTTTTGAAACTTAGAAAATAAACTTTCATTTTTACATGATTTATATTTAATTAAAAAAAATAGATCATTAATGTATCTCTTTGATACTTTGATTGTCTATTTCAAAAACAGTAGTAATCTATTCTTTTTGTCTTTCACTTTAAATTAGAAATGTCTAAATTGTTCATGTTCTTTACAAGCACATCTTCTACCTCTGATAACCTTATAGGCTGAGATTCAAATTCTTCTCGACTGGCATCTATCAGCTGATTGATTAGATACCTTTTACTGTTTTTTTCTTTTGGTAAAACTGATGGCCATGGATTTCCTAAAATAAAAGAAAAAACTTAGCATGAGCACATTTCAGCAAGGACTGAGATGAGAAAATAAATAACATCTTAAAACTTATTCCATAAAAGGAGAAATGTTTACACAGACAAGCCAGTCTGAATTCCAAACCATAGAAACACATACAGCCACAGAAAAGATTATGACAATTACAATTGACTGAAGTCAATGAAGGAGATAGGTATTTCTAAATCCTAGCAACAATTTTTTTTTTTTAAAGGTATTAATTTAACTTCAGTCTATATCAGACATTCATTCTGGTAATAAAAATATGAAAATATTTAAAGAATATTAATACAAAATTAATTACATTTGGGGAAAATTTTGAATTTTATCATAAATACATATAAAAAGAATATTTCATAGGATATGAAATGCAATAGAAAATTGCTTAAAAATATATATTTCAGACTAAGTTTCAAACTTAAAATGACTCCAGGGTATAAAATTTTTAATCACCCATGTCACAAGTTAAAAAAAAAAAAGAAAAAAATGCACTTAACTATTAATTAATACATTAATGGGCTATTTTTTTTAAAACTTAGTATAAATTCTTCTTGTAGATTATTATGAAAATATTTAAAGATTCTTTTTAAAAATGAAACAGTCACTAGAAGATTTATAAATTATCATTATCTTTAAGACTGCTTGATATCTTTAATAGAAATAGTTAATCACATGATTTAATATATACAAAAAAAAATCAATATGAAATTATTTGCTCATGAATTATGATTTTATTATGGATATTGAAATCATTTAGTTCTCTCCCTGACTCCAAGTCAATGAAAGAGAAAAAAAGTAAAAACAAAATACCTTTCAGCTCAAGAATTCCAAATGCACCTCCATGTCCTGGATAAACAGATGGCAGTACATGCATCTGAGTAAAGGAGGTTGTATAGTTACTATAACGTGGTACCAAAACTTTGAAAAGTTTTTGTACCAAGTCTTTTTCCTTAAACAAAAGCAAAGTTCTTATTAAATTTTATGAAAAAAAGATTAAGAGAAAAGAATTCTAAACTAAAAATATTACAATATGAATTAGCACTGCCTAAAATAATGTGAATTTTTTTTCTTGAATTTTTGTTTCTACCATGCTAACCAAGTGTCTAAAATTACACTGATTTGAATAATCAGTCTTGTACATAGCATATACAAAGTGAAGCTTGCAATAAATAAGTAATAAAAAGCTTAGAAATAGAAAGAACAAGACAAGTAAGGGCTAAATGGAATAGGAATTGATATGAAAATCATTTAATTAAAATAAATAAAATTAGCACATGGAATTGATAGTTTGAATTCATAAGTTAACTAATAGAAATGAGTAACAAGGAGCACCCACTTGCCACTAGAAAAGTGAACCAAAATTGTTTGGTAAAAGTTTGTTATTGGTTCATAAACTGACTATGATGCAATAAAAATACCAAAGGGAGGTAGCAGCACTGACTACCATATTAAAGAACAAATGAAATTAAACTTTGTTCATTATCATAAAATTAAGAATATATAATACTAACAACTACTAGAAATTCTGCAAATATTTTTTTTGTTATGCTTAATACTGAAGAACTACTTTCTGAATGTTAATGAACCTTCTCGAAACTATAGAAAATACCAAAATATTAGTTGTTTGTGAGAATATTTCTCTCTTGCAAATTTTTTTTCATGTTGAAATACTTATTTAATATGCAAAATCCTATATCACCCACTAAAATTTCCAATTGCCTATCATTTCTGTTCAGTTGCTCATCACCCACCAGTGGACAATATCATCTTGGTTTGGAAAACCTAGTCTAGAAGGTTAAAGTATTTAGCTAAGGGACAGACCCTGTTACTCTATACATATGACTTGTAACATGACAGTTGGAAAATATTTTTTATAAATACAAGTACCCACAGCAGTAGTCCACACAGAGTTGCAAAGAGTAAGGTAATTGACATCACCCTCTTTTTTTACCATCTATAACATCATTCCATGCAAGGTAAAGAAGTATTAATTAACTGAGGAAATTTTTTCTGAGTCTAAAGAGGAGTCTTTTTCAGACTGATAATTGAGTAAAAGAGATGGAGGCTGAAGTTCCTTTATAAAATTATTGAACTGAAAACTACAACTACCAGTCATTACTCTGGGGCATTACTATTGTTTTTGTGATATGTTGGAAATAATTGTGAGCTTGGTTGACACCAAGCTCACAAACTAGCCATAGCATTGCAGAATTGGGAAGGGTCACTGTAACCCTTGACAAATAAACTGTTACTGTTTCTACATGCAAACATCAGTTTGTCCTGAAAGACATTTCTCTATTTTTCATTTAACTTTTTCTTGAAGACATTTTAAATTAAGATTTTTTCAGATAAAAACTTAAACACAAAGATTGACTGGTGGAGTGAGACACTCAGCAAGAGCTCAGTAAAAGATGGGTTATAGTCATTTACAAAACAAAGGACAACAAAAAAATGAAGTATATTATTTTATATTATAACTTTATCCATTTCCAAATGGATGTTATATAACTTGTTTCATTTAAAAAGTCAATTACAAATAAAACACCTGTTTTCAAAAGTATTAAAAGTTCATAAAAAAAACAACAATCATACAACATTCTAAATTCAAAAACAATTCTTTGAATCGAGGATGTTTCTGTAACACTGATAAGAAGCCATTGACTCTAAAGCTCAATTCTTTTCATCTTGAGTTACAGAATATGAAAAAGCTTAAGAGATGTGAAAAAGTTCAAATTCCATTTAAGAGAAAGATTAAAGGCCTTTTTCTATTCACACTTATAACCATATTAATACTCTATAAAATAAGATAAATTAGAAGTATTATGCAGAGTGAATAAATTTTCAATTAACTAGCTAAACCATTAATGAAAAGTAAAAATAATGTTGCACTGCACTAAAATGACATGATAAATTATTGATATGAAATATCCAAATAAACTGTATAAAAGGTGGAATATGTAAAAACCAGTTCTTTATTGATAATTCAATCTGAATGAGTTTAAAAAAAAAACAAAAAGGAAAATTGTTGGCATGTCAAACCTGCTTCTTAAAAAATGCTGTGTATAATTTGGATACTTTTTTTCTTCAAAGAAAGTAGTGAATACTGAGAATTAAAATTATAAATTATGATATACTTTATAAATTCAATCTCTGGCAAAAGTAGCATTTGCCTCAACCCTATCAAAAAAAAAAGTGTAGGAAAATGTAGAATCATTTAAGATATAAAATATTTAAAACACCAACCTTTATGCTACCACAGTTTTCTACCAGCTGGTAAGAACCATGGTAACATAAAAGTCAGTGTTTCAAATATCTTATCTTGTCATTTTGTATGTATTCATAACTACTGTAAATAAAACATCAATAAAATAAAGAAAAAAAATTAAACAACCAACTGATTTTCACATATTTCATCTTACATATTGTCACTTATTGTTAAGATGTCACAAAATGCAAATCTGTTCCAATTAGTATAATTTACTTATTTAAAAAAACTCAAACTACCAAAATTAACAAATTTTTGAATCAATTAGTCATCATTTGTGTTAGGAAATTTTGCAAACATTTTATAAATTTCACAGAAGTTGTAAAATTATTTTGTCTTACCAAGAGCCAGTAATTAGCCATTTCCATGGTAATTTTGTCAGAGTCACCATTTCTGACTGCTAAATGTATTAACTACAATAGAAAATATAGAATAGATGGCTTTATGCAACAAACACAAATTGTTTCCATGAAAAAATATATCTTTCAAAAATAGAAACTGGTTAGGTTATAAATACTAAAACAGTAAACATTAATCGGTAATAATCAGAAATAAGGTTATCACGCCACCACTTTCATATGGCAGCATTTACCAGTTTATAAATAGACATATTAAATGTGTTAATAGTACACCATTTGTTTTTAATTGTTAATGAAAGAGTAACAAGTTGAAAGAAAGTTAATATCTAAAATCTGACTTTTCAATAATCTCTAATCCTTGATTGTTTTTAAGCACATTTCATTTTATTGTATATCACATCCAGTAACCTTCGAAAAGTTTTGAACAGAATATTTTATCCATAAAGAGTGGGGGAGCATATTGTTCTCATTTCTTATCTTATTTTTTTAACATTCTTCATAATTATTTACAGTAACAACTCCTTTCTGCTAATCTAACCTATAGTATATCACTGCTCCTCCATTGAGATTGTGCATTTCTGTACTTACACAACCAAGGATCGAAGTCAAGACTCAAAGGAATAAAACAGGTAAATAAATAAATGAATTGAGGAAAAAGTGTCACTTATATTAATACTTTCAGAGAAACAGTAAATGAGATGAGAATTTTTATAGACAAAGAGCATTTCAGGTAATAAATGTATGGAAGGATTCAGCGGGTTTGGTTTTTTTTTTGAGGAGGAGGAGGAGTTACGCTGATTTTGGAGCAAGCTTTCTTATTGCCAGAGTTTAAAAAAAAAATAAAATAAAAAAAGCAACACCAGCAGTTGTGGGAAAAGGAAAGAGAAGAGAAAAGCAATATATAAAGTGATCAGGATTCAAATCTTACAGACCCTATATCATTTTTCCTTTAGCTCACTTTGTGGCAGGAATTGGTGAATACATGTAGTTTTTCATTCTTGTTCACTTTATTTAAACTACAAGACATATTTGCCTAAAAAAGGGGAAATTGGTTGCTGAGCTACCAGATCTTGCAAGTTTCTTTCCACTTTTCTTAGAATTGATTCCCAAAAGGTGTTCCTAAACAGATCCTTTAAAGCATATGAGAAACTTAAAAGAGTGAGGTAAGCAGAAGAATTAATGGGTATTTATATCAAACTCAAAAGATTGGCCAGGTTGACAGGGAGAGGTCTTGAACAAACAGCTTTTGTAAGTATTTTCCAAATGACATATCCATGGTATGAAAACAAATACTTTGCATGCAGAAGAAGAAAGTCAGTGAATGGAGACTAACTGCAACAATACTGACAAATGAAAGATCATAAGGACTCAGAACAGTAGTAGCAGTTCAATAAAGTGAAGTGGGAACAAAAAGAAAACATGGAGTAAAAGAGAATATTCAATTACTAGAGGTTTAGATGTTGGGATCACACTTCATCAGATTGTAGGGAGCAACCTAGATTAAAAGTTGTGTGTTATAGGTGTAACGAACACTTGGCATATTGCAGAGAAACACTGGAAGTTATCCCTTCATCAGAACAATAGTGCAATACCTTTACCAATCATAGAAGTTTTGGTGGAGGGTAGTAGTAGTAGTTTTTGTTGATACTAGATGCACAAACACTTTGCCCATAAACTTACAAACAGTTGAGGTGGGTGTGTTACCACTGATGGCAGTAGTCTGAGAAACTAAAAGTAATTTCAGGCTAGTACGGGACCTTTTGGAAACTGAATAATTACATAACATGCCATACTGGGTATGACATATGTGAAGAGAAAATGTAGAGACAAATGCTAAAGGAACCAAAATTGTGGACCTAAATTTGGCCTATTTGCAATTACACATCACAAAAACATTTTCTGAGTATAACAGGGCAATGCATTTAGTTAGTGACGTGATGTTTTGAGAATTAATAATTCTGAATGAAGGAGTGACGATAATAGGCGAAAATATGGCAGTGGTTAATCAGACTGGAATCTGATGGAAAAAAAAGTCTGGTTTAAAAATATTAATTTAAACCTATAAAATACTTAAAGAAGCCTTCTGAAGAGTTTAAACTCAAATTAAACTAAGCTTTAGTAAGATTCAGCATAATTTTGGGGACTTAGAAAACCATGCCAAAATTGAAAAGTACATCTGGATTATTTGACAAGGAAGTTCTTTGTTTGAGAAACTAATTAATCATACCAGCCCAGAATTAAATCTATATAAACAAAATATGTGCACGCTAAAATCAGCAACAGAGCATGTACCACAAAGTTGAAAACAGAAAAGCAGCAGTTCTTCCAATGCCCATCATGCATTAGAGAAAATTCAGCATAAAAATCATTTGCTGCTAACATGTTAACACTTCCGAAGACGTCTTTCAAAGGTAGAAAAGAAATTATTTGGACAAAAGAGCTCCATAGCTGTTGTACAATTTTTAAATATCATCTTTAAATAAGTTACTGATAATATTTCAACAGTGTTGTTTTTTTTGCTGCTGGCACATTCAAACCTTTTCAGGAAAATTGCCAGATGTTGAAGAAACAGTACAATCAAAATACTGCCAAGATCAACAAAAGTTATGGCCTGTCATTTCTGACAGGTACACAATGAAAAAAATCCACTAGACAACACAAATTTCGGAAAAAGAAACAAAATGAACTAGTGAAATTGATTGCACCAAATGCAAGCCACCTTTGCAAAAATGTATCTTGTCCCACACCCCATTTCTGGTATGACTTCTAAACTTAGACAGGTGCATTGTATTTGATGACCAGCATTAGTACAGGTCATGTCTGGTGATTACAGCCAGGTGTCAGGTTATAATAATTCCAGTAAGTGAAATATAAAGGTAAAATGTATTGTTTAACTATGTTGGGATTTGGTCTTAATGTTTCACCAAAGATTATGTTGGCAGTCCTAGTACTAGTGAAAAACAATAAAGTAAAAGGGGCCACAGACTCATATATTGATAACATCACAATAAATTTGACAAAAGTATCAACAAAGAAAGTAGTGGATCATCTTAAAAAACTTTGGGTTAATAATAAAGCATGTCGAGTCCTTTGAGTAGGGAGCAATTTCAGGGATCAACTAAAAATAGATAAAAACAGGAATACTGGTGTTTAAAGGGGATAACAAAGTGCCAAAGGTAGATGGAAATTATTCTCAATTTGTGGCAAATTAGTAAGACACTATCTCATTGCTGGATGGCTACAAACAGCATGCAAGTATGTGAAGAGAAGGAGAAATAGGATTAGCTGGAGTGTAAATTAGAGAATGGGACAATTGCTATAATACAGGAGATTCTAACAGGGGTAAAGGAAAAGGACCCAATGCATGAAAAATTATGCATACCTAAATCAAAGACAAGAGTAGTGTTGTGTGATGCAAGCAGAATTGCTACAGACATAGTGGTTGAAAATGCAGCATAATTAAAAAGAAAGTTGATTATAACCATATCAATGTAACTGAATTAGATGCAGTGTTGGATGATCTTAATTTCTTAAAATGGAGAAGTCCAAAGAGTGGCCCAAAATTGGGTTAGATCTTAGTCAATTGACTCTACTGTGAACATGCATGACACAAGTGAGATCAGAGCTGGAACTAACTAGAAAAGGTTAGCTATTGAGTTGATACACTATCAGAGAAATTTACCTAGCAGTGGTTGATTGCAAACCTGGACAGCTGGCAGTATATGGAGGGAATTATGTACAACAACAGTGGTTACAGTTGCTGATGAACCCCAGAATGCATTTCTGAAGCAAGAACTTGCAGAAGAGATTGTAATGGATAATAGCACAGCATTTTACTGAGAACTCCAGGTCATGCTAGAAAAACAGAATATTCAAAGATATTACAGGACTGCATACAGGCCAGGTGGAAATAGGATAGTGGAGAGAAATCCCTAGCTGAGAGAGGAGAGATATCATTCACAAAAATACATTCTGGTATGAATCACACCCAAAACTGAACAGATGAAAGAGAGTAACACAAAGGTCAATTTTCACTTATAAATGGAACCAGCCGAGAGATGCACCAACAAATAAAGACAAAGAGATACTCAGAACAATCCAAATCAGAGAAATTTGTGTAAAACCTCCAAACATACAGTGTACAACTCAATGAGAGAGAGTGTAAGTGCAATCACCACATAACATGACAGTGTGCCACCAGATGTTCAGGATATAAGGCATGCAGCTAATTCATCTGACACAGATGCTAGAGATGAAAAGGCAATGTTGCCAATGCAAAGATCACAGAGGGATAATCATACTTGGTACATGACATCATCAAGCAAAAAAAATTATCTTAAAGATTGATGTGGGCGGAAATGATTAGAGCAAAAAAATGTCACTAACCTTAATACCTTCAGGGAAACTGTGTAAATGATAATTTTTATAAACTAGAGCAGTGTGGGAAATAAATATTCATATAAGTAGGAATTCAGTGGTGATTTTCCTGGTTTTCTTCTATTTTTCTTTTTCTTTTTTTTTTGTTGGGGTACATTGGTTTTGGAATGCTAAGCAGAGGCAAGTTTTGTGATTGCCAGTGTTAAACAGAACAAACAACAGCAACAGTTGTGAAAGAAAGAATATTTTGGAAAGGCAGCTTAGATGCCGCAATAGGCTGAAAAGTATGGGCACCCAGTGAGGATTGAACTCACTATTCAATTGTAACAATTCTAGCAAGACAAGCTTGCTAATCTCTACACCACATCAAGGTCTAGAGAAGGAGACAAAGAGAGTGACTTTCAAACTCAGAAAAAGTCAAATTGCTTTCTGATATAGAGAAAGAAAGTTGAATCAAACAGAGACAAGGCAGTAGAGAACAAAGAGAACACCTGTCACAATGTAGCAAGGGAATTCTCAGCTACCGATCAGACACAACTGTTCTGGCGACCCACATTCACACCCTCTCACTTTCTTTCATGCTCCTTTCTTTATCTCTCCTTCCTCTTCACCTACTCAACATCCACAAAAAGAAAGAGAGGAACAAAAACATTACTACTAATTGTTGATACACACAGCAAAACATAGACTTATCTTTTTCTGCACAAATCACATTTTGCTAAAACAAACGAACTCTGAATTCTTTGAACATGTTACTACTCTTTCTCTTAGAACATTTTTACAGTTCTAAATAATTTCATACTCGATAAATAAGTTTTCACTTATTTATACAAACGAAACAGTTTTACCTTTTCAACCTTCTGATAACTTTAAATTGTGATGAGTTCAGTTACGTTTGGTACAAGGCCAATTTGACAAACATAAATGAGCTCCCTTACACCTATCACCAATCACTTTAGGTGACATCTACTGCTAACTTAGCTTTTTTGCCAGTGAACCAGTGCCAATTATTGTTTGGCATCATTTGCAGGTCACTACTGATTTGATGACTGTGTTGGAATAGCATAAGCTATCCACCCCAGTTTCAGGCCAATCCATTTTGGAATAGTCCAACATAATGAGATTGACCAATCACTGTCTCATATCATGTTCTTTGTGACCTTATTGGTTAAAATAGATTTTGGCGCCAGATTTCAACAGGCCCATCTGGAGCTGCTTTTGATTTCGCAAAAAGTATGTAAGGTACACTTTTGTACCGATCGTCAATGCCAGTCGAATCCACGCTGGTCACTCTCATCAACTTCGACTAGCCACTACTTTCCACACACAAACTTTCTTCAGTGCTTGAGGATTCTTGGGTCACTCATTCTTATTTTTCACATATTGCCAAGAACTTTACTTAATCTTGCCAAAAATACTGACTATTTTCATAGTTTCCTGAAATTTATTGTAAATTACTTTTCAACACTCACACTGTAACATAACCCGATATCTTTAAACGATAAAAAAAACAGTATTATTCAAATGATATCTGTTCGTTAAACCCATTACATTCCTGTAACTCAAGAGTAATCTTAATACAAATTAAGATAAAAATTGCATTTATTCGAATATCTCAGCAAGATATGTAAATTCCTACTTTCTTCTGCTATCAACTCTTTTGTGTAAACCATTCAGTCAGTCAGTTAAGTGCCAATACGTGATACACGCTTGGGCGATCATGTCTCGAAAGAAACATGACTGACTGGGCAGAAGATTATCCCGCAGTAGGTTGCCATTGCTTTCTGCGGTAGACTGGTTGTCGACCAAGGCTATAGAACCCAATCTGTCCTGCTATTTAACCCATAACTGGAAGGAAGAGACGGATTAATACATTTCTCAAGGGTATTTGCGCGTAAGTGAATACAATGGATTCAACTGGAATTCGAACTCCAGTTGAATCCATTGTGTAAACCATTACGAACATTTATTACACTTCACTTTGGTTGTCTCTTTTTGGAGAGACTGTTTAGTGTTACCCGGTTGCAACGAACTGAACTTTCGTTATCACACGAATACAGTAGGACATTCCATTCTTGACTATCTTTTGTATTATCTTCACCTTTTTCGTCATTTCGACACCACTAGTTGACAATACATCATATGTGAATTCAGTTACATTTTTTTCAACAGTTGTTATTTATTCATATAAATTTATCTTTGTTATATGTTTGCTTAACAAATTGTTTCGGCCTACTCATTTCAACGTCTTGCCTTTATTGTAATCTTTTGTGATTATTTTATTTTAAACGTTGTGAATTTGAGGAAAAAAAACACAGCACAGCCTTGATAACATCACTCATGCATCATTATCATCATCGTTATTAAATTTATCCCGTCAACCAAGTTCCCAACAACTGTATTTAAAGACGTAATAACCGGAAGAAATAAAATAATAAAAATAAAATTGTATTAAAAATATACAAGCACATTTTTCAAAAATAAATATTAATTTTTTATTTTCTCGCGTTAAATCTAAAAGAATGTTTTATTATGCAAGCATCAACTCCGCAAAAAATATAAGATATGTTCTGTTGTTTCGAACGATAAACTCCACAATATACTGAAAAGGCTCTGCGGGGTGATTCTTAAATGCCTAATTATGCTTCCTAAAATCATTTTTACCCCGAAAAGTATCTTACGAAAAAAAGAATCCTTACCCTCTCTGCATAGCCCCTGGCTTCATCTAAACGATAGTAATGAGATTCCAGTCGCTCATATCTCATTAAAGCAGTCACCACTCGACGAAGTCGTTCTAAGCGACCAGAAGGACCGCTTCCATGGCCTAATGTAGAACTCATTTTTCTTGGACGGGTTCTAATAGCAAACTTTAACATTTTAAATGTTTATATTTAGCCAGAACACTCTTTAAAGTAAGAGAGATTACCTCAGGAAATCTGCAAATGAACGGTGTTAGTAAAAAATCCGTTCCCTATAACAACGTGTGGCACGAGGTGAAGCGGTGACAGAGGAATTACATGTTATTGTTATGACTGGTGTTTATGTTCCTGTTACATAGACAATATATCTGCAAATTAAAATAATTTACATTACCTAATTAATATTACAGCTTTCAGGACCTTTACTTGGAAATTAAATAAAAATTCTCGGTTTTTGGTTCGTCTGTAAAGAATTCACCTGCGAAATTTCAGTCTAGGCAACGCAAAAAAAGGATTCTCCCTGTAGTTTTCGTTCATATAATTTTTTTTTAAAGTACTGTAAAAATAAAGTTAATCTTTAGTTAAAGATGTAATAAATAAATGTTTTATTAGTCTAGTTTTTTTTTTGTTTTTTTGTTTTTTTTTTTAGAAAGTCAGACGGTGAGTGACAGTTTGAGTTGTCTATTTGTCGATATAGCGGTGTAACGAACCGACAAAAAATTATTTTTTGAGAATTGTTGTGATTCATTTTTTGAATTTAAAAGAAATATATTTTATTGTATTTTAACAGTTCTCAGAGGCGTGAATTCCAAAATTAAAATCTCTGGTTTGGAGCCTCCTTTTTTCACATGAAAGGAGACTGGCACGCTGATAGTTGCAAAAAGCGTGGTCATCAAGGTGAAAGCCTTGAAAAATGCACCCACACTTCAAGGCTAGAGGAATTGTCCAACCAAATGGGTCATAAATCATCACGAGAAAGGAAGGAAAGAATAGCCGATAGCTAAAAGTCTCAACTAGAAGGGAGATTCAAGTCTGAGGAGAGAAAAATTCACTTCTGCTTCATCCAGAGAAGAATTTCAATTTGAACTTTTCAATAAAGGACTACAATAAAGTCCCCTTGTTGAAACCCCTAAGCCCTGAAGGGGACGTCGGCTATGTTTACGAAATAGCTTTCTGTCAAACATAACCGAGTCTGCCACATTTGAAGAAAGTATCAGAAGGATAAACAAAAAATAAAACTGTTTTGTTTGTATAAATAAGTGTAAATTTATTTATTAAGAAGAGTGATATCAATTTTTGTTGTTCTGAAGTAACACATACATTGGAAAATCATGTAAAAGTTTTTCTTGTGAAGGTGTGTTTTGAAGATTTCAGTCTTTGTTAAGGTCAGATAAAACTCTTCTTTTGTGAAGAAAAGGCAAAATAGTGCCGCTGATGTGCATGATGTCTTCATTTGTCTTTCTTTTGTGAAGAAAAAACAAATCTGATGTCATGGGTAAAAGTTCAGCAAGAGATACAACAGATTTGTATTTGTCTTGGTGAAAGAATGAATTATTTTGTTTGTAATAAGTCTATCATTAAAAAGGCAACATGAGAAAGTAATATTTGAATAAAACTTAACTTTGGTTTTTATTTTTGGAGCTGCCCAAATCTATATGCTCCCATGGTGAGAGGTAATTGAAAAGAGGCCAGATTCTAAATTTCCTGCTAGCTTGTTTGTTGTTTTTTTTTAATAAAGATCATGGAAAATTAGTTTTTTTTTTTTTTTTAATTTCTTATGGTCACAAGATCACTACAGTCTCAAGCCTTAATGAAAACTTGGATGGAGCCTTCTGTGAGCCTTTTCTTTTTTACATAAATAGAACTCCAGTGAGTAGATAACCCCAGAAAGCATTTAACAGCAAGAAGTTACAAGCCAGCTGCATAGAGCCCCAAAAAATTAGAAAACTCACAAATGAGTCCTTTAGTTGGACAACAAAGAACAAAAAAAGAGAATTAAAAAAATTTTCTCAAAAGTTTCAGTGAAGCATAAACAATGTGAAATTAAAAAAGTCATTTCCAAAATTATTGTCCCAGAGATGTTCGTGGGACAAACAAAAGTAAGTTGTTTTATTTATTTATTTTTTTTCTAAAAGATGGTTGCACCTTTGTTTTACAGCTTTTTTAAATTTGCTTTCTCTGTCATAATCACTTATTACACCTTGTCTTTTTCTAAATGTAATCCTATTTTCTTTTTCTGTAATGATTATCCTTTAAAATTTTGCACAGTGGTTTCACTCTTGATTGTGCCTTATATGATTTTCTATTACTACTAATTGGGTTTGTGTGACACAAATCTAATCAAACAGGTAGTTAATGTTTAGTCAAAAATGTGAATGACAAATACACATTCATATGCAGGTAGGCTTGGAGCAGAAATTCTGTTTCTTTCAACTTAAAATTAAGAAATTCAGATTGCATATTTCAGCTAATTGGAGAACTGTCCACCTAAAAGATTGCATAGCAATAAGATCCAACACTTGTTTTGATAAAAAGTATATAAAGGAAAGCAAAATTGACTTCAGGGTCTTTTTTCAACCACTTCTACTTGGTCATTTCTTTGATAATATTTTCAAGTAACCAACATGTACAAATTGATTTTTCTCAACCAACATTCTTTTCTTTCAACCAACATGTACAAATTGATTTTTCTCAACCAACATTCTTTTCTTTCATACATATAACTAAAGAAGTATTATACACAATATTTCTTTCATATAAACATTTAATGTAAATAAAAAAAACAGATGAGATTAAAATTGGAGGCATGGTGGCTAGGGTATTATTGCAATATAGAGAGATATGTACACAAATGCTCAAAATTTGCAAAAATAAAATTTGACAAAACAGAATACACTCATACCCTAAAGAAATGGAACCATAGTCTTGTGTTCATATAGACCATGCACACATTAATGGCATGGGACTATTTCTCATTTTAGTAGACTCCTTTTCTAAATGGCCTGAAGTTAAAAAGAAAAAATTACTATAATGGAGCAAATATTAACGGTGATATTTTCTAGAAGTGGGATCCTTAAAACATTGGTAAAACACACCAGAATTTCGTAATGTAGGTTTATGTAATTGGCTGGGGTAGATTGGACACTTCCCTTACAAAATACTATGATGTTACCTAAAATCTAATAGAATTACAGTAAAAATGTGTTTGAAGGCATTTTCCACAATTAGAGATACTACAGATCAAGGTTACTGCTAAATTATAAAACAATTCCACATGCAAAGAGATTGCAAAGCCCACTTGCATTAATGGAAAGACAAATAAGATCTCCATTACCAATGTCTTACCTGACAAATGAAAAGCTGTGGTATAAAAAAAACCAAAGTAACCAGTCCTGGGAGAGCTAATTTCATCATGCGAAGAGGACATAACAACTCCATAGTATGTAAGAAAAGAAAAGGCCCAATGGCTCATTCTAACCAATTAGAACTCAGAATTGAAGAGAGAGATATTATGAAAGAAGATCTTGACAGAGAAAAAAGGATAAGTTCTTCAGATCAGGATAATGTAATAGAAGACAAGCTTATGGATGATAGCAGGAGTGACTCAGACATGGAAGAAGATGAGACCAAGATCTCTTAAAAGGATCAGGAGATAAACTTCAAAGGGGAGAGAAGTAAAATGGTTGTAGAAGTTCAAAACAATGAAAGACATAAAACCTCTTTCGTTCAGGAAGGTGTAATGAGATTGGCAAATAGGATTTCACCTATTTGCATATGTTGATTATAGGAGAAATAAAGTACAGAGTAAAGAGTCAAATGGGAGAAAAGTTTACTACTGATCACATCGTAGACAACACTACACAAGACATTAAGAATTATAGCTACTGGAAAGTCTCACTAGATTTAGAAACTGCTCAGATGTCCAAACATTGTCATCCAATCAGTTAATTAAAAAAGGAACACACTGAGTTAATGATTCCTTTTAAAGAGCATGCCATTGGATTCATGAAATTCTATGAAAATACCTGAGCAGTGGTTTCTTTCTGCATTTACAAACAAAATGATTAAAAATACATTCAGAATGTTTTCATTGCCTTACATTTACCATTATAAAGAATTTCTGACTTTAGATGAATCTATAATCTCTATCTATTCTTCTGCATTAGACCACTTACATCAGTACAATAAGCTAATGATCTATCTTGAAATATAATATAAAATCTTTCTCTATTTCAATATCAAGCAAAAGTTATTGCTGGATATTTTTTCCTTACAATCTGGACTCCAAATGCTTTGCAGCATCTCTGGTTAAGGTCCCTCACTAAATCTTTAAGTTCATCCTAAATGAATGGCTCTGGCGAAGGCAATCTCAAATCAGGGCTTAGCTATTGCTCAATTTGTCTCTCACTGTTGGTAAGTTATAGAATTACTAATAACCTACAATTGTGAAAACTTTCAGCAAAGGACTTGTTAGTGATATTCATTTACTAGCTAATTAACTGTTAGTATGCCGCTCCTATTTGACTACAAATGGACTGTTCCCATTGCTATATATAGCAATGGTGGATTCTCTACAAGGGAGTCGTAGAGAGTCACTTGAGAGTCTCTAATGAGTTACTGAAGAGTCAGTGCGAGTCAGTGAAGAGTTAGTCACACTTCCGGTGGCATACCGGAAGTAATCACGTATACACATGTCTTACGATGGATTGGACTCTTGTATCTTCCTATTGTAAATATTACCAATCACTTCTGTACATACTAACCGTCTTTCTGCGGAATACAACTTATATTCTGATTCTGTTGTTGAATTATTCGTTTATACTTGGCGACATAACATTAACATAATATCAGGAATCAATTATATGTTATTGATCAGAAAACAGAAAATTTACAAATTAATCAAAGTAATTTCAGCATTTGCAAAATAATGAATCAATCTTGATAAAACTTAAATTTTATATTCATGATTCTTCTTTATCACACAGCCTATAGATGACATAATATAGCCATTAATAGTACAACAATATTTCAATTTTTCCATAAAGAAAAAGTAAATTCATAACATTATGTCTTCAATAAATCACTAATGCTTTATGCAACATCAGACAGTGTAAGCTCAAAAAAGTTTATCTACTAAATAGATTCCTAATGGAATAACTCATCACTGTGTTTTCTAACTATATTCTTGCTTATTGATAAAATAATTGATGTTTTAAACCTTGAGTTAATTAGAAAGTATTTGTGCATACATGAATGCAGCAAATTCAACTGGAATTTGAACTCGGCTTTCTAATTTCTTGTTCTGAGCCGATATCCACTGCACCACAACACACGTCCAATATACTACTGTGCTCAAAGTCTGAAGTATAGCTCTGATTGCTTGTATGTAATCTTTAATATGTGAACCTATTGGAAAGTAACCTCCTCCAGTTCTAGAGATCACTACCATATGTAACTAGGTATACTATTTATAAAAGATACACTCACATACTCATTTTACATTTTTCTGCAAAGGAATTTAAATCTTGTAAATCTAAATTGTGCTTTTTGTCATGTCATTATTTTATTGGAGTATACAGTAAAATTAAAGGGTCTTTTCAGAGATTAATTTACACATACATAGATTTAGTAATACACACCAGTTGCCTCATTCTGATAAGTGTTAATGCTCTCTGGAGATCAGCAGAGTTCTCCCTCTTAGATCACTATACAGAAGGTATTGTCACATTTTCTTTTTTAACACAAATATTTAATTTTAAAAAGTAAATATTTGTGAAAAAAAATTATTTAAGTATATTTAAACCCAGGAAGAACCATCTGCCAACTTTCTCCACTTTTTCATTTTTTTTATCACACACACTCCCAGTATGGCACTCTACATAATGATTCAACCTCCGAAAGTTTAATACTGGCCTGATTTTTCATTTTGTAGCTTAGACCACTGTCATCAACTGTAACACTTCTTTTATTTCACCCTTCCATGGCAAGAGAATACCCTCCTTTTCAAACTCTACTCTTTTCTTCTTTCAAGGAATTCTTGTAGTACTCTACCTTGTTTTTAATACTAGAGACTTGCATATACAATTCCATCCCACAGTCTATTTCTTTTTATTGAACTCTGCTGTGATGTCCTTCTCTTCAATTTCACAAGAGTTCAGAACTTGGAAAGCTACAACATAGAGTGTTTCTTCTCCAAACTACACCTCACCATTTTTTACAATCACACCTCCCAGATTATTGATCATGTATATTTTGACATCAATATTGATCATGTTCATGATGCAATCAACAATCATTACCTTTGTTTTTATTCTCGTTTCTCCTACTTTTATCTCCAAATACCAGGTTTCTTTATATTTTATCTCTCTTCTGTCAACTGCTTTCACAGTGCCACTTCTACTCCATCTGCTCACAAACTTAGGATTAAGTAAAATGGATGCTCAGCTAGTATCAACAAAAGTTGCCACTATCACATTGCCTACAGACACTTCTATGATTGGTAGCAGTCATTACTCCGCCTTCATTTTGTTGATGGGATAGCTACTGGCACAGAAGCTCTTCTTTGCTCATTTCCCTAACCAATATGCTCCAATCTCTCACAATTGTAGCACATTACTTTTGATCTCCTTACAGTCACTAATTAGGTGCGATCCTTGACATGTATAGAACCTAACATTTGATGATTCCAAATGACCTTTGTTTTCTTTTGGTTTCACACTTTGTGCAATTGCCGCCACTGTTCTGAGCTCCCAAATCTTGTTAACTAACTGGTATCATTTTGCAGAGGTCCATCTTTTCTACACCAGGCACTTGATGCAGTACCACAGATATGTCGTTCAGGAAGCCTCTCTCAAAAACTAGTTTTACCAGTCCTCTCCCTATATATCTTGCCAGCTCCACCAACCTTTTGATATTATTAGCATAGACATTCACTGATTTCCATTTCACTTGAGTTTTTCATAAGCTTCAAAGGGCTCTTTAGTGAATGCTTTCTTCAGTCTGGTCTTTATCATGTTTTCATCCAACTGGTCTGTGTTACTCATTTCAAGATATCTCCTTGCATAAAAAGTGAAAGGAAACTAGCAAGGTCTGACACTTTTTGAAGCTTGGTGACCAATTTCACATTCTTTACCCACACAACTATATCACCTTCTCTGCTAAACAGTGGTATTACATCTCTACCCAGTCTCACCATTCCAGATTTTATATCTCCAAAATAGCTTGTGGTTCACAAAATAAAAAAAGTTTCTCCCAGGATCTCTCGTCCTTCCTTACTCTTAAATTTCCTTCTTCTCTTGCAACCTTTCTTGTATGAAATGATCAAAATTACATACTTATATTTTTGGTTGAATTTTATAACTTTTCTTCCGTACCATAATTCATCTTTTTCTGCAATATCTTTTTATAAAAGAAATTGCCACCTGTTGTTGCTTCTTTTCTCCCCCACCACAATGTAAGCAGTATTCCATTTTCTCTTCTTCATTCATTCAAACTACAAAAAGCATTAAAGAAATATCAACAGACACTACAAAATGGTCTAAATGACAAAGAGGACGGAGTTATGATATTCAACAAGAGCTAAGAAAATATATAAGAAATAAATCGAGTAGAGAAAAATGTCAACCAGAATTATTAGGGAAATTCATAGGGAAATCACCTATTCAACTGTGAGATTGGGCAAGTGAAAAATTGAAACCAATAACTCCATTAAAGATGCTTCCCAAATTGATTTGCCAAAAACTTATGGTAAAAACAGCCAAAAATAATTTGATCTGATGCTTTTTATAACAAAGCAAAAAAACAATGATTTGTAATTCTTCTTAGGATGTCTTTGCAAAAAATGTTCATTTAATATTTAATTATCTGAGACTAAAGCAGAATATGGCCTCAGGGTTGCCCACTAGAAATACATGCAAGGACACATACAGCACTGCAAATACCTGATATTACATGATTGTTGACCAGAGCAGCTTCTCTAAAGAGTCGGGATGAAACAAAAAGAAATCTGTCTACTCAGTATTCTTAAAATGAAAAGTCACAATCACTAATCAGTCAGATAGCCCAAAAAATTAAGACAATTAAAAACACTGAGGCCATGGAAGAAAGAAATGGGAAAACCTTGTCCTAAATATTAGGAATAAAATAAAATAAAATTCTACTCCTATTCAATAGAAGTGGAAGGAGTACGTGCCAGGCAAACCTATCTATTACTAACCCATTCACAGCACAAGAGGCTGGATGCTTTTACTGAAACACCATCTCCAGGATGATTGCCAAACAAGGCTCAAGATCCCTTCCAGGTCAAAGGGGAATTATTAAAATCTCTCTGAAGGTAAGTCTAGAAGTTAATTATCCATACTCCTACCTTTTGGTTTTTCATTTTTGTATATATTTATATATACTTTTAAAATGTTTTAAAATGTTATGTAACAGAGGCAAATTTTTCCATGATAAATAATTTTTATCATAATAAATTTTAATATAAAATTAATTATTGATAATTTTCACTATCTTTGTTGTAATCATGTTATTTTATGTATTTCTCATTTAAGATAAATTGTAAACAAGTGATATTATTTAAGTAGAGAAAGTTCCTGTCTGCTTAGCCAGAAAAGAAAAAAAAAACAATAAATTAACTGCTTTCCTGTTCTATTTGTTTTGAACAGGAAGCATGAAAGAAAAACAACAGAGCTGGAGGTGAAAGAGAGAAAGGCAGATAAAAGAATTTTTACTGCTTGCCTTCCAGTTGTATTAAGCCAGCAGGCATGCTCTCAACATATTTTCTCCTGAAGCTGATGTTTTTATTGTCTTGTGTGACTGAGACCAAGGACTTGCCTATTCAAAGGACAAAGCTTTTTTTTATAGAGTCAGACAGATTTAGATGAGAAATGGATAGTTAGTTAATTTGCAAGTTTGTTTTATTGTTGCTTTTGGTTTATTTCCTACAATTATTCAGTACTGAAGAGTATATACAGAATGTCTGGTGACCCTAAAGTCACATCAAAATTATTTTAGTGCCTTTTAACAAAAACTTAACTCATAGAGTTTTTTCTTAATCCCTTCTTAAAATCCAGATTCAGTCATATAACTACTATCCAGAATTTTCTTCTTGACCAGTTCACACTTTGAGTGAAAAAGGAACAACTGGCAAAGTTTATTTTTTGTGATTATGATGGCAAAATTTTAATCCATTTATTCATTCCAATACGTGAACTAAACCAAGTTTTGACAGGAGTAGCAAAATCATTATGTCAGATTCTGACCATATTTATCAAACCTAGCTCCTGTGAGAGATCAATTTCTTGACTAAAGTGTATAAATAATTGTATGATGTGTTCTCAGACTGTTGAAATTTTATTTCTATGTTTCTATTTCTTCTTCTTTTTCTGCCTCCCCTCCTTCTTTCTCTCTCTGTGTATTATTCGACTTCTTTGACTGCTATGTCATGTGATTGGATTCTGCATTCTGAGTGATTCCGGAGAACCTTTTCCTGCCTTTCTGAAAGAAATTTGAAGTAAAGAAGCCTGTTGGTGAAAAGACTCGACAAAGAACAAACGTGAGGAAGAAGCTGGCGTCTAAGTTACCTGATGCCATGTTCTGGTCTCTGAAGAAATGCAGAGGTCCTGTGGATTAACCAACTCTGTCCTGACTGGACATTAAAGTAGTCACAAGAACTCAAGACTCAAGAAGAAATGCTGACTAAAGATTTAGTCATGTAGATTCTCCTCCGTCAATATTAGACGTAAAGCAAAGAATGAAATTTCGTCTATGATTAAGTCGTGTTCTTATTCAGGTCTCTAAGTGAATGCTGAGACTGAGTCGTAACTGGACTTAACAGTTGAAAAAAGGATTATCCTAAGATCAGGATGAAAGGAAGAAGTTAATATTGGCGGATTAAGGAAGGAATGAATCATTTTGTAAATTAAGATTCAACAAACTGCAATATTGGAAAAAAGACAGACATTCTCCCCCCCCCAAAAAAAAGAATGGACTTTGATGTTATAATATAAGGGAGATAACTTTTTGAGACTATTCTTAAATTCGACTAAATTAAAAAATAATAATGATAAGAATGTGAACGTCGAATTAAAACTACCGAACTGTAAGTGGACAATATCTTCTCTTCTACTTTCGTTCTTTCTTTCTTATCTATCCTTTCATTTTGTTACCATCACAAGATTAATTTCTTGTGAGCTTAAGAGGACATTATTAAGCAGTAACAGTTGTAAACAACATCCGTTTCTTTTCTTCTTTTTTTAATATAGACATTGCTTTATTGTTTTTCTTTAATAAAATTGATTTCATATCATAAGACTTTTTCTCTCTTGAATTGTGTAATGGTAACATATACGTGAAAAGCCCTTCCTTGGAAGTGACGAATAAAATTTTCACAAGACAGATGAGAGACTGAGTAATTTAGTCATCATTTCCATGAATAGAGACACTTTGAAGATGATGAAGATACAGTGTTGTAGGTAAATTTACAAAGATTTCCTTTTTTATTGTGGCTCCCATCTCTGTATGGATCATTGATGCAGCAAATTTTCAGCGACTTTAAACCCAGACCAGCTTTGTAGTCAATCAAGCTCAATGTGGGTAGGGCCTGGTTTGGAATGAAGTGATCAGTTATTGATCGGCTGCAAGATTTTGTGGTCAGTGTTCACAAAAACCAGGATTTTAAACCCTTGGGTTGACTATGACCAAACCAAAGAAAAAAGAACAAACAGTAGACAACTGAGAAACTTTTGTCATTTTGATTAAACAGTTCAAAAAACACTCAACAACTTTTTTTCCTCATTCATTGAAGCTTGCGGTGACCACACAGCAAGAATCACAGTGACTCTTTTTGGCTGTCTCTGAATTCTTTTTTGATTGTTGTTGCAGCTTGCCAAAATCAAATTATTTGTTTTGTTTTGTTATTTGTTGATTTGTTAACCTGACTATTGCTAGTGTGTTAGGATAGAAGTTGAAGAGGAAATAGCAGGGCAATGATTAACTGATGAGTTTAGAAAATTGCTAGTGGCAAACAGGGTTCTAACTTTTGGGGGTGACCCCGAGAAGTTAAGAGAATTGCTAGCATGGCTAGATTATATATGAGCTGTCAGATAGAGAGATGCTATACCTGGCATATAATGTGGTGGAAAGAAAGTTCTCAGAGTTCATAAAGGGGTCACCTGAGCAGGGACCCTCTGTTGATGTACAGACCTGGAGATCTGATGGAGCTAGTCTAGAGGAAAGGCAACACTCCTGGGGAGTTAGGAGTTACTCAGAAGAGTGACAGTGATAAGGGATTATTTTTGCCAGCACCTATGTTCAGGTGGGCAGAAGGTTGTAACCCCAGATGGAGAACAACTAAGGTGTTTTCCTTGTTCACTCAAGGGAAAGTTAAAGAAAGAGGTTTTCAGTTGATCTCAATGCAGAACAGATCTGGAGAGAATTAAGTGGCCTTATGAGAAACAGTGGCCGAGGCAGTAGCAATAGTGCCTATTGTGTTATCCAATCAAGCACTGAAGATAATGAAAATAAAGAAAAGAGAGGAAGTAGGAAGGACCCTACAGTTGAGAGCCATACAACAGGTAAAGCTTGATGAAGTGGAAAAGAGAGGACCAAAGCAAATGGAAGGCATAAGGGATAAAGAGGTAGTAGCCTCTGATAAGTTTAGACTAGGGTGTCTGTTAAGGGTCAACTGTGATGTTGTTGCCAAATCTGACAAGAAGTAAGGTCAGACTCTCACGGTGAAGATGCAGACACCAATCAAACTGAGTCCCTTCAGAACATCTATCCACAAAAATCCTCTAGTGAAGGAAGCAGTACAGTACATGATGGAGGCTGGGATGATTGAGAGTTCTGAGTCACCATAGTTTCTCTATAGTGATAGTAGACAAGAAGAATGGTGAAAACAGATTTTGTGTCGACTAAATGATTGAACACCATCTTGAAACCCTTAGCGGTGCCTCTACCTTAAATAGATGACATATTAGCCCTACTGGAGAAGGCTGGATACTTCTCCATAAACAGATTTGAGATCAGGATATTGGCAGGTAGCTCTTGATGAGGCCAATAGAGAGAATGCAGCATTTGCATGCCACATAGGTTTGTTTCACTTCTACATGCATGTCATTTGGGTTGGTCATTGCTCCAGGTATATTTCAGTGACTGATATTCATAGTGTTAAGTATTTAGGTTTTACTTTAAACAGAAAAGGGATTAAACCTGACTTGGACAACGTGGAAGTGGTAAGGGAAATTCCTGAGACAAAAATGATAGACACGTAAGAAGATTCATAAATGCTATAGGTTACTATAGGCACTTCATTCAACCTTTTTTAGATTTGTGTCCTTGCTGATAGCATTGACTAAAAAGTAATGCCAGATTTAAGTGGACAGAGGACTCCCAGAAGGAATTTGATTGCCTGAAGGAACAACAGACTGCTGTTCTCTTGCTGATGTATCTGGATCTCAGCAAGTTGATGGTCCTGTACACAGATGCTAATGAGCAGTGGATAGAAGCAGTTCTCATCTAACCATACCCAGACAGGAATGGTGCCAGATATACCAGAGGAAGTACTACTATACTTTCTGTCACATAGGTTCTCAGAGGCGCAGCAGAGAAGCAGAGATGGCTGGTGATAAAGAAGGAGGCTTACGCTATTATATACATGCTACAAAAGCTAGATTTTTACATGAATAAAGCATGTGACTGACCATAAACCTCTCCAGTATTTGTTGGTGGATGAACAAGAAAATCTAATAGTGGGAGTTGAAATTGAGCGGATAAAATTGCAAAACAAAGTACCTGGCCAGAAGGAAAAATACATGTGCAGATCTGCTCTCCAGAGTTCTAAAACAGTTGGAAGCAGAGTCTGTGAGGGTAGAGCCAGGAGTAGATGACAGAACCTACCAAACAGGAACAGTTAATTTAAATAAGCTGAAAGACCATCATGTGTGGGATTGGATGTATAAGAGGCCACACAGATGATGACTGATCCTCATTGGATGGAGGAGATAGAGAAGGATCAAAGGAACTGTGAGATAGCTACCCTCAGAGTGAAAGTTGAGGTGGGAGAGACCTCCAAGCATGTGATAAACAAAAGGAGGCTTAGGCAGATATAAAGAAGCAGGGATATTGAAACCGTGTCATGATAAGCTAGGTCATATGAGGATCAATAAGACCTGTGACCCAGTAGGAAGAACTTATTACTGGCCTGGATTGTATATCAAGGTTAGCAGCTACATTCAGAACTGCATGTTATATCCGACTCAGAATAGAAGAAAAGAGATGGCCCCTCTGGAAGACATGGATATCCCAGATTTCTCCTTTGAAAAGGTTAGCATGAATGTGTCGGAACCATACAGGGGAAACATGTACATAGTAAGCTTTGTAGACTGGCTAACAAATTGACCAGAAGTGTATGTCATGCTAAATAAGAAAGCTCAGACAGTGACTGATTTAGTAATAGATGAGATATTCCCCAGATATGGTGCCCCTGTGCAGCTGGCCACAGACAATGAACCAGAAAATGTGAATAGAGTAATGGTTGAGAATCTAGCAAGCCTGAATACAACACACATAACCACTTTCCTCTATCATCCCCAGAGTAATGCAAAAGTAGAAAGGTTTCATAGAACCTTGGGACAACACTGAAAATTGTGACCTGTATTTAGCACAGGCCTTGGCAGTCATGAGGTTTACAATAAATGAAATCTCCAAGTTTTCACCATACTATATGCTGTACAGGCAAAATGTGATCTTGTCAGTGGACAATTTGTTAAGGCCCTGCAGAAAGTATATGGGAGATATTTGATAATAAGTTGTTAACCCAGGCCCAGCAAAGGATAAAGAGGGCACAGAAGAAAAGAAATGAATGAAAAAATAGAGGAAGAAGTGAGGTAGAATTGAGGGTTGCAGACTCCATGTTCTACAAGATTCACCAGAGAGAAAGGAAACTGGACCAGAGATGAGAACCCTATTATAGAATAGTAGAACAGACAGGTTCAGTGTCATTTGTGGTCTGGGATCAGATAGCAGGGTGAGTTAAGAGGGCTCATGCCACTGACCTGAAGTTAGCCAGGATAGCTGATTGAGGAGTAGCTGAACCCCAGACAAGAAGAACAAGTATGAGGAGAGCAACTCTTGTGGAATCGTAAGACATGGAAACAGACGAAGACTCCTGGGAGGAAAAGGAAAGAGAGTTAAGACAACAGCATTGAGCAGAAACTGTCGATGGTGAACCCGACAAGATGGTTCAAGTACCAGCATGGGACCCAACAACAGCAGCCAGTGGCATTCATTCATCATCTGTGTCAACATCATCAGTTAGAGAGCTTCATGATGTCACTGCCCAGTCCCACTGTCATTTGCAGACCATAAGAAGAGCAAAGAACCCCAGCAGTGAAGTCCAGGGTTTTGATATGAAACTTCCCAAAGAAGAGGAAGAACTGAATGAGTGGGAAGAGGAGGATTTAATACCTCATTCCCAACTCCAAAATCAATTAAGAAATGAAAAGGGGCTAAAACAAGAGCCAGAATTACCCCTTAAGCAGAGATTGGGAGAGGCAGAGAAATCAAAATTTCAATAAGAAAATAAAGCAGTGAACAATGGGGGTGGATGTATTTGGTGTCAGCACACAACAGCACTGAATTGTTCCAAATCATATCCAGTAACTAACAGAAGGAGCTGTTTGGAGAAATGGAAGTGTGGTTAGCGCATCATGAAAGGCAGAGGAAATTAACCATTGGTGCTGTTGTTAGCCTGCACATGGACACGTGTGCATGTGCAGTGATAGCACTGATGAAGCATGATCTTTAGGGCAGATTCATTGCCCACCTGTGTGAAGTCTATCAGCCTACTAAAGGTAGTTTAAAAGAAAGAGAAAGGTTTAAGTTTAGAAGTTAAGAAAAGGAAGCAGTAGGAGTACTCTAGAATGATTATAGAAATGCACAAACAATGAGTAGTTAGAGGAATAACACCAAGGAAATCTTGTTACCCTTGCAGGAATGGCTGGTATACAGGGACTGACACCTCTCATGACAATAATGGTGATGATGATGATGGTGACAAGAGCTTGGATACACAGACAAAATACAATTTTCAAGAAAACAAGCGAAGTAATAATAACCAGGTTGCAATGGTTGGTTACTCTTGTGATAAATTTGAATCCATACCAGCTGCTGTTGAACAAAATGAAGAATGAATTGGCTAAGCTGGGTGTGGCAAGGAACCAGATAACCCAGAAATATATCAGGGAAGAAGTATACCTGAGATTACTATACTCTAGAGAGCTGGAAACAGCTGTATTGGAAGCCCAATGTAGAGAATTTAGAATTAGCTGAAAGGAATCAAACTACTACAAAGAGGAAAGAGATCAATGGTCCCTATTAAAGAAAAAGCACCGAGCATCTTGTTCAGAAAGGTATCTGAAACTGGGGGAAGTAGAAAGAGATCAAAGAGTTTTAGCCCAGGTCACAAGAGAAAGCATGTTGACACTGAATGTGACAAGAATAGAGCTAACAAAAAATAGGGTAAATATCAATTGGTTAATAAGGAGTTTCCGAGATATGAGCCAAGAAATATATAATAACTCGAGAACTATAGCAAATGAATTTCAGGCACTGAGTGGATCTATGCAACAGTATATCCAGTTAAAGGCCATTACTAATGAGGTGTGACAGACTAATCAATAATCCCTGACAATCCTGTTAATGCATGTGAGAGCCCAGCTGAGCATTTTATCATTAGAACACCTCTCCACAAGCATAGTAACCCCTAGTCACTTAAAAGATCTGTTATTAAAGATACAGACTGAGTTGCCTCATCATTTGAGGTTACCAGTATACCCCACTGAGAAACTATGGAAATACTACAATGCCCTGAGTTGTGTTACCTTGTTGGAAAAAGAAAGATTGCTGTTATTAATGTCCATTCAACTGTTTGACAAAAAAGTATTTTTGAAGTATATTGAATCATAAATTTGCTTATTCCCTACCCTTGAGTCGATCAGGGCCTAGGAGCAGTTGTGAGATACCAAATAGAGACAAAGTCTGTAGTGTTGAATTCAACTTTGATGGAATTTATGATACTAAAGACAGAAGAGGCAAGGATGTGTAAGGATAATGCCTTGGGAATGTGTACTTCACTTAGTCCTATATATGTGACAGGTAATTACAGATTATGTGTACTTGAGTTATTCAAAGGTGATAGAGAGGGGATTAAAAAACTTGCCAAATGGAGATATTAACAGTGTTGCTACAAGCTATCAGTATATCTGATGGAGTATGGGAAGTAACCATACAAGGGCTGACTGATCTCTCCAAGGTATGTGAGAGAGACAGCCCACAGGAACACTGGGGGTAGAACCTCTATTGTCCTTGATAAAACTGCCTTTGCATTTCACTGTTCAACATTTGGAAAGTCTATCTCCCTACCCCCTATATTACCAAACCAAAGAGAATTATGAAGAGAAAGATTCAATTGTGGGGATAATTAACAAAAGTTTAGGAAATTACACATCATTGTGGGAACCGGTGGTGGGCAGTTTTCCTTAAGTTACCCTCAAAAAGATACCAAAATTACTGAAACCTATAGAGAGGATTAGTCTAAAAGAGTTAGAAGAAAAATTAGATGTTTTGGGCAAAGAAAGTATGGTATTGGAAAGTAATAAAGGGTTCTTAATAAGCTGGTTGACATTGGTAAGTACTTTGATGGTTATTGCTGTAATAGTAGCAACAATATTGAGATTTAAAAGATAAAGGGAAAGGAAGCTAGTAGTGTATAGGTGATTATGCCAAAGGGAGTGTTATGTGGTGATTTATCTTCAGCCAGGTCGAGCCAAGGCAAAGAAGGCACTAAATTGGATTCAGCAACAAAAGAAGTAAAGCCACTGCCTATTGGAGGAACACCAAAACCTCCTATTGTGAAGAGAAGAATAGTAAGCATGAAGAACAAAGTCATAAGACAAACACACAAACTGTAAAAGATGCTATGCACTAAGTACTTGAACATGTTGCATGGAAAAAAAGAACCTTTAAGGGGTGCTGTGAACCCCATATATGAAAAATGTTGCATTACATAGACAAGAAAAAAGAAATACACCTAAAATGTTATAAGCAGATGAGTCAGTTGAGAGAAATAATGTTGAGTACTGTACGGGGCGAGTTGTCACATGACAGCCTGCTTTAAAAGAAACACTGATTTGAGCCTAGTGACAGACCAACCAACCTAGACAGTGTTATATCCTGTAGAAGACATGGGTTGGAATTATAGTTGTCTTCATGCAAGAGTGATAAACTCTAACCAAATACTGTACTAAACAGAACATATGTATTACAAACTCCTTGATGTTAATTTTATAAAGATTTCTTTTTTTTATTGTGGCTCCCAGATCTGGGATCATCATCTGGATCATCAATGCTGCAGATTATTGGTGAGTTTTAACCCAGGCCTCTTTGTGATCAATCAAGCACAACATTGGAAGAGCATGATTTGGAACAAAGTGATCAAATATTGATCAGCTGCAAGATTTTGGGTGTTGATGCAAAGGACCAGTGGTGGTGGGGGTTCATATACAGATAAGAAATGAATTCAGTAAATATACAAAAATAGTTAGAGATGTCTTCTCACTGGACTTATTCAACCTATACAGTGAGGTGATTCATTATTGGACATTACACTATTAACCGCATAAATTATGCAGATGACACATTGTTGATAACAGACATAGAAAGGAAACTACAAGAATTCCAACAGAAGTTAATGAAGGAAAGTGAGAAGAAAGGACTAAACATCAAATGCAAGAAGACAATGCATGGTTGGTAGCAAAAGAAACAGCCCAACATTCAAATTGAAGAGACCAAAATGAAACAAGTACAACAATTTAAATATCTAGGAAGTGTTTAACAGAGGTCAGAAAGTGTGATACTGATATTTGAAGGCACATTTGGAATAGTGAAATTTGTACTTCCAAAAGCTAAACAAAGTATTAAGGAACAAGAAAATCTTGTTAGAAACAAAGAAAAAAGTACTGAATTGTTACTTAATACAATCAACCTATATTACAGGGAATGTTAGACAATCTCTTCATAGGTGTAGGAGAATCTTGAAGTAACAGAAATGTTCTACAGAAGGATATTGGGAATACGATGGACTGAACATGTGATCAACGACAAAGTTTTAGAGAAAATAGGAACAAAAAGGAAACTTATACTTAACAACAGGAAGAGACAATTGTCTCTAGGGCACATAATGAGGAAAGAGGGCTTGGAAATTTTGATATTCAGATGACTCTTAAGACAAGAGAGACAAGAAAATGATGCATAATCTACCTAGCTAGCTTGAGTAAATGGATGGCAGAACAAGGTTTATGAAAAATAACAAAAGGACAAAATTTATTAAGAGCTACAATAGGGCAGGAAATTATGGAGAGCCATGATCACCAACATCTTGAAAAGACACAGTGTGTAGAAGAAGTCTGATAGCAAAAAGAATGAATATGGATAGGGAAACAATTTGAAGCAGATTCTAACAGAAACTTTAGGAATTAGAAAAAACCCTCAAAGATGTTGCCTTGATTCTTTACTGATGAGCAGAAATAACACCTGCTTTACATTTCATCTGATTTTTAAATAAGGCAAAGATTTCTGACGGTCATTATCGCTGATGTAATAGGGTTTTTACAATATGACCCAGAAACAAAATACCAGCACATTCAGTTGCAAGGTATCCCAGAAAACAAGTTACAACAGCCAATCAAACAAAGTAATCTAATTTTACTTTTACAGAGTTATTCAGAAAATTAAATAGCCATGTCCTTATCCATTAATATTAACTATATATATATATGTGTGTGTGTGTGTGTGTGTGTGTGTGTATATTCAGATACTTTAATCCAAGCGGAAAAAGCAGGAAGGTAAATTCCAAAAACCCGATCCTAATTAATATTAAAATTTTATTTTAATATTAAAAAATGATACAGGAAGAGAGCTCCATCTAATAAAATATTACAGAGCAAATATAAATTAAAAAAGGATTAATTCAAGGATGTTGAATGACCATTTTGATATGAAATCCCCACAGGGGATAACACATCACCCAAGCAAAAAAAAAAATCCTTTCTGAAATTGGAGAAAAAAATCAGTCTATTTTTCTTTTTAAATTAAAAGGAAGAAAAGGAAAAGAAAAGGAAAAAGAAAAAAAAGAAAAAGATAAAATAAAATAAAATAAAATAAAAGGAAAATTGGCATCGTCTGGGTTCACAAAAAAGGAAAGAGAATTGTAACGTAAAAGGAACAGACGGCGTGTTGAATTGATATTAGGTTAAGCAAAACAGAAAAAAGGTGGGAGGTAAGAGAGATAAAGGAAGGGAGGGAAAAAAGAAAAGAAAGAAAAAAATTTTATATATTACAGACGCTGGACATATTCAAAAACCTAACTTCCCCAAAACGTTGAAGTATTAGAAAAAGGACTTTTTTAAAAAGGTATAATTATTTTTAAAGGGAATAAAAAGATATAGAATTTAAAATAATTTTTTTTAAAAATTAGGTCATTTAATTTAAACTAAATAAAGATACCGCTAGGTATATAAAAAAAAAATTTATCCGCCACGGTAGGGATGGACTTATATTTTCAATTCAATTCTCTTTATTGTTAATAGCTTAAATGTTCTATGTTTACTGTGTGTTAATATTTACTCTTTGATAATGGCTTATGTGAGCCGAAAGCTTAGACCCGATAAAAAATTCAACAAATACTGTGATTTTTTTGTTGTCTTTCAACGACATCACCATCAAGTATATCAGACGGTATGAACGGATCCTACACAAAATTAATAGACAAAACTTGTCTATATTATTCAATGAAACCTGCATTAATGAAAAAATGCTGCCAAAATACACACAATTTAAATTACATGATCCAGCAGCCCAACACACCATCACCACCTTGAAATATAAATGGAGCCTTGTGAAAAGGCAAATTGAAATAGTGAAAGAAAATCTTGACACATTATACAAGAACAAACATGACCTCTACAACAAACTGAAAGATATAACTACCTCAAACCAACTAGAAGAAATAATACTCAGACTATCCAAAATCACCGCAAAATCTGAAGTTGAACACCGTGCTAAAATTGTCAAAAAACTTAATTCACTATACAATGGCACGATCACTCTTCCCAAAAAATTCGATAAATTCATAAATCTTTCCAACCACGAACTAACTAAGCACCAAAAAGAATTACTCAACCTTGGACCTAACTGCCATATATACCGTAAGTATAACCAGCTTACTAAAAAAAATTGAAATAGAAACGCTCTATCAAAGCATCACTAAATTACAAGATGAAAAACTTATAACCGTTAAACCCGAACTGAAAGATCTACTTAAGGCTGAGGCAATCAAAGATCGCCATGATAAAAGCAGAAGCTCCTCAAAAATTCTATCGAAACAACTAAAAAGTGCCGCGCACGAACTACGCAACCACCTTCACATAATTGTAAAAAAAGCTGACAAGGCTAACATCTTTGTTGTACTTAACAAATCAGATTACAACACAAAACTCAACCACATTTTGTGTGGTCATGGAGACCACACAAAATTTAAAAAATTAACAAAAACCCGACACACCAACTAAAATCTAAACTTAATAAACTCATTAGTGCCAACAACGCTGATCAGAATTCCTTAAAACTCCCTAAAATTATTGGTGACTATAAACCTGGTTACATATACGGAACCATAAAAACTCATAAACCTAACTATCCTCTCCGCCCTATCATATCCCAAATTCCTACTCCTGTATACCAGTTAACTAAACATATTAACCAGCTTATCACACCCTACCTTCCAAGTAAATACAGCATAAAGTCAACCCTAGAGGCAATCCAAATCCTCAAGAGTGAAAAACCTAATAATGAAATCATAGCTTCACTTGATGTGGAAAACCTTTTTACTAATGTACCCGTCAGTGAAACTATTGATATAATTATAAGAAATGTTTACAGTAATCCTTCATTACCCCCACTCAAAATTAATCCCAACATCCTAAGAAAAATTCTACTAGCTTGTACTACTGAAGTGCCTTTTGTTGATCCAAACAACACTATATATATACAACGTGACGGAGTCTCCATGGGTTCAGTGCTTGGTCCGACTTTTAGTAATTTCTACATGTCTAACCTTGAAAACACTACCTTTGCAAAATTTACAAAACCATCAATATATCTACGATATGTTGATGATATCCTACTATCAATTAAAAATACTGATGAAATCTTACAACTTCAAAAACAGTTTAAAAATAACTCAATTTTAAAATTTACTTATGAACTTAGCAAAGATAACAAAATTCCTTTTCTTGATATATTAATTAACACTGACAACAATAAATTTACTATCTCACCGTATCAAAACCCACTAATAAAAATCCCTCCACACTCAATGATATAAGTGAATGCCCCCACTATTACAAAATAGCCATTATATAAAATCTATCATATCGTGCAAAAGTCAATTCATCTACAAATCAGATCTTCCACAGTGAACTAAAAAACATAAAACACTCATCAATAATAATTTTCCCAACTACATTGTTGATGAACAAATACATTATTTTCTTAAAAAGCTTAACATGGAAAAAACAACACATGATACTAACCCAACCAATCCTAAACATATCACTCTCTTATACCATAGCCAGATGCACTCCAACTACCAACTAGATGAAAACATCCTAAAAAAACTCATAAATACTAATATTTCTCCGACAGACTCTAACAAAAGAATTAAGTTTATTATATATTACACTAAATCCACTAATTCATTTGTCCACAACGACTCTTCCCCCACCGTTAGTGATTTGCAAAAAACCAATGTAGTATATAAATTCATATGTCCATTTAGAGAATGTATCTCTAACAACCTCAATAATATCTACATCGGCCACACCACGGCATCTGACGTTGCACTTAAAATAAAAATTCAAATATATTCCGTCATTTAGAACAACACGGTTATCAACGCACACTTCTGAGAAAAACGCTTGTTGATAACACGTACATACTCAAACAAGAAAATAATAAGCAGAAACTAAAAATCCTCGAAGCACTCTACATTAAACAATTTAAACCTGGTTTGAATACAATCAATTTCGATATTTCCAATAACGTACTCAAATGTCTGTAATCAGACCAGGGACCACAACACCACTATTTTGTCACTGTCTTCGGCCATCCGCCACGGTAGGGATGGACTTATATTTTCAATTCAATTCTCTTTATTGTTAATAGCTTAAATGTTCTATGTTTACTGTGTGTTAATATTTACTCTTTGATAATGGCTTATGTGAACCGAAAGCTTAGACCCGATAAAAAATTCAACAAATACTGTGATTTTTTTGTTGTCTTTCAACGACATCACCATCAAGTATATCAGACGGTATGAACGGATCCTACACAAAATTAATAGACAAAACTTGTCTATATTATTCAATGAAACCTGCATTAATATATATATATATATATAGGGTTTAAAATTATTTACCCATTTTTTTCATTTATTTCTTTATTTTTATAAAGCTAATCACTCACAAAAATAGTTGCATTTACATTATTAATGTGCAAGAATATTTATGCATTGGTCAGTCTTTGGAAACTATGTTGTGGTTTGACAGACATATTTGAAAATGGCTGTCACTTCTATACTTTACATAGACAAAGTTTGACACTAGTTTCACTTCTGACTATCTACTTATAACTAAGTCTCTATTGAATGATATGCATACAACTCCATCCATGTTTTCTGCTATCATTTCTAAACTGGTTCCTCACAAAATATGTGAATTTGATCATATCCCTGCAATAATCATTAAGAAATGTACTCCTGAACTGTCTCTTGTTCTTTCTACAATAAATGTTTGCTGCTTCTTGCTTTTCTACTTGGAAATCCTCTTCTGTAGTTCCAGTCTTTAAGAACTCAGGTATTAATTCTGAGCATAAAACAATAAATAAAAAACTGTTGCAAATAATGTTAAAGTTGGAAGAGTAGAAAAGTTAAAAATTACTAATGAAACACACAAAGGTTATATAATGTCAAGAAGCTGATATTAATATATAAAATAATAGAATCTGTGTTTTATATAATCTTTGGGATTTATTTATAATAAATATTTATTTTGCACTTTTATGCATAATAAAATCTTATATATATATATATAAACCAACTACATATGTTGGTTTTACTACAACCACACTCTCCCATAGACTTACTTGCCACCTTTCTGATCATAGTTCAGTTAAACAACATTTCTTAGAAAAACGTAGCCATGTATGTAATATTAGACAGATGAGCCAATAACACAATAATGCTCAATCCACTGTGCTCTCTGTTTTTATCTAATTAATATTTTATATTAATTAATATTTTACATTAATTAGATAAAATCATTTGGATTATCCTTTGTTTTTATGGGTTTGCTATTCTCTTCTATATATAGAGACTGCCTACCCTGAATAAAATAGATCAGCAGCTACATTTTCCTTCTGTGACACAACATGCACTTAATCCAACAGAATTATGATGGTTACATTGATTTTTATACATATGATACAAAATATTTTTTATAGATTTATTACATAAAGGTCTGGATGTGTGTTGTGGTGCAGTGGATATCAGCTCGAAATAACAAATCGGGAAGCCAAGTTCGAACTCCATTGCATTCACTTATACACAAATACCCTTTGGAAAGGTATTAACACATCTCTTCCCTCCAGTTATGGGTTAAATAACAGGACAGATTGGGTTCTATAGCCTTGGCTGGCAACCAGTCTACCACAGAAAGCAATGGCAACCTACTGTGAGATAATCTTCTACTCAGTCAGTCATGTCTCTTTCGAGACATGATCGTTCAAAGCGTGTATCACGTATGGCACTTAACTGACTGAATGACATAAAGGTCACAAGCTGCCTACTCTGAGTAACTACTGATAGCAAGTGCGTGATATATATATTACATTTTCTAGAAAAGATAGGTCTTATCCTTCTTCTTGGCTTGGCTTTGCGAACAAAGATTTATGAAGGGGGCTGTCCACGTCGACAGCAGGTACGCTGATGGCCGACTAGGCCGATGCAGGATAGGCAAGTCTGGTTGTAGTGACTGCAATTAAAAGTCTGATCTGATTTGGCTGCTGAGGCTTCCTGGTCCTTTCTACCACAGCATTTCTTCTTCAGATTGACCCTGCAGGTGTTCTCAAAAGGTGGAGACGGCCTGGTGGCTGGTGCGGGACCAGGTTTGATGGTCATCAGCAAGTGTCAATCACTAGCAGTGGTCAATGTGGCAGGTACCGAGGGACTTCTTGATGGAATCTTTATACTTTTTCTTTGGTGCCTCTCTGTCATGGTGGTCAGTGGAGAGTTCAGTGTACAGGGCTAGCTTAGGCAGACAATGCCCCCCCCCCCATTCAGGAGATCTGCCCTACCAAGCATAGTTGTGACTTCAGCAACATGACCTCAATGCTGGTGAGGACCTCAACATTGCTGACATAGTCACTCCAGTGAATGTTGAGGATGGTGCAGAGACAAGGTGATGAGTACAATGGCTCTATAGACATTGATCTTAATGGCCATTTTTAGATGCTTTCTGTTCCAGACTCTTTTATAGAGTCTGCCAAAAGTTCTGTTTGCCTTGGCCGATCTGTTGTCTATTTCCATGTCGATTTTGGCATCCAATGTGATGGTACACCCCAGGTAAGTGAAATGGTGAACTGCTTTCAGCTGAGTTTTGTTGATAGTGATGTGAGGAGGACGATACTCTCTTCGGAGTGCAAACTAGTGGAGTATTCCTGTCTTCTTCAAGCTGACCTTGAGTCTGAAGAGCTGGACAGAGCCCATTCAGTGTGGTTGATGAAAGTAGCATCATCACTGAAGAGGGTCACAGAACAGCTGTTTTTGTGTGGGCCTTCGTCTCCTGAGGTTAAACAGACTGCCATCAAGGCAGTAGCGAACATACATAACATCATCATTGTCAAGGTCATCTGTAGCCTGAAAAAGATACTGAACAAAGTCAGTACCAGGATACACCCTTGTTTCATGCCATTGATAATGAGGGAGGTTCCAGAAAGGTCACTGTATAAACCTAATTTGGCCATGCTGGTCTTCATGCAATTGGATGACCATGCTGAGAAACTTTGGGGAGCAGCCAAGGCACTCCATGATTATCCACAGTGCCTTTCTCCTCACTGTGTCAAACGCTTTGGTCAGGTCTACAAACATTACATACAGTCTTTTGTTCTGCTCTCAGCATTTCTCTTGGAGCTGCCTGAGAACGAACATCATTTTTAAAGCCACAATAGGTTTGTGGTAGGTGATCTTCTGCAATGGTAGGTACCAATCTGCAAGCAAGGATTTTTCCTGTGATCAAGAGCAGAGTGATTCCTTGGTAGTTGGAACAATCTGACTTTTATCCCTTGTTTTTGTACAAGGTGACAATGACTGCATAACAGAGATCACTAGAATTTTAGATCTGCACATGTGTTAGTGTTGTCATATAATGTGCCAAGTTTCACTAATTATTATTAATAACTATTGGAGTTAGAACCAAAAAATCAATTTGCATATAATTCTGGCACGCAGTGTAAGTATATCCTGTAACAAAAGTTAATAGCATTTTAAGTAACTTTCAAAAACAATATTTTGATATTTGTATATAGATTTAATCAATCACTATCTTTTAGCATCTTTGAAACAGCTTCATGAATACATTCTCCAAGAATTTTCCATTTCTCTGGGTGATGAACTGGTCTACATGGTTTTTATAAGCTTTCAAAGAATTGAAAATCTTCCCATTAAAAGACTTTTGTAGAAACTGAAATAAGTAGTAATCCAGAGGTGCAAGATGAGATGAGAATGGTAGGTGTAGAGGATCCCTGCTAATCTTTACCAATTTCTTCCTGGTCTGCAAAGAAAAGGGAAGTTAAACATTGCCTTGATGAAAGAGGAAATGCTTCTGATTGGCCAATTCTGGATGCTTTTCATCAATTCCTTCCATAATCAATCCACTTGGGAAGAGTCTTAATTCAATGTCTGATTTTGTTGGAGGAGCTCATAAAACACAATACCTTTCCACTCCTACCAGGTATACAGCATCAACTTCTTTGGATGCAGAATGGCTTTTGGAGTGGTTAACTGTGACTCATTTCATTTTCTCTAGTCACTCCCCATTATTATAAACAATCCATCTTCATCACATGTGATTATTATTTTCAAAATTTGGTCATTTTTTTTTTTTTTTGGCAGGGGGGCATTTGAGCAGAGAATCACAGATGGAAATTCAGTCCATTAGGTTTTTCTGTTAAATTATAATGCACCTAAACATCATAGCAATTCCTATATGTTTTCAAATAACATACAATGCTCACATGAGATATGTGGAGCATCTCTGCATTGTTCCATGTTGTGTGAACTGGATTATTTTTAATTAGCATTTCAATTTGATCAACATACAAACATTCTCGACCTTCCAGATCAAAATCTTTACTTCTGAGCTTAGGGAATCAATTACAAGCATTATTCTTAGCTCTGGTACCATCTCTATAAATGGTACATATAATTTTAGTGATTTGTACAGCACTTTTCTCTTTTCTGTAAATAGATGACAATCATTATCATTTTCCTCTATTTTCACTTTTAATATAAAAACATTTAAAATTCACAATCCACGCACAATTAATATACAAAGGCATATTGAAATATTCCAATGTCATACACTGAAAAGTACTACAAACTTTTGTTTCAACCCAATACTGATATCAGTCAGTTAATACCAATTTTATTGTGAAAACATTGATGTCCATAATAAAATCTGACACAGTGTATAAAATTGAAAAATATTTTTAGAATGGTAAAAGAAAAAGTAAAATGAATTAAAATATTTGTATAATCCAAATAAATGAGGTCTTACTGAATTAATATTTTTGCACAGCTTATTAATGCCAACAGAAAAAAAGAGATGCGTTAAATTCCTATGAAGTTGTCATATTTATCTCAGCTATTTGTTTCAATTTAGTGAAATCAATCAAGAATTGAATTTTTCATGTTTTCTTTCTAAGAACTTTCATTTTTATTCATTCAACTTTTTTCATGGTTAAAATAACACCTCTATTCAAGTCTGTGTTCACTATATAAATTAATAACTTGGAAATTATTCAATCACCTTTCTGTATACTCATTATGTATGTAAAAAGCGAACAATAACAATTCATAAAGAAAAGAAAGCAAAGGCAGAAGCCCTAGGTACACAGAATCAACTTCTTTGAAACCAGAATGGTTTTTAGAGTGGCTAACTGTGGCTCATTTCACTTTCTTCAGGACATTATTCACTCTACATTATTGAAAAAAAATCCATTTACATCATATGTTGAGTAGATATTTATTTGATTAGAGAAAAAGACAAAATGCAGAGTTGAAGTGTCAATATTAATCTTCTTATTGTACTTATTTAAGTCATTGATATTTGAGTTAACATTAAAAGTAAAAAGGACATGACTTGATTTTTCAGGTCAATGTTTTGGCTGTTGGTTGAAACTTCCTCTGCCATAGCCTATTATATATTCAATTTCTTTTTCTTCTATACTTAATTTGTTATAGATCTATATGTCAAGATATCTGAAGTGTTTAGTATTTACTAATTTCACATCCTGAATTTTTGTCATGAATTGAAGATAAATGCAATCATTACTTTTGTTCTAATTCCAGATCATGGTTTGCTTTGGAAAGGTTTATCTTGAGTCCCATTCCTTGAAACACTTGATGCTGATTTTCTATTCAAGATCATTTTTATCTCAATTATGAACACCTAAATCATCAGCATAGGTTCCCTCATCATCATTGGCCCCATGAGAGAAAGCAGGGTTGTTATCTTCTATTAGTAAACTTATAGATTCATTTGAAATGTAGTATGGAATGTACAATTATCAGTTGCATTTTGTTGCTTATGCACAGAGCATTGTCTGGAAAAAATTAAATAAACTAGGGTTCCCATTTCCTCTCCATTGTACTGAAGTGTAGGGAGTTGGCTAATGTTTCTTTTGTTTGGCCTTGTGTCTTTCTTAACCAAACTCCCTATGGCTTACAATTTTATGTTGAGTTATAATCATCAGAAGGGTTTTCATCAGAAGGTTGGTTGTTAGCAGTTAGAATGTGTGTATTAGTGATAAAGAGTGGAATAATAAAATATACACTTTACATTTGAAATAGAAATTTATTAAAAGAAGGAATAACAAGTGGTAAGAGTTAATGTACAATTAGAAACATTAAGAAGTTAATGATAAGGTATTAAAGAGTCCGTACAGTATGTTTGTAGCAGTAATTGTTGAGATAAGGAAGGAGAAAGAGAGAAAGAGAGAACAATGTCCGGGTCACTTGAAGTTAAAAGTTACATCTTTGATGTTTGTCAGTAACCTACCTCCTCTGAACTGACTGTTGTGATCAGTTAGAGATCATCCTTAAATATTGAAAAGTCATGTGGTGTAGATCGCAGGATGATTATTTCTTTAGGTATGGAAAAAACGTTTTTCTGATGTATTTTGAATTTTGCAGTTTGATGACCAATCAACATCCAGAGTTCCACTACAGGTCCATAAAAGAAATTTGATATTTATTTATTTTTGGTTTACCTTCCGAAACTTCTACATGGAGCCAGATGCACAAAGACCAGTTTTGGTCATTTACTTTCTGAATCTCTGAGGTCAAACATCCGGTTCCTTGCTTTGCTCGGTATCACCACAGTACTCCTGATAAGGTCTGAAATGTTTCCATATTGTTGTCCTCTCCAGACATGTAAATTTCTATATACCAACACAGTTCCTCTATTATATTAATGTATTCAGTGGATTGAGAACTTGGAAGGCAGTTTCTAATAGATGAGAAGAGGAAGTCTCTATTGATGTAGTCATATGCTGCAAAGGTCAGCAAAGCAGGTATACAGTTTCCTATTAGAGAGGTAAGCAATTTTTTGAAGTTGTTTGATGACTTATACATCATTGTTGCATCCCTTACGAGAACAAAAACCAAATTAGGTCATGAAAAATTGTTTTTCGTAAAATGATGAGAGCCTAGTTAATATAATGTTCATTAATATTTTTACTAGGATAGATCCAATTAAGATACTTCTCTATGTCTGAGTGTCTTGAGGACTGCCTTTCTGTTTCTATAATGAATTAAAACCCCCACTTTTGCAAGGTGCATTTCTGATTCTAGATTTCTTTAATAAAATAGTTATTGAATTCAAGGAGAAAGTAAGCTATTTTCAAAAGTTCAGCTTCAATGTCAAGTGATGATTTATTATTCCTTATTTTCCCTTGTAACTTTCTTAATTTCTTCATCAGTTCATTTATGTTCAGGTACAGACTTTGTAATGATTTGATGAATATTGCTATGTGTTTTATTTTTGTGGGCATCTTAATTTTAGTCTGGTCACGGTTGAAATGAAATCAAATGTTTTTTGAGACCAAGACATTTTTTTTCTTTGTGGATTTTGATTGTATAATATTATCATGGTTTTTCCCTTTTCTTCACATTTTAACACATTATCTAAGCAGCTTGACTTCATTAATTTAATTTCCAATTTTCCAGAGACACTGGTTTTTCAAAGAATTAACTTGTTATTTTATTTTCTTTGTTAATTGTTTGGTATTTACATTTACATTTTTCCCCTCTTCTGTTTGGTTCTTTCTTGTATCATATTTTTCAACTCAAGGTTATTGTCCCATGGGTATATATTTTTCATTCTAGGTTATCTTGGGATATTCTCATATGCTTCAGCTAACAATGACATGATAACATTATTAAATTCCTCTATGTTTTTATTTAGATTTATTGACTAATATTACTAAATTCTAAAAGTACCCTTTCATTTTTAAAGGCTTGGATGTTATACCTGATAGTTTTCTTTGGTTTATATGAGCAGAAGTGAGCTATTTTGTGGGTTAGTGCTGTCAGTTTAGTAATTTGTGATCAAATTTAAAGTAGGAGTTATATACTCTAACATCCAACACAAACTGCCTAATATATGAGTCTGGTATGCTGAAGTCAATAATTGTTTTAGTTACATTATCTGGGACATGTGAAGTAGTGTTTCATGGATTGATCAACCCATGCGATGGAGTAACTTTTTGAGTAACAAAAACTTAGCAAGACTTCTCCATTATGGTATGAGGATTCTGTTACAAAGAATGATGACTCTTACCATCAAAAGAACAGTGGCATTTAAAAATGCTTAAACTAGCATTAAAATCCATATTAATGCACAGTTTTTTTGTTTTTTTTTACTATAAAAATTTTACTTAATCCAGTATAGAATTTATTTTTCGAGATAGCATTTTTTCATTTGGTATATAAACTGATATCATTCAGATCTTGCAGACATGAACAATGATGTTAGCAGCCATCAGTCTTTCTGACTGGTGTACAATATTGTTTATTACAATATCTGAGGATTTGTGTATAGCAAATCTAACTCCATCTTGTTTTTTTCTCCTTGTGGTCAATCCAACATAAATTGTATCCCAAACATACAATTGAATCACAACCAAGATGACAAACTTCTTGCATGCTGACAACACATAGGTTTGCTTTCTTGCATTCTTCAAAAAGGAACTGCACCCTGAAGTCATCTGATGCTGACTAAATGTTGATTTGTTCTATTTTTCATTTGAAATGAGGTAATTATCACCCCACCTAAAAATTAATTCACATTATGTATAAAATATTCTTCAAGTGGATAAATTTTCTAAACCTCAAGTTAGAACAGTTTTATTAAAGCTTTATTTTCAACTGCAATAAAGTTTTTTTCATGATCCAACACTCCTTAAATTGTGGGGAGTACACAATAAAAATAAACAAAAAACTGAATACTTACAGCTTATATCACTAGTGGGACATTGGGACAGACTTCTTAAACTGGTAGAATCCAACCAAACTAGAACCTATGGTAAGCTTAGATAAATTATTTCATAAATAAATAGACATAATATTATACTTAAAAATTTGTCTCAATACATTATATCTGATTTGTTGCATCTATTTAAATACATTGATTTATCTAAAAAAGAGTAAATTTAGTAGATTATAGATATTCACACAAGTAATTACTGTTTTAGGTACCTCCACTGAATTACTAAAAATTAGCATACCAGGAAAAATTACTCCAAACTTGATAAAAACAAAATTTTATTGTAAAAATATTTTGTTATTATTAAGAAGAAAGGCTAAAAAATTTTTATTTATTAAATTATATTTTTGATCCTTTAGACAACAATCAAAATTTTGGTTAAAAATACACCAAAGATTAGTACAGGAAATTTTAGTATCTTTTATGCAATGAAAAACACATTGATTTGAAAATTTTTCCAAAAATCAAATAACTGTCAGATTTTAATGAAACACCCAGGAATTATTAAAAAATAAATTAAATTATTTATTAAATGTTTTTCTTTTTAGAAAATCTTGGTAAAAATATTTTTTTATATTTGTTACCTCCCATCCATACACACTCATTTAATTTTAAGAAATTTCAAGAAATCAAATTTTGTGCCAATTAATGTTTGTATTAGCAGGGCTCCTTGGAAAATTGAAATTATCAATTTTTATTTTAAAACAGAAATACCAGTTACCAATCATAAAATAAAAAATGCAATAAAACTAAGATATTATTTAATTAGAAAAGATTTTAATTGCTTTTCTGAATAAGATATATCATGGATGCTATTGACTTAAGAAAAAAAAATTTGTGATGAATATTAAATTTTTACCAGAATTGTTTTCACTGTTTTAAAATCTTAATTAGAATAATTTATGCAGTTTTAAATCTTTTACAAATTCTGTATTACTTTGCCTTTTAAGCAATATTATTATTAAATAAAAAACTATATTTATTAATCATAAATGGAAAAGCTTAGTATAATTTATCAAACACTGATATACTAATAAGATTTTTTGTATGTGTATAAATGTGCTGATTTTTGTAGATATGGTTTGTTTATAGATAATATTACCAGAAAATAAGTGTGATAACTACAGTAAATTTAAAGCCCAAATTCTCTAAAATTCAATAAAACATTAGATTACAGAGGATATTTTTCTAAATTGTTAAGACTACTGTGTACTTAAAATTATATATAAAAAATTATATTTCGCAATAATTTTTTACCTTATATCCACCATAAATAAACAGCTACCAACATGTTAAAAAAATGAATTTCTGTGATATTTTACACTTAAAGTAAGTAATATTTGTTTCAGGTCAGATCCATTAAACTTTAAATCAGCTAATATTACTCAAAGCTTCAGAAAATTATTTTTTTTATTTTTGGAGTATTTTTTAATAAAGAGAATTATGTTCTGATGAAAGATGGTTAAAATGGTACTAAAATCAGCAATTTCAATGCAAAATATCCTTCCAAATACAGCAAAGTATTTTGTTTGTTAGAAATATTAAATTTAATTTTAGCTTGAAATTAGAACTAAAATAAGTTTTAAGAAAGATTTTTAATTTTGAAAAAATCATTTTAAACCCTAGGTATCACGAATCTCTGGAGGTAACTAGTTAAAATTTATGGATTTGTTTATGAAAATTCTTAATTTCCTTTTCCAGTATTTGAAATACTGGTAAGCTGTACATTTCTATGATTAAAATTAAGGCTAGTGGTTTGGTAAATTTTTGATAGCTTCTCAGACATTTTTATGTTTTACAGCCAGAAGCTCCTAACAAAGAGTGACTGAAAATGTAAAAGGGAAGTTCAAGAAGCAGGGAGGCTCAGCCCTTACATGAGCCTAACAAAAAGACAAGTGCACAAGATTCAACAATATCATCATTACCAACACCAGTTCTACTAAATGTTGCTAAGTAGCAACAGCATAAAGGCAAAAAAAAGAAAAACAAAAGCTACAATCCCTAATCAATACTAAAAGACATTTTCCTTTCTTTTCAGAAAAACAAAATCCTTTAACCAAAAAGTCTATTTTTCTTTCTTACCATCACATACTGCCTTCTTGACACCTGCTACCATATTTAAATACTATATTCATCACCCCCACACTAAATAAATTCCCTAACCTTAATCTCACACCCACAAAAAAGACACAGAAATCTGTTATCAGGTCACATTTCCTCTGAAGAATGATCCCCAACCATTAGGATGTTTTCCTTCATCCCTCCTCTCCAGTCTAAAGAAAACAAAATGGATTGGTAGAAATTAAAGTCGCAGAAAGGAGAGCACATCTGTCACACTAACCTGTCATATTGCTGCTGAATAAAAACTACTGTTGCAAAATTATTTTATAACTTTTTCCAAAGTTATGTGATTTTACAAAAAAAAGCATTTCTCAGTTCAACCAGCAGCATGTTTTGATGATAAAACTGACATCAGTTATTTTCACTTAATGTAAGTCATCAGTCCTTTTGCTTTTAACTTGAAACACTAGTGTAAACTAATGACAATGAGATAAACCAGTATAAATATGAGAAGCCTGAGATTGCAATGAAAACTGAAGATTTTATTACAACCTGCAATGATTCTGCAAATGTTTGCTATGAACACTGGTCCAACTGCTGGTAACCATGAAATTGTTTGCTGTTTTTATAGGGCTTTAAATATTCCCGTGCATAAAAAAATTTCTAGACTTTTTACATAGTTAATTAATTATTCTATAATAATAGATAATTTATTTTAATTTTATTTAATATATAGTTTTGTTTTTTTTTGTATTCATTTTTCATAAAATCATACCCGTAACATAAATGTTTATACATAAATATTTACCTCTGGGGAATTTTTTGAATTATGAGAAATCTATTTGTGGTATTGTGATAAGGAAGAGATATTCCATATAAATAGAACATGTAATGAAAAGAATACTTCTGTGTGAATAGCTAAGTTAGATTAAATGTCTTCAGTTTCCTTTCTCATCTTTCTTGATGACATCAGAAAAAGGAATAAATAAAATTTCCAAAAACATTCCGATCATAATTTTTTACTGAGAATGATAACTTTTAAAGCAGCAACAACAAAAATGCATTTTGGTCTATGTTTGATTTTCTACAATAGTTGACCTGTTGTTAGCCTCTATTGGAGACTGTAAAAGTTTCCAGTTTACATCATCAACTTTATTTTTTCAATTTTATCTTTCAATATAATGAAGAGGTGATGGATTACTCCTGATCTTTAGTACTTTTTAATTTTGTAGCTGGATATTACTTTTTTATTCATAACAAAAATAAACTTATTAATCTGATCAACCAATTTTATAGCTGTTTGCAATGTGTATATTTTGCAAGAGAAATATAGATAAGTAAAAATCACATAAGTTCAGTTCATAAAAATAATTTCAAGTTACTGAATATAGAAAATAATCTCAAATCAAATTGAAAAGTAATATATTTTTTATTATTGAAGTATTTTCTTTTAGATATAAAATAGCAACATTTGTTACTTTTAGAAATTAACATTAGATTCATTTAGAAATTTAATAAGAAAATTATGTGTTTAGAAATATAATAGAAACATTAAATTCTTTCAGAAATACAATAGCATAATTCATTTTAGTAATATAATGGCAACATTAATTTCTCATAGAAATATAAAAGAAACATAAATATAACAGAAACTGACAATTCTTTTATAAAAATAATAGCAATATTCAATTCTTTTAGGGATATAATGGCAACATTTGTTTTGTTTAGGAATATAATACCAATATTATATTTTTTTAAATGATAACAGCAACATTAAATTCTGTTAGATTCTTTTAGAAATATAATAGAAACATTTGTTTCTATTAGAAATATGATTTCTTTCAGAAATGTAATTTCTTTCAGAAATGTAATACCAACAGATTATTTTAGAAATATAATAGCAAAATTATACACTTTTAGCAATATAATACTAGCATCTTTTAGAAATGTAATAGCCACATTACATTCTTTTAGAATACAATAGCAATATTAGATTATTTTAGATATATAAAAGCAGCATTTATTTCCTTTAGAAATATAATAGCATCATTAGATAATTTTAGAAATACTGACATTAAATTTCTTTTTGAGTACCAATCTATAATAATCAAACGTATAGTAGCTGTAACCTAGCCGTGATTCTTAATGTGAGTGTTGAACTTGTATTGCCTGTGACAGTTTATTTATTCTTGGCTTTGTGACCAAAAGGGCTATTCAGGTGTCGTTTGTCACGTTGAGTCTGCTACGTTTCTTGGTCTTCATTCCAAAGACACAGTGTGAAATTATAAGCTGATTGCCTCTTCCCAAACCAAACAGCCATTACCCCCAAAATATAGGCTCATTGTGTTGTAGTGCATTGGATGTCAGCTTGGAACGGGAGGTCGGGGAGCCGAGTTCAAGTTCCGACTGGATTCATTGCATTCACTTGCGCGCGGGTGCCCTTGGAAAGGGTGTTGGTCTGTCTGTTCCTTCCAGTTATGGGTTGGGTGACGGGACGAATTGGGTTCTATAGCTTTGGTCGGCGGCCAGTCTACCGCAGAGGGTGGTGGCGACCTGCTGCGGGATGGTCTTCTGCCCAGTCAGTCATGTCTCAAAAGAGACATGATCACCCAGGCGTGTGTCGCGTATGGCACTTGACTGACTGACTGAAGATGATGGTTGATGACATGATTAACGCTTTCACTGGGCATAAAGTGGGGGATCGGTTTTATATTGTTATGAAGTAGTAAACCAATCCTCCACTTATTAATACTTAATAATATAATGCATCTCTTCCCCCTCTAGCTGTGAGTCAGGTAGCAGGACGGATTGGGTTATATAGCAACCCGTCTGCAGCAGAGGGTAATGGCGACCTGTTGCGGGATGGTTTTCTGCCCGGTCGGTCATGTCTCGGAAGAGACGTGATTGCCCAGGTGTGTATCATGTATGGCACTTAACTAACTGACTGGGTAATTTACCCCGGGGTGGGTTGGGAACCATGGCCTTATTTGATAAAAGACCTAAATGTCTTACTTTTACAAATTCTGATCTTTCTGTTCGTTCTCACTTTGTTTTTTTTTTGTTTTTTTTTTCAATTGGAGTAGATAGATCTATCTATCACCCGGTTCACACTCCATCCATGTCTATTGAACAGGTTAAGAGGCTCATCCCTTGTTCCCTGTTTAGGATTTGGTTTCCGGCTTTCTCTTTTCCAATCTTCTCACTTTGTTTTTTTTTTTTCAATTGGAGTAGATAGATCTATTCATCGCCCGGTTCACACTCCACCCATATCTATTGAACAGGTTAAGAGGCTCATCCCTTGTTCCATGTTTAGGATTTGGTTTCCGGCTTTCTCTTTTCCAATCTTTTCACTATTACGTAGCCCCCTGCACATCAGTGGCGTTACCGCCTTGCTCGGGGTGATACGATTAAAAAACAAAATAATAAAAAAAATAACATTTATTTCTTATAGAAATATAATATCAACATTAAATCATTTTAGAATATATATTATATTCTTTCAGAAATATAACAGCAACATTAAATTCATTCAGAAATATAATAGCAAAATGACATTCCTGCAGAAATATTAGATTCTTCAATTAGTGGAACCAATAAAATTTCTTATTAACTGTTGCAATTTGTCATATTATCCAAAGAACATTTGGTAAAATTCTTGTCTTTTATACTTTTCAGTTTATCATGTGATAACTAATTACATAATAGATATTTTCTTTTTCAAAGATGTCAGGAATAAATGGGTTTCTGTAACTTGTACTTGTAAAACTTTCCCTAAAGCAAGTAAAATATGTTCAAACAAAACAAGTGAAAATATTTTAAACAGTTTTCATGACAGTTGGGAACTGTTTTTATAAGTACCAATGGCCATTTATTTGGCATGTATCAAACAGAAGTTGTAATTAAAGAGATGCTACAGAGTTCCACTCATTGAGACAGAAGATCAAAACATTTACATCCTCTAGTAAGCAGTTGATATATGCTTACTAGTGATAATGCAGCTGTTGTGTCAAGCATGGTATAAATACCAGGTGGAAATGCAAGTACTTACATGAGTGCATATAACATTTTCTAATATAGGCTATAACTGATAAGAGGCTACAGCTGGTAACTTGCATAGACAATAAATATGAATCATCTGACATCCACTTAGCTAGTGATATATGTGTATAAATGTTCTTACAGCTGTTCTCTAATGTTTAATAGTGTAGTAAAATTCATACAATACATACTATATATATATATATATATATATATATACTGTACTATCCCATCATTTTTTACTTATGAGGGAACACCAGATCAATTATTAGAACCAAACAATCAGGTTATTGGCAGATGATTTGATTGTAACTGAAAGCTTGTGCAGAACCAAGCACACAAACTGGTACAACAAAGTTTCCAAATGACTCTCTACATATTTTGAATTCAGAGTTGACCTTCTTCTAGACTAGTTGCCAGACAAGCCTTTAAGATCATATCTGTCCTGCTATTTATCCATAGATAGTGGAAGAAGAGATTAATTCATACCTTTTCTCAAGGGTATTTGCATGTAAATAAATCTACCAAACTTGTCTTTGGCCTCAAAATATGCCTAAGGTTCTGATACCACTTCTTCATTGGAGCTAAATCTCTTTTCCTGGAGCATTCTTTTGAGGTCTGCAAATAGCCAGTAGTCACAGGGGACCAGATCTGGAGAATAGGGTGGATGCAGAAGCAATTCAAAGTGCAATTCATGTAGTTATGCCATTGTTGTGATTGACTTCTGACACAATGCATTGTCTTGGTGAAAGATAACTTTTGTAGCTGTTTTTTGGCCATTTCTTCCTTTAAGTGCACCAATATTTCTATATAATATTCACTATTGATGGCTCTTCCTTTTTCAAGGTAATCAATGAACAAAATACCTTGCCTGCTGATGTTTGTGTCTTTGGTCACTTTGGATGGCTTTCACCAGCTGCTGTCCACTGTCGATTTGACTCCGGAATGACATGGTGGATCCATATTTCATTCACACAAAAACTTTCTTGTTGCATTGAAACAGTTGCAAACAACACTCTGAATCATTGACACATTGTTGTTTTTGATTGACTGTGGCCAAATTTTGTCATGTGTCATTTGAAGGTTAGCACTTCATAAAAATCACATAGATTTTTTATTAGTGGTACCACCTATGTCAGACCTGAGATTTATATGTTAATTTGTTCAATAAATCATCATTGGCTTCAACCATGGCCTCCAGACTGCTCCAGAATCACCTGCAAATCTTCTGGATAGTCTCCTTCTTTAAGGTGGTTAATGTCATAATCCTTGCCTTCAGTTCATCTTAGGTGTTAGAAGGGGTTTTATTGGTTTTTTTGTTCAACTGTGCCCCACACATAATAATCAAGGGTGTTGCTGTCTGGGGAGGTATGTGGCAATATATAAGGGTTTTTGTGGTTGCAGAAATTGTCTGGCAGCCATAACTACATTCTCCTGTTTGTGTGATATGGAGCAGAGTTCTGTTGCCAGATATAGGGTCTTCCAGCATCTACCCTCTTGACCTAGAGCAGCACTTGGTGTAGACCTCCACTTAAGTCTGAAGCCCTCACCAACAAATTTGGGAGTTCTATTCTTATCAGAACAATCAGAATTAATTTTCTGAGCTGCTGTATTTTTGTAATCACCATTAAACTCATCCAACTCTTTCTCAATCCACTGCACTGTTCTCAGATTGACACCCAAACACTCCGAAATGTTAATATTAGAGCTTCTCATGTGAATTCCAAGCAGTACTATAACACAATACCTGGCTGAGTCCAGCCAACCTTCTTGACTTTCAGTCAATTCTGCCCATGTTGTATTGTTGATCCTGGATTAGCCAAAGCAGGATTACTTGTTGTCACTTGACGAGGCTGGCCTAGACATGCAAGGGATTGGTATATAATGAAAACCAGATTTAAGTCCGCAACGACATGGTGTAGATTTATATACATTTATATACATTGATTAAATACAAAATTACAAGCAAGTCAAAATTAAGTTGCAAAAAAGAAATATCAATTGGCTAGTACTTCAACAGCACGATAATATTCATGTTGCATTATCCGCACAGGACGATGGTTTATTCAACTTTCGGTTGGTTGAAGTTGGACTGACCGTCTCTTGCAATATCTCACTCTCTCATCTCCTTTCTAGCAGCAGGCCCTGAACTAATCTCTTTCTACCTTCTCATTCCAAACACAGGGCCTGAACTAACTAATTTTGTCTTGCACCCTGATTTTATTAAACAAGCACCAAAACTGGGGTGGTAAAGTTAAATATGGGGTTTCTATTTCCCCCTTCCTATATATGTGACTTACTATCTTAACATGTAAGTAATATCATTTAATATTTCAACTTCCAGGGTTGTTATTGTCTGCCTGTTCTTATCAGCTGTCCTGGTAATCAGTAAACAAGAAATCCTCAAGACCGTATTTTGACCTAGAGTCGCATATCATCAAAACCCATTGACAAATATTTTGACTAACTAGCTTTGATAAATTCGCTTACTTCTCTCAACAAAAGTATTTTTGCACTTAGTTAATCCTGAATCTGTATTTTTCACTTGTTAATATTTTGGCTACTTTAGCTGATAAAAATAATTGTATTCTCCAATTTTAGAGAAATCTCTTCTCATTTTGAAAATCACTTAAAATTAATACCAGTCATCTGAAAATAGGATTACATCACTCCCAACGTCACCTGTCATTTATGAAATAAATGACATTATAACTACCAGTTACACTATTAAGCATGCATATTAATTTTTATGCTCTACCCAAAAGAAAAATAAATTTCCATGCAAAACATGCATTGAACGTATTAGTTTTAAGCAATGCTAACAAGAAAACAATTTCCATGCATAATAGAAGTATCCTTTTTCCTAATCCTATGCAAAAGCAAAAATGTCCCTTTTTTTCTTTTGAATTCCATTCAATAATGTAAAAATGTTCTCCTCCTTCAATTTCTTGCAATAACATGCAATTTTTTTTCCCATGTGGCAATAGTCTCTTTAATAACACATAGGGTTCACACCCCTTTTGGCAGGAATAACAACAAGTCCTTTCATCTTTTTTTCTGATGTGTGTGTGTGTAGGGTTATGTATGTGCCTCTTAGGGCTTATTTCTTTTTTTGTTGCCACTCTTCTCTCTGCAAAGGGAGGTTTTAGTGACTTCTTGACAAGTGTCGGTTCTTCTTCAGCTTCTGCCATCAAGTTCAATTGGAACTCTTTCTTTCCTACCAGTTTTGTACTGTTCAGATATGGATGGCCAGATGGTATTCCCTTCTTCATCTGTTCTATACTCACTGAGACCTCATTATTTTGTTTCTCTCTGTATTTTCTTATTTTCCGCACTATCACTACCTACGCAACAACAACTAATAAAGTACTGCACTTCGCTGACCAGTTTACCAAAATTACTTTATTATTCTTCCAATTCATATCTTCTTTTCCCAAAGTATTTAATTTGTCTTTTTATCTGATCCATGTTAATTTTATCTATTGGTTTTAATAATTCTGATATTTGCTTTATCGTGACCTTAGGGTATTTATTCATTACCAGCTCCCATAACTGTGTGCAGTTATTTAAGATTTTGTCAACCAACTTGGTTATTGTCTCCTTCAAATTTCTTTTCAGCCTGCTAATATGGAGGCAGAGTCATGGACATGCCAATCACAGAACACCCTAGAGGTAATTTTATTAGGGTTAAGAGTGGCTTCACTCTCAGTGTCTTAGTGGGTCCTCCATCACACACCCTGAAGGGATCAATGGGTTTCTGAGCAACCACTACCCAAATTCCATCAGTTATACTGATTGTTTGCAGTAGTACTGTATCAGTTAATATCTTGACTTAGCAATATTCCTCAGCCCCCTTTCTATTATCTTTAAATAATTCAAGTATACACAGTCGGTGCTCACTGGTCACATAAATAGGACTCAGTGAGGTACATGTCCCTATGGCATCATTTCTACACTTTCTAGTTTCTTCTATTGTTAACATCATAAACTTTGTCTAGGCCACATTCATATCTATATGCCTTGTTTGAACTTGGTATCTGGCTATTGCCCCCAAGCCATCTTGTGGCCAGGGATATGGAATAGGTAAATTTATAACCTGATATATCTCAAACAAACTGTCTCTGTCCAGTAATGGCATGGACACTACAACCGATAATTTGTTATCCTCCAACAAAGTTATACAACCCAGGGCACTATAATATTTTCATAATTCCTTAAAGGAGTCCACCGGTAACCTTAAATAGTGAGGTAGCTCAGTTTGTATCTTGATTAACAATTCTCTTAAATACTATACTTAGGGACAAGTGACCCAAGGACAATATGTCCAGCTCAGCCCTCACATGCTCTTGTAAAATTGTTAGGGACTGACTAGCCTATCGTATTTCATTAAGGATAGCTATCAGTTGATAATACTGTTGTATAAACCTTTTTAATTTCTGTACTTCATTCCATATCACCTCAGTTGTATTAGCAATCTCTTGCCTTAGCTCCCTTAAATTGGTGGTCAGCTAATTTATTTTCACTCTATTCTTTGTTAGCTCCAGCCTCATTACATTCAATATTGATGCACTATTATTCTTTGCCACCTTGGCTAGGACTCTTTGGTCTTTCTCCAACTCTCCCAGTTTATGTTTTATGACTCTAACCTCATCTTCCATTACATATCCAAAAAAAATATCCAATGCTTTCTCTACAATGGGAACTATTGCTCTCTTCCTTTTGGTTTGTAATAATTAAATTCCCTTCGGGTAATTTCTCATCTCCTTACATTGGTGCTCCATGATAGTTGTGTCCCACTCTAAAGAGTACAACAAATTAAGGTATCCCATTTCTGTGGGGTAATTCTCAGCTACTTTTGACCTGACTGGGCCCAACTCTTTTATTTTATTTGCTAATTTGCTTAGCAATACCTTCTATGGGTTTAGATTGATCACAAATGTGACTAGCCACTTTGTTCTAGTTATGACTACTTCACTCATTTTCTTGAAAATCATATTTTGGCTGTGTTTCCAAGCTGCTCTCGTCACCATCATTATCATTGTTAGTAGCATCAATCTTCTTGTGCTAGCCATGCCTGCAAAGCATGGCCAGCGCAAGAAGGTAAATATTCCAGTTTTTGTTCCTTTAGACATTTATGCTCCTTTCATTCACACTTACAAATTCCTTAGTTTCTATTCCCATCTTCTAGTAGACTAGTTGAAGTCTAGACAGATACTTGGCCCACCTACCCTGAAGGTCAGAGGTCATCATCAATGACAAGCATCTGGCCAGTATGCTGCCTGAATTGACAGGTAAATTTCTCCACCCCTCATGACCTGTTAGCCACACCTTCCAGTCCCCAACAACCAGCGCTTTTTGGAAATAAAAGGGTAGATAATGAGAGCTCAGCATTGTTACACACCAACACCAAATTCATCCACCTCAGTTTTCATTACCTTTTCTTATGGATACTTGAGCTTCTTTGCTTCTCTTAATCTTTGTTTCAGAGGTAATTCTGGTTCAACTCCTGACCTATTCTCTTCTTTGTTGTCTGCCCCTTCTAACTTTTCTTCAGGGGTTACTTCTGGTTCAACTTTTGACCTATTCTCTTCTCTTAGTTGGTTTTGGAGCAGAGAGAGGGGTAGATCATCTTTCTCTTCCCTCTCCCTTGATTCTCCTTCAATTTTGAGGAGCCTCCAACCACTGCCCTGATAGTTTTCACTGAGGTTAGTTTTTCTTTTAGTAGCTATTCCTTTCTCTTGAGAATGTTGGAGCAGAGTGGGTTGCTTTGTGGTAGAACACAGGTCACTCCTTCCATGTTGAGTCCCCACTTGCTGGTTTCTTATCCCTGTTTTCTTCATCTCCAGGGTCTTCGTCTGTTTCTGTATCCTCTCACTCTACTAGGGTTGCTTTCCTTGTTTTGACTATCTTTTTCTTAGGCTCAGCTATTTTCCGTTCAGCTATCTCTGCTAATTTCAGATCACTGACATGAGCCCTTCTTGTATGTCCGATCATTTGATCCCAGACCACAAATGATACCAGTGTGTATAGAAACAACATTTATATATATATATATATATATATATATATATATATATATCAATTCAGGTTTTTTACAAATAAAAGTAATGTCTTTTGGTTGGTACAAAGGTCATTAAAAATGTTCATAGCAGCAATTGCAGAAAAGAGTTTGTGCATATATATGTGTGAGCATTTGTTAGTTAGGAGTGTCTTTGAAGTCTCTGCTCAGTCCAGTTGGGTAAGTTGCTCAGTGAACAGTGAAGAAGAAGATGAGAGAGAAAGGAGAGGCAAGCATAATAGGATCGCTTGATGTGGTCAAGGGACGTGTTAATTATGCTCATATCTTCTCAACTGGCGATGCTTTCTGTGTCGTCCTTTTATTTCGTCTTAGTTTAGTTTCTGACAGTGGAGGAGAATTCTAACTTGCTAAAAAAGTAGTAACCCATTACAAGTTGGAAAAAACTCCATGTTTTAAGGATAGAAACTGGATCAAAGAGATACAAAGGATGAAAATAACATACTTTTCTAAATAACAAATTCCATATAAAAATGCTTGAACATCACCAAATTTGATACAAGAAGGTTACAACTGAAACATATTGCTAAAATCAACAAAGGTGAGGATACTAGTTTGCAGAATAAAAGAAATACCTCAATTCATAAATTCAGATTGTAAATGAAGTTTTATTTTGCAAATAATTTCACATCAAAATTTTATATGTTTATCTCATATAATTTATAATTTAGTTAGAAAGGAAAGTTATGAGTTTGCACTGACATGGCTCAAATGAAGTCATCCTATTTTTCCTTTAGTCATTCCTTCTCTTTCTCTATATGTATTTACATGTGTTATTTTATACATGAGGAAATATTTTACAATACGAAAAAAAGCATGAACACTAAATTTGATGTAATTCATTTTGTTATTTATATTTGACATTCTTGCAGTTTTATGACCGCTAATTCAATAAAATTGTGAATTACTCTCAGTTATATATTTTTATTCTTTACTACAAGCATCAAATTTCAAAGTTTCTTTATATTTTAAACATTTTTCTCATTAGCATAATTATAGTAAGTATTTTGTCAAGCTATATTTTTTATCTACTTTAAATTTAAAAAAATCTGCAAATAATTACATGATTTATTCTAAAAATATTTATTCATTTTTTAGGGAAACAGGAATCTATTGTATTTCCTGCCCTATAAGTCATGAAATTTTTGTAATTTAAAAACAAATAATATATTGCACTATTATTATTATGAATAAGAAGCTGATCACTAAAAACTCTAGCTGTAAAGATATCATCATCAAAAGATGTTTCTAAAGTATGATTATGAAACTTATAATAATATATAAAGTTGTAACTGTTAGTTCTACTTTGATATTTACAAGTAAAGCTTTAAAATTGTAACAATGAACATATACATTTTATATATTCTTTCACTTTGTTCATGCCAAAAAAAGAAAAGAGAAATTTATTTTACACCTAATATTTTGTTGTACCCTTTAAGAACTTAAATTCTTTAACTCAAACAAAAGTACTCACTTTAACACAGCACATAGACAAAAACAAACTTTAATTTTATCTGGTTCCATGTACACACTTCAAACATACCACACCAAAATACGAGGGTTATAAAATATCTTTTCTGATCAATAAAGTCAACGCCACTTCTAATCACAAAGGCAGATCAGACTCAACTTGCATTATCAACAGACCCCTAAAGCAGGTAAGCTTAACCAAATATGACACACTACATGATTACTTAATACATGAGCAGCAATGCCTTTGGCTAATGATGAAACTAGCAGCAGTAGAGACTAACATTTGACTACATATGTGTATTGATTTTCTCCCACAAATCTATCTTACTTGATAGTATATGCTTGTTGATTTTCTCCACATGTCTATCTCATCTACTACCTCTCACTATTCCAAAACTGATATACAAGATTGAACTTTGTAAATCATGGGAAATAAAAACTCCTGTATTTTGTTGTTTTGTCACTTCCATTTTTTTTTTGTTAGTAATAAGGCCACTTTTACTGACATGATGTGATGCAACATACGGTAATGCTATACTCTGCTGCAATTAGATCTCTTTCTGATTCATGGTACATGTTGGCTGGATATGAATGCTAAGAATGCAAAACATAAAATTAAAAATGTTGTTTTCTGTGCAGGAGCTCCGAGCATCACATGGACTCCACAAATCAAATCCCCGTAATAAAATATAATAGCCAATCTCTAACACTCTAACTTAAAGAAAGCCCTTATAAATGGCTGTAAAGCCCTCTGCCAACATGTAAAAATGCTGCCACTGTCACTGTGAGGATTGCTCCTCTCATCAATACAGTGATCTCACTGATGCTTCACTAATCTCATATGACTTGTCACATATGAAATGCAGTCAATAGGCCAACTTTGCTACTACTGAATTTTTAACACCTCAATGTCCTCCCTATCTATCACCAGGCCACACTTGTTGTCACCACTATGACCCTGTCTCATTCATACCACATTCAACCAGAATCCAACAGAGACATTCCACTCGATCAACCTTCACTATCAATTTCAAACTCCCTTGTCACCACTACCTTGTTGATCTTTAATTCAGCCGCCTTGATCAACATTCACTATCTACACCTAGTCTCTCATTGCTGCTGCTGTAACTTCCACAACCAATGCACCTTATCATGAATCATGATACCAACTATGACCTTGATCAATCAACCCACTAAACAAACTTAGCAGGCAGTTCAGCTTCAACATGTCACTCTTGTCCCCCTTGTCACATGACCGCTAGACCTTCAAACACATCACCAGGTTCAATTTCAATCCTGAAGAAAGGTGTACGTGAAACTCCAACAACACCCACTTACTTTCATGAATCTGCTCCAGGCTTCTGTCCTCACACCAACTGTGACCTCAGTCAACCCAAGAAATTGGTCAACTTCTGGCTCTACTGACAGAACCCTTACACCTAATCACCTTCCCTATCAACTGCAACTAAAAAACGACATATGAACAATTTTTGCTATCTTTCAAACAACTATGTACATAGGAATTTTTACCAATACACATTGTTAAAATATCAATCTTTGTTCCTTTCTTTTGCAGGTAAATGCTTATTATAACAGTAATAATATCTTATGTGAGTAACACAACATTTGCAACCATAGTTTATAATTTACCACAAAGTCAATGAAATAACAGACATCCTAGAAAAGGTGCCATAAAATGAGTCCTACACAGATAGGTGAATGTAATCATCAAGAAGGACTAGATGCTCTAATAAACTCAACTATATAGACATCGATGACAGGACTCTCTGACAATTGCTACACCCCATGAAAAGACGTTTGGTCAACATACAATATTTGAGTCTATCCTATGACACCTTTGGTTAGACAAACTATCAACAACTATGACAAAAATCCTAATACCCATGACAGACAACATGTCTTTGGATAAACATAGCCAACAAGATATCTGTCACATATGATCAGAGAGCACATTGTATATAACCAGAGAATCTGACAAGATAGCAACTTGAAAAGGCATTGTCAGACTTGCAAAAACAGGTACAGCAGATGCAACTACACCTAACACAACTATTGAAATAGATCATGTAATTGATGCAGATGCAAATACGCTTTTAGCAGAGACAGCCAACTAAACTCAGATATCTCTTGGCATCACCAGATATTCCAAGACTACACAAGAAATTATACTGCACAACACAACATGATAACAAGTAAACCAGAGAGTTATAGTGGCAAACCCTCCTGGTGGAAAAATATAATATCACTTGTTCCATGTATGGAACAAAATCAATTGCCTAAAATTTCTTGTGGATGCAGGAGCAGCAATCTGTGTAATATCTCCTGTCCTTGGACACAACCAAAACTCCCACCATCTTTAAATTACATGCAGTGAATGGCATCTGGATAGAGACATTTGGAACAAAGCACCTGACATTAAATATTAGTATACTATGTGATTTTACTTGAGCATTTATATAAGACAGTGTTAAATCACTTATAACGGGAGCTGATGTCTCAGTTCATTATAATTTTTCTATGTATATGAAGAATAGAACTCTTTTGAACAACACAACAAACATTTCATATCACCAGCATCTGTACACATTATGACACAGCAGGGATCAGTGTCAAAATTTGTCACAAGCCCATCTACATAGAGATTCTAAATCAATACTAGAAATTACACAATCCTCAAAAGTATGAATAAACACCAAATACAGCACTGCACAAAAATGAACAGACAGCCAGTAAATTCTCACTCATGAAGATTGTTCCAGTGCAAATACAACTTTGCCAAGTTGGAATTTAACAAAATGCTACACAAAGGTATCATTCATCTTTCAACCAGTCCATACACCTCACCACTTCACTTAATCCACATATCAAACAATAACTTCAGTATCTGCATTGACTACAAGAAACTAACTTTTTTGACTGTTTCTGACTCATACCCAGTCCCCAATAGTCATGATTTTACATCAAGATTGCAGGGCATATTCTCAAAATCAATCTCACCAGAGCATATTACCAGATCTCTGTAAGCACCTATGACATTCTCAAAACAACAGTGGTAATTCCATTTGGGTTTTATGAATTCTTGAGAATTCCATTTGATTTAAAGAACACTGTTCAGACATTTCAACACCTTATCAATAAAGTCCTACACAGATTACTACTCTTATACTCATGCATCAATGGTATCCTTGTAGCTAGTGCTAACATCTTCAAAGTTATCAGCTGAGCTGATAAATACTTCACTATCAAATGCAACAATAATATCGATACAGTTGATATCCACAGGTTAAAGCTACCAGTCATGAAGAAATATAACTTAACTAAACTCCTACACCAAGTCTACAACCAAAAACAGAACATTGCACATCACTTTCTAAACAAGCCAAATTTGGTAGGAAAGTTACCTTTTCTAAACATTTTAAGACATACATTTTTTTCTAATTAATACAATCAATTAAGAAAGGGGCTCTTTTGTACCCTGTTGTAATTCCAATTTTTTTAAAACTCAAATAAATTTACTCACTTCCACAGTTTATATAACAAGAACAAACCTTAATTTATTTGGCTTACACACCCACTTCCAAAATGCAGCTGAAAAACACTAAGGCCATAAAACATCTTTTCTGATCAATCAAAAAGATCCAAAGTTTTCACAGCAGCTGTTTTTGCATCATTCACTGACTATAAAGTTAATTTTACCATGAAAGCAGATCCAACTTGGTTGGCATTAATGACAGACACTCATGTCAGGCAAGCTTAAATGAATGCAGCATACTGCATGCCTGCCTAGGCTATCAGCAGCAACACCAAGGAATTTCCATCAAAATTGATAAAATCAGCAGCAGCAGCAGAGACTACATTTGCATGTTGATTTTATCCATGTCTTTCTTTACTACTGCCTTGTGTGAAAGCCCAAACGGACTCTCAATCTCTGCAACTGATATACAATATCCCAGAATTATATATAATATCCCAGAATGAGCAAATGATCAAACCTTGTAAATCACAGGAAATAAAAACTACTTTACTTATTTCCATTTGTTGTTTTGTCACTTTTTCTCTTGTTAATGTTAATGCTGTCATTACACCCTCATTATTTTATTTACCTAGTGGGAAATATTAAAAGTTTAACAAATTAAAAGTATAACACAACTGACATTTCTTTTTTGAGAATCATAAACAAAATTTTTCATAGTGACATAATTTATATATATATTTTTATATCAAATAGAAGAATTTGAAAAAAATAAAACAAACTGTAAAAAATTTCTTTTAGCAAGTGTTTAGAATCACACTGAATATTTTTAGTTAATGGAAATAACAGTAAGTAAAAGTTTTTCTTGGCAAATGTTTAAATCACACTGAATAATTTTTGTGAAAAGAAATTACAGTAAAAATTATAAAGCAATAAATAGGTAATAAAAGTTAGACAGCAGTAAGCTAAGCTTATTTCAAAATGGTAGATTTATGAATTTATCTTTCATTTAATTTAAAATTATAAACATATCAATAAAATATTTTAAAAAAGATAAATTTTTTATAGCATCTTAAATATTATGAAAGTTTCATGTGTTGAAAGTAATCATAGTGCTAGCAAATAGAGAAACTTTTGTGTAAGTAAATAAAGCAATTATACATGTATGGATAGTCTGAATAGAATGCAAATGTATCAAATTTGTTTCTCTATACATACTGATAAAAAATGACTGATAAAACTTGTAAATCAGATAAGCAAAAACAGGTTTGTATAATAAAAAGCACTCATGGGTGAGAACAGAAAGAATTATTGAAGCATGCCTTATGTAGTATTGCTAGCCTTTCCTTTGTCAGAATCATCTGCTATCAGTTAATAATACTACAAATTCAGATTTCCTTTCTGTGTCACCTTTATTTCCAAAACAATTGCTATGACTGTACCATTATTTTAACTGCTTTAAAAGACTAGTCTAAGAAACATGTCAGGCCTCATTAGTTCATTGTCCTATTAACAAAATAAAAGATATAAATATTTTATTGTATGTTTTGAGAATTTTTCTAAAAATTATTGTAGATATTTTTACATTGTACAAAGCATTAGGAACTTGAATAAGTTCTCATTAATTTTTCCAGAAAAGTTATGTTTTATATACAAAAATTAGTAAGAAACATGTCACTAAAGTATTGTCCATTGCTAACCACAACTTTTCCCATCTTTCTGGTAGCATTTGAATTCTATGTCAGAAAAACGACATATCTTTTGAGTCAACCCATTTTTGGGCCTCTTCGTAAGAATGAAAGTACTACTCAGCCAGGCCATGTACCATTGATTAAAACAAGAGATAATTAGATGAAGCAATGTCTGGTGAATACAGTGAGTGAGGGAGAACTTTCCATTTAAGCATTTCCATGTAGGTTTTCACCTGTTTTGCAACATGTGGCCTAGTGTTATCATATTGCAAAATCACTTTGTCATGTCCTGCTCATATAGTGTCCATTTTTTCTTCAACTGTAGTCAATAGCAATGCCTGTAATGGTTTTGGTTGGTTTGAACAGCTCATAATAAACTACACCCAGCTGATCCCACCAAATACAGAGCAGAAGCTTCAAACCATGGAATTTAGCTTTGTCACCAATATTGATGCTTGGCTGGGCTTATCCCATGATCTTCTATGCTTCTATGATTGAAAACCCAGCCAAGCTGAAATAATTTTTTCCTGGTCAGTAAAGAAATATTCAGTTGTGCATTATTCTAATGGAATATTATGCCATTTTTTTTTTTAACTAACTCAAGACATTGTGACAAGTTATTAGGAGTAAAGACTTTTCAGATCAATTGTTTGGTTTTCTGGAAATAAGTAACATAAAACTTCCTTCTACTACAACTATATACAACATCACAGAGTTTCAATGAAGGCCAGCATTTGATATTTGATATTGTTAGTAGAGCTTCATTTAATCTGTCCTTGATCTTTTGCACTCCACAGTATTCATTTCCCATTAGTTTGTTTCAAAATCAGAACATTTAAATATAATCCAGCATTTTTTATGCATTTATATAGAATTATACACAAAAGCAACTGACATAACCAAAATCCTCCAAGTAAATAAACTACTGATTACCTATTGTGAATCTTTCATATCTGCTTTCAAAGAATGTGGGAAATCTCTGCCTCTAAATATTTCTGATCATCTCTTATGAACATGATGATGATAAGGAGGAGGACTGTCATCACTATAATTATGATGGTGATAACAATTTTTGAAATATTATGCTTGATAAGTTGATTTTAATATCAAATCTCTTCCTGGCCAAATTGAAAGGAATTTATTGTTTGTTTAATGATTCATTTACGTATCACCTGATCTCATTACTAATGTGTTGATCATGGCCTACAAGCTACTAAAATAATATTTTGAATCAAGAACTTTATTTAATTTAAAGATTTTTTTTTTTTATTTCAAACATTTTTCTGATTTTCTTTGCTTTTTTTACTTCTAGTTCCTTCTCTCCTTTTTTCCGCTTCTGTTTTCTTTTGACCTGACTTTTATTTTCATTTATTTTATTTTTTCTACATTTCTTTTTCTCTGTTAAATGTGGGTCAAAACCATTGCTTCACTCATCCAGAAATAGAGAGAAGGGCTGGCGAAGACTCTCCTTTCACTTCATAATGTTGGTTTAAACTATGTAATGATTTTTTGTTTTTTTTATTTCTCTGATCTCATTTTCAAGTTGCCATTACTTCTTTTTCCATGTTAGATAACATCATGCACACTAAAATTAACCAAGGCTTTCTTACATTCTTCATATACATCCTTAAGCACATATATTTTTATTCTCTCTCTAACAAGGCAACAGTTTCCATGTACATGTACTATTAACTTTCCTGTTCTTTATTTATGTAAGTATTTTACACTCCTCTTATGTTTAATCATTCCCTACTATTCATTACTTACTTCCTCTTCTCAGTGATATATCTCTTCTCTATTGAAGTTTACTTGTATTGGGGATTAAAAATAGTAATGCTAGAAATGTCATGGTATTGCTGAAATCAATAGACCCTTCTCTCTTAAGAGCATTAATGTGTAGAATATTGCTTAACATAGTGCTTTTATGGATTTTTAAAAATAGATTTTATAAATTAGCAAAAATTAATATATTTTAAGTTGTGATGATTCTTTTAGAATCAAACAGCAAAATATTATTATTACTAAAAGAGTAAAATTGATTTAATATATTCAATATGAAATAATATTATATCATTAATTAGTAAAAGTTCAAGAAATATTACAATTTCCAATTCAATATTTTTTTAACCATTTCACCCCAAGCAAGGCAGTAAAGCCACTAAGACACTGTGGATTATTGAGTGTGAGAAAATAAGAAAAAAGAGAAGCATTATTAAGGAATATGAACAATAAAAGAAGAGGAATCAAGAAGATAAAAGATAATGATTGACACTGCATTTAAATTTTTGAAGATCAAAGTTGGCTAAAAAGCATGGAGCTAGAAGAGAGTTCCATAAGTGAGAAGTGTGAAAGAAGAAACTCTTATAATAGAACTTACAGATGCATCTAGCCAATTCAACTGTAAATTGATGAGAATTTATGCATTGTACTAGATTGATAACAAGGGTCATCAGTGCATAAATTCACAATGTCTAGGTACCATAACAGAAGGTTCATCAGAACAATTACCATGAAAGTATTTATGGAAAAGGCCCAGGAAACCCAGGATGAGACATTTCATCACCTGCCAACTCAACACTAGCTCAACACTAGCCAACTCATCTCTGTGACAATCAGGCTACTATGTTGTCTTTCATGACCCAAATCTTCAACTTAATTCTCATTTTTGATTGAATAATATTGACAATAATAATATTTGCGGATGTGCATTGTGGTGCAGTGGATATTGACTCAGAACAACAAATCAGGGAACCAAGTTTGAATTCCAATTGAATTCCTTGCATTCACTTACACACAAACACCATTAAGAAAGGTATTAATCTGTCTCTTCCCTCCAGTTATGGGTTAAATAATAGGATAGATTGGGTTCTATAGCCTTTCTACCACAGAAAGCACTGGCAACCTACTGCAGGAGAATTTTCTGCCCAGTCTTTTGAGACATGATCGCCCAAAGCGTGCATCACGTATGGCACTTAACTGAATATTGACACAACTACAAGCATATTCTTTAACTACAACTCCCTAATTTTCTAAATAATCATAAATTAATCTTATATTTTCTAAACAAATAATTTTCACCATTTATTTTAAGAATTTCACCTGAAGAAGAACAGTATTATTCTGAAACATGAAAATTTTTGTATAGTGATATAATGCTTTTATAAACCATTGTAATAACAAAATTATATTAAGCTCTACTTTGTATTGAGCACTCTTTACAAAGATAAATGCAAGAACAGTGGGTTTTAATCTACCTGTTCTTTCGCTTCCTTATAATATATTTAGTGTATCGAGGCAGCAGATAATTTTCTAAACATATACTGTTAAATATAAGAGACAATGAATGTTTATTATGTTTAATCATGAGCCATTCTAAACATCATAATTTGGCTTTAATTTCAGGTGAAAATAAAGACAAAAATTCTCCAACATTTGGATAATTTTTTATTAAGTTGGTTCTAAGCTTTCGGCTCACATGGGCCATCTTCAGAGAGGTTACAAGGACATTAACACAGAAACATCCACCATCAGCAACAATTTTATCTTGTGTTGACATAAAACTTCGCTAAGCAATGCCAACAGTTACCAAAAATAGCAAACACAGTTTGCAAATTTGTAATGCGGTTCTATGACGTCACACCACGTGAGAGCTCAAAATGATAACAAAACCATATATTTAAATGCAATGTAATGTGTTATGACCAGATTTAAATGTGATTTTATTAAGTGTGAGTTGTTTGGATTTAATGTAGATGGGCTCTAATATCTGAAGGTTATTTTAATGTGTGTATGAGTGAGGGTTATTGTATTGTTGACTAAAATCTGTCTGATATTACTTACATGGTAATTATTATTAATAAATTATTATTACTATAACAATTTATTATATCAAAACAAGATAAAATTGTCACTGATGGTGGATGTTTTTGTGTTAACATCCTTGTAACCTCTCTGAAAATGGCTCATGTGAACCAAAAGCTTAGAACCAACTTAATAAAAAATTATACAAATGTTGGAGAATTTTTGTCTTTATTTTCACATGAAATTAAAGCCAAAATACGATATTTAGAACGGCTCATGATTAAACATAATAAACATTCATTGTCTCTTATATTTAACAGTATATTTTTAGAAAATTATCTGCTGCCTCGATACACTAAATATATATAAGTACATTCAAACAAGGCCAATGTATTCTCAGAACAGCCTCATGACAGATATACTCATTGAAGCTTAGAACATGTCTAGTAGCATGCCATCTGAACAAAAGAAGGTTGATATAATCAAACAGTTGATTTACAAGCCTTTATCTTCTTTTAAATGAATAAAAACTAGTTATTCTGCCATAGAATAAATTACATAAGAAAATTTTATTAATAAATCTTACTTAGATGATAAAGGCATAAATAAACTATTTATTGCTAAAACTTGTAAATAAAATCTTAAACTTTAAGAGGCAAGTATATACCTCAAAGCTACAAATATAAAATAACATTTTTCATCCAAACTACTTATTTTTTTCTTTTTCTTCCTTTCATCTCGTTTTCCCCTTTGATTTTTTTTTCACATTTATTTTAGTGCTTCTCTTAATCTTTCAGATTTTAAAAGTTTATTCTGTCTTACTTTAATGTTTTATCCCCAATACTCATTTGCTAAAAATATTTCTTATTACTGTCCACATAAGCAGAATTTAAAATATAATCTAAACTGAAGCAGTAATATTTTCAGATCTCAGTGTAACAAAAAATGATTTATCTTTTGATAACTACCAAATGCTATTTTGGGTAAAAATATATCCAAATTAATCTTCCAAGTCTATGAAAACTTCTCATTTTTGGGAATGCTATCTCATTTCCTTTTATAGATTTTTTCCTCAAGAATTTCTTTTTCCTTTACACCTAAATTAGAAGTTATAAAGGACATATCTGCCTTCCTAGCTGACATTGATTAATGACTGACAGGCATCCTATTCAGAACAAATCATTGGCTGTTTATTTTTTGAAAGAATACTTTCTTACCACAATGCTTCTTCTAAGTTGGCATTTTTTATAAGTTGATATTTTTAAGTGAAATCACTTAAACTGAAAAATGTTAAGACTTTTTTAATTAAGTAAATAGAATTTATTTTTATGTATTTCACAATTCAAATTTAAATTTAAATGAGAATTCTTTTAATTTTAGATAAAAATAACTAAAACCAAATCTATGAAGAAAAATATGTGACTAAAACTTCAATTATTATTTGACAAATAAGTTTGTAGAAATAATATATGGAAATCTTACTAGTCAAACAAATGAAACTGAGAAATTGCAAACAGAATAGTTTAGTTGACATGATTCCTGTTTTTATCTCCCCTACATCAACAGTTGCTGATTTATATATATATATATATATATACACACACTGCAGTTACTAGATGTTTTCAATCCATCATCATATCACTAGTAAATACATATTGCTTATTTCTAGATAATCACATGGCAAGCACTCTAAAGAACAGGTTAAAAATTCATTTTAAATGATTATTAAATTATTGTTATTAATGTCTACTGTAATATTAATTAAGCATAAAAATTGAAATAAAAATCCGGTTTTAATTACAATTTTCTAAAAATATGATATTATAGGTTTCTAAATGTTTTGTATTAATTATATATCATTATAATTAATAATTATCAATTAATTAATTATATATCATAATTAATAATTATCACATATAATTAATACAAAACACTTAGTTAATTAATAGATATATCTATAGTTAATTCATAGTTAATTAATGTCCACTGTCCCAATAATGGGATGGTGATCATTAATGGGTTAAGCTAAGCTAAGATATTATTCTCTTTGAATTAGAAGAATGAAACTAAAAAAAAAAAAAGAAGCACAACACATTTTTACAACTATCATAAAAATGTTCAGTAGATAGCTGTGTTTGAAATAGACATCCAATTTTTATTTTAAACAGTATTTATTACAAACTCAAGAAAACTTAATAAAGAAAACGTGCTCTCTGGCTGGGTTAGAACCTGTGTCTCGCTTTGTAGGAAAAATCACCATTTGATCTGATGTGCTTTAGACTGCTCAGCTTTAGTGAAAAGTTTATATCATCATATTAATTTATTTTCTTGTGTCAGTTGCGATGACATGAAAAATGTATTTTTTAATGTCTCTTTATTGAAAATCATTGTCTCCTTTGCCAGGGCTAACTCTATATAAATTAATGTTGAGTGCAGATATAACTCAACTGGCATTAGTGATCGACCCCATGGCAAGTAAGGTTAACAAAATGCCGCAGATTACACAACTGCCCAGACCTTCACTAGTGACACCAAGCCACTTCCATCAACAATGATGCCTTTGGCCACTAACAAAACAAGCAGAGATTAACTTTCAACTATTAAAATGCGATAATTCATAGAATATTTATTTCTCATACAAGTTTATCTCACTTGACTATATATGTGTGTTGATTTACTCTAGATGTTTATCTTGACTACTACCTTGTATTATACCCTGAACAATCTCTCAGTCTTCTTCAATTGACATACAATATCCAAAAAAACAATTGAACCTTGTAAATCAGGAGGAAATAAAATCTTTCATTTATCTCAGCCATGTCTTATTGTCATTTGTTGTTCTTTGTTAAAGGTAATTTCTGTTGTGAGGACCACGGTAAAAGGTATCGACCCCGCTAACTCAACAAAGACAATGAGGAGACAGAGGTGAAGATGCAGAATTTCAATGTCAATTTTTATTGACAACAACAGGCAAACAGTCAGAAATTGGAAAAGGCTAGAATGTTGGCAGTGATCAGCTCAGGCTGGGACATTATCAGTTTTTGGTAGGAATGACACAGGCTGGAACATTGTCATCGGTTGGCAGGGCTGTCATCAGCATCTGGCAGCATCTGGCAAATCATCCTTAGTTGCCAGGAACAGCAAAAGTGGAAAATATAACTTGCAGAGGTCAAGTCTCAGCTGCAATTGAATGTAGTTCAAGGGGGACAGGTTTGGCTGTGACCTAACCCATGTACACTCTCAGGCAGATGGGTGAGCTTTGCAGGATTGGACTGCAGTTAAAGAGGATTGCTGCAAGATAGCACATGTGAAAGCCAAGGCAACTGAACTTGAACAATCATTGTCTCCTTTGCCAGATCGAACACAAGTAATGGGAACTCAGGTCAGCTAGATTGTTCCACCTCCGAAGTAGATTCAAAACTTAAGGAGGACCAATTGCTAAGTAAAACATAATCACTCCAGAAATTTTAAACAAAGCATGGTCAAAAAGTGAGTATCTGAGAACAGATACTACACTTTAGATTTACCCTACTCCCCCACTGGAGCAAGTTGTGAACTGAGCGATAGTTTAGTCTATCTACTCCAATTGAAAAAAAAAAAGAAAAGAGTGAAAAGATTGGAAAAGAGAAAGCCGGAAACCACATCCTAAACAGGAAACAAGGGATGAGCCTCTTCACCTGTTCAATAGATGTGGGTGGAGTGTGAACTGGGTGATGCACAAAGCAATCCATGTGATCTTTGATATCATTTGGTAAGGAGGTTCTACAAAAGAAGAACCTATTATATGAATGAAAACAATATTTGATAGTTATTCAAAATTTTGAGATAAATCATTTTCATGATTTAATCAATTATCCTCTCTTGTATACTCATCTAATTTTTATCATATTTTTACTGGTTTACTATTTGGTCTTAGAAAACTAAAATGAAAAAGCAAATAAGACAATGGCTTCTTTGGTTGCAGCATAGGAAAGCAAAGTTTACTACTTTAAATAAAGACATTGAATTTTGTCAGAAATACCTGAGAAAGGTATAAAAACAGATCCTAAAATCATCAAATATATTCTTTAATGCCTAAAATAAATTTCAAATTTTGGGGTATCTTCTGAATAGGGGTTCAAGTGAAAATACTACCTCTGGATCTTACCTTTGACAATTATAGAAACATGTTAAAAATGTATTTGAAAACTTCACCTATGTTCAGTGCTTCTGCAGACATTTTAACCAGTAGAAGCAGATTAACATTCTATAATTTTACCATGAGTTGATACTTTACACTGTGTGCTGGTAATAAAATGCTTTCTTTGAAAAAAATATCTTCCATGATAAAGTTAAGATGTGGTGCAGCTATTCCACATGCAAAAAAAGTAGTTATGTTTTGTTTAACCTGTTTAGAATCTTTTTCAGAAACTAATTATCCTGAAATAAGACCTAATATTCATATCTGTTATAATTAAAGAATTCTAGAATTTGTCAGCTGTTCTTGAATTAAATTATCCATTTCTTGGTTTTATTCTTCATCTGTAGGACAAATATAAAATTCTTCAAATTCGAAACTTTCACCTTCACTTTCACTCTTGATTTCTGTCTGTGGACAGTCATGGACATGGAACTTAAGCAACTGAGAATAGAGTATCTGGATATGTGATGTCATGTTGATTCTTATTTTCTTGAAATGTTGACCATACAGAATGAAGATGTCACTCACATAGTTATATAGTTATCTCTATAGCCAGAGGATAGAAGAAGAATTTAAAATGAAATCTCCTTATATCTGATACTCTAAATTTAATCTGTATAAATCACAGACTGCATGTGGAGATTATGATTTGTTATGATTTCAATCTTAATGTAAAGTAAGTTTCTGCAAGTTTTATAACAACTTTAATTCTACGCTTTATTTGCTTCGGATGAATATCAATCTAACTAAAGCAATCAGCACGTTGCAAACAGATTCATGATGAATCCATTGTAATCTGAAAAAATAATAAATTGATTTATTCATGTAAAGGCCTAACTATAGCATCTGGAACCAGCATAAAAAAATTTTGAAAAGTATCAGATTTGAAAAGGTACTCAAATTACATGATGATTGTAACTCAGTGCAATGTTTTTTTTAAATCAGCAAAATAAAATTTCTGTTGGTTGACATCAGTAAATTGGTTCTAGGAAGAGAAAAATAAGTACAACCAAATAAACAGAAATGTGGTTTCCTGACCCGGAAAAAGGATCATCATTAAGGAACCATAACTGAAACTGTACTAGAATTTAATTTGACACATTTCAGCTTGATAGCAAAACTATTAACGCTGCCTATTGCAACATAATAGTTTTGGTATACAAGTTGTCACTGGCAAACGCACAAATTAAAAAAGAACTTAAGTCAGTAATAACATAAGAAATGTGCAAAATTACATATAAGTATATATTTGTGAGCATATTAACATATATAAAAAATAAATTTTGCCATGCTTTTACTAAATTCTGACAAAAAATGGATTAACTTATATGAATCTTCAACTCCCAAAATAAAACCAAGGCTTTGACTAATCATTAAAACTGTTGAGCTGTCAGCAATGCCCAAACCAGTCAAAATTCACAAAACAACACAAAATGTACAGGTCTGGATGTGATTTGCCTTGTTATAGAAACACTGACCAAAATGTACAAAAATAATAACAACTGAACTATATATTTAAAAAAATGCAAATGACATTACAGATTTCTGAAGCCACAAGGAAAAATAATTAATTTCATGTACATAGGTAAAGCAACTAGACATTCAAGTAAACATCATAATGAGGAACATTTAGTTTTGGGACATGAAAAATGATTTCACAATAGTAATTATTAATGATGAATGATCGAGATAGAAGTTGGACCCTTCTTGGGAAAAGTAATGCAACATGACTTAGAAGACAACAGGTAGAGTAATGTTTGAGGTTAATTTTGTAGACAGTAAAATTATTAACCACTTCAAAGTTGATGATGGTATCATGGTAAGTGCAAAGAGTTATTCTAAGTTCATAGACAAAATATTTTTGGTCATAATCAAGAAAATTTAATCTGAGGAATATATTTATGTAAAACAACAATTCAGTAAATTATAATCTCTTGAAAGAGGATGTAATTAAAAGTGAAAAACTTTAAGCTAATGGTTTTATTCATGTAAAACAGTTCTCCTTCATATTCTGCAAAGATGAGTATTGTTCATCATACTAAAAAAGTTTTTAAATTAATAGAATGGTTCCCAGGTTTTCCATGTATGTGGTCAATGTGTGTTAGTACAGACGCAAAAGAGGCCTCAGAGCACATGCAGACATGTTTGTCAACACAAGTTATATCTGGGTTTTTCCTGTTAGAAAGACTGGAAATGTGGAGGCAGCATAACACTGTGGTGAATACATAGAAGCATGATCTCAAATGTTCCTGATGTTTTAACTTGGCAGAATGTCTTTTCACTATGCGAGAGGCTGGTGGAACATCTCTCCACGTGTAGATGGCTGCATGTGGCAACCATGTTCATAAAGTGGTGGGCAAATGCAGTCACAAAAAAATGGGATGACCAAGTCATCCCCCCTCAAGCAGATGATGAAGGAAACCATGGACAGGAAAATCCTGCCCAGGGTGACTGGAACGTAAGCAGATCTGAAATCAATGTATGGGTTGATGTAAGCTCCCTAGTGACAGAAGTGATGCAGGGAAAAGATGGGGCAACATGTCGCTGGCTTTGTCCAACAAACAACACTCAACATATCAACTTGGCTGAACTGGATGCTGCAATTAAAGGCTTCAATTTGGCCCTTTGATGGCAGGCAAAAGTTTGCACAAAGAAACCAATTCCTTATGTGCATACCACTGGCTGTCCAACACCTTCACAGGCAAAGCTAGCATACATATCAAAGCAGTGAGTGAGGTACAAGGAAGTTTGAACACAATGAAAAAACTCATTTAAAAATATAAATTGTCTGTTGACATGTTGATCATGTAAGGCCAAACTTGGGAAACAAGATGACTCACCTACGCCAAAGGTGGCCAGGAAGGTGGCTGAACCAGTACATGTGTGCTGCTTCCTGTGACACCATGAGTCCCAGTTAAATAATGAAAGTGCATCAATGCAGTGGGCATCCAGAAGTATGGTGTACCACATATTTATACATGCTAAAATTGGCCATTGGGACCTGTGTGAAGTGCACAACAATATATCCTGCACCAGTTCATTAGAAAAAGTGTGACTGGCAATGAACAGTATTTGGCACCAGCTCAGCATGGATATCCCTGAATATTGCTGCAGTCATTACCTGACATTAACAGATTGTGGTCTGTCACATTTTTCTCTGTGGTGGCCATTAAATTGAGTATCATACATCAACTGGAATGTTCTGTGAGAAGTGACCACCATGCGAGATACTCACAGACAATGACACTGAATTCCACATTAGGGAATTCTGGGCACTTGTTATGGATGGGGACATGCATTGTGATTCTGATGCATGCATGTCCCAGCAGGAAATGTCATAATGGAGTAGCGTCACAGAAGTATCAAGAAGATTGCAGCTAGGATAAAGTCTAGTGATGAAGAAGCCACCTACTGGTACAATGCAACCCCAAAAAATATCATACAAAGTTCAGCTTAAACAGACTGATTCAGTGCCTCCAACAATGTCTGAAGTGGCCCACAACGTGTACAGGTAGGAGACCTTGTGTGGGTAAAGGCCCCACACAACTGGTGTACAACCCCTTTAAGAAAGGGATGAATTACTAGACTTGTTAGTTCGCAATCAATCTTGGTGGACAGAATGCTCTACCATGTCAGAGATTTTCATCCTTTCCTGAGTTCAAAATCTTCAACAAGTAGTGAAGATAATATGTCTGAAAGTGAAGATGAAATTCTTGTGAGCATAGATAAGGCACATGATCCCACAGAAGAAGAATCATGTAGGGACAAGGAACATGAACATGAAAATCAGGGGGAAATGTGGTAAACGCACATCAGTACAGACACAAAAGAGGCCTCAGGTCTTATGTGCACATGTTTGTCAACACCAGTTACATCCGGGTTTTTTGCCATTAACAGCAGGACAGTTTGGCATATCTAAATACAGGCCACTCTGCAACTGGTCAAGATCCAGGTCTTTGTAAGATAGCTCATGCCAATAAAAACTGGAAGAAAACCAGCAGTTGCCAAGATATGGTGTATTGTGAAGTTGGTCCCATGGGCATTTTTGTTTCTCAAGTTGCTGTGGTTTCTGTTGTGGAGTAGTTTTCCCACTGAAGGTTATAATCATGCTATGTCGATTGCTAATCAACTTAATGTACCCAAAATGTTAGGAACTTAGTAATCTTTCACTGAAAGCTGACTCCTTAGTATTCAGCTAACTGCCAAATAATATCAACTGCCTAGTAGTTCTAAAGAACTCCCATGAACTTCTCAAGTACTTCTTCTATTAACTTCCTGTTAACGCTTATTAATACAGAAGGGAGAGTACATTATCTGAGGAATAGGTGTGTTTCACCATAACAGTTTCCAAGGCAGTGTTATTTTTATTACCTCCCATCTCTTTCCCCTTTCTGTCTATTATTCCTGTAGTACTTGGAAGAGCAATGCTTCAGGTATTTTCCCCCAATCTTAACAGACTCTTTGTTTACATTACAATATTAAATTAATAGTATGGTTCCCAGATTCTACATATACTAACCCAATATATAACTTGTGGACCATTATTAAAAGAAATGTACATGAGAATTGAAAGCAAATATATAAACAAAGAAGGTATCTGGGAAGCAATAAAATCTATTGCAAGTAATGTTAAAGTTAAAACAGTAGAGAAGTAAATAAAATCAATGAATGAAAGGCTGATGAATAAATATGTGTTAACATATAATTTGGTATTCTCTCAACTGGGTATCTTATATTTGAAATTGATTAATTAACAGAATTTGCTCTTATCTGTTGATTCTCCCTAAATTTTCATTTTACTATATGTTAATTTATATACATTTAAAATTTTTTCTTTACAAACACATACCTTTCAGCTCTATTTATAACTAAAAATGTATGCTACATTTTGTTCCCATAATAAAACCTGCCAATCCCCAAATAAATTATTATGAATCAATAGCCACACCTTTAAGGAGAACTGATAAAATGGGGGGGGGGGGGGTATTAGTAGGGATACAAAAGGCAATTATCACCCTTTCATTGAGATATAATTACAAGGTCATGTGACAGCTAATGAGAGATGTCAGGAGATAGAGTAATGAAAAACAGTTGGTTAAAGAAGAAAAATGTCTCCCGCCTACAGTAGTAGGTGTAACAGGAAAACTACATGGCTTCACCAGGTTAAGAGAGAAACAATTTAACTTCTAATTTTTTTCTTTGGGAAATATTACAAGACTTCTTCTCACACTGTTTGCTGTTGTAGACATGTGATATGATTTCTCTGGGTCAGATACATGTATACATGTTTATATAATTTTGTGTATGATTTAGTAGTATAAAACTCACTCTGAAAACAAAGCATGTTTGTCATTTCTTTTTTACCATTTATTCCATTCTATCTGTGAAATAAAGTGTTATCATATCATGGTTATAATAATGTCAATAATGGGGAAAAGTTGTTTAAACTTCAGTGAAATGATATACACTAAATACCAAGCTTGCTTATAGTACTTTCTTCTAGATGTGTTACCATCTGAAGTTACATGCACACAGTTTGGGGAAAGCAACAAGAACTTATTCAATGTCCTAATATTTTTATTACTGGTTATGTTTGGGATAAATAATTAAATCTTAATCAGAATTAACTTAATTATATGTTAAATGTATTATTGGAAAAATATCACTTCTTAGATTCTTTGCATTCAATTTATTAACTTGTATTTGACATTGTAATATATTCTTTCTGGTCAAATTTTCCATATCATCTCTGAAGTCATTTTCTTTCATCTGTTTATAGCCTCAGAGCTTACATGATAAATACTTATAATTTAAACTCAAGAAAAGCAGCACTATCATGCTTATCTATTTTTGATGTCTTACCATTTTAATTACAGTCATCATTTGTGTACTACCTCTGAACACCCTTGACTGAGGAGTGGAGAAGACCTGATTGGGGGCCCTAGGCAATATTTTGTGATTAACATTTAACATTTGCTTTTTTCTGCCTACATTTATATATGTTACAAATTAAACTAAGTACATTGACTATTGAAGGATGAAAAATATTCAGATTTTGATGTCATTCTTATTTGTTTTTTTGTGCTATACAAGATTCACTATTTTTTGTTCATAATGTTAAATGTATTAAAATTATTTAACTTTTTAACAAGAAAAATTTCAAATTGATGTTAAAAATTGCTGCAAAAAATTGTTGATTTATTTAAGATTGAATGATTTACTATGACATTATTATATGTATTTATTTGTATTTAGAAACATTGTAGTTATTTTCAATTTTTTAGTTGAATTATTCAGCTATATTTCATATGATCCATTATTGTACATAATTAGATTACTATAACATTTGTATTTTATATGAATATTATCTTATAAAAATTGAGACATAGTAGAGTGAAGGTTCCTATATCATAGTTTCAGGTTGTGGGAGACCCTTGCATTGGCCATGATTATTTGTATTAATAAAGCATAAGACCATTATAATATGTTTTTCAGAATTTGTGATTTCAGATTTGAAATATTACTCATTGATGTTAGTAGGTACTTCTTATACTGACTTCTAGATTGTATACAAAATAAAGTCATTAAATATTTTTTAATCACATAAAATATTTCACTAATTTTCCTCTCTCAAACTATCATCTGTACTTTAAATATTTTTAGAGCAAATTCAATTACTCATACTTATGTTGCTATCTTTTGTTATTTTCTCTATAATAAAGCATCTGATTTTTAGGCAACATCAAATACTTTGGCCTTCTTTTGGTGAATAACTAATTCTTTTTCTTCTTCTATGTGCCATGTCCCTTCATTATGTAGGCCTTTCATATCTCCCTATTCCTGATGGCACTTAGCACTTTTTCCTGTTACTCCACCTAAACATCTGCTCAAGCCCATCAAATATGTTATCTTCTGCTTTCCATTATCCCTTTTTCTATTTGACCTGTGAGTATCAGATTCTCCAAGCCTTCCTTCCTCATCATACATCCCAGGAACTTTAGCTATCTTTTCTTTATGCTCAGTATTACTTTTTTTTCATTTCAAACCTTTCCAAAACCACATCATTGCTCACATGTTCAATCCATGATATCCTCAGCATCCTTCTGTAGAACCACATTTCAGTTGCTTCAAGTTTTTCCTTCATCTTTGATGATATTGTCCAGCATTCATATTGAAAAACAAACCTCACATACCAATCCAGTACTCTCTTCTTTGTTTCTAGGGAAATTTTCCTATCTTTTAATACTCTACTCAACTTCTGAAATGTGTACTTTGCCATGCCAATTCACCTTCAGATCTCAGTATTGCACTTTCTGTCTTCTGTTAGAACACTTCTGAAGTACTTAAATTTTTGTACACGCTTGATTTCAGTATCCCCAATCTGTAATTAGCATTTTGGGCTCCTCTGTTTGCTGATGACCATACATTGTTTTCTTGTAGTTATATTTGTAGTCCTTCATTTCATCTACCTCTTTTAGGAGGTCTTGTAGTTTTCTTTCCATGTCAGCTATCAGTACTGTATCAAATGCATATTTTACATTGTTCAGATTGTGACTGCCGATGACAAATCCAGGCATGACTTCTAGGGGCCTCAGAATAGTCTCACTGTACAAGTTGAATACATCCGGTGAAAAGACACATCCTTGTCTTACACCCCTTTCTATCTTTGTATATCTACTCAATTTGTTTCCTGTCTGAGAGCAGGTGGTTTATTGTCAATAGAGGTTCTTGATGACTCTAATGTCTTTCCCAAATATATCAAGGTTGCTGAGCATTTCTATCAATTCTTTGTGATGTACTTTGTTGAATGCCTTGGCATAGTCTACAAAACATAGGTAAATATCCTTTTTCATTTGTATTGGCTGTTCTGATAGCATCCTAAGCATAAATATCACATTCCTTGTTCCCATATCCTTGACGAAACTGCACTGTTCTTGTTCTATCTCCAGCCTGATTCTGCTTTGTGCTCTATTCATCAGTTTTCAGACAATAAGTTTCATTATGTGGTTCATCAAACTGATTGTTTGGTGGAGCCCACATTCGATTTCATCTGGCTTCTTAGGCACAGCTATGAAAATTGATCTGCTTTGGTCATCCAGTATTACACCACCATTGTAGATTTCATTTATTACTTCCATAATTTTCTCTATGCCAAAATTTTCTAAGGCTGTCAGCATCTCTATTATAATACCATCTGGTCTAGCTGCTTTGTTCCTATTCAGTTTGGCCATTGCAGCTTTCACTTCAGATTTTAGTATTTCCAGTCTATCAGCATCTTTGTTTACTTATGGTTGCTCTCTCTTGTCATAGAAGAGATCTTTTATATATTCTTCCTATCGCTGGAGTATTTCCTCTTCCTCTAATATAATCGCTCCATCCTTGGATTTTATGCATCCTGTTGGAGAGCATGTTCTTTGTCCTGTTAGTTCTCTTATTTCTTTATGCATTTCTTCTTTATTAGTCTTGCTCAATCTCACTACTTTGGCACATTTGTTGTTGAGCCATTCCTCTTTAGCCTGTCTGCACTGGGTCCTTATTTCCTTTTATAGTCTTTGTATTCAGTTCCATATCTTGGCATAGTTTTCTGTTTCCTTTGCATCATGTCAAGAATCTCTTCAGTCATCCACTTATTTTTTCTTCTGCGTATCACACTGGGACAATGTTGTTTGCTGATATCACTAGTGCTTCTTTAAGTGCATCCCATTTTGAATTTCCATTTCCCATTTGTTCTTCGTATTTGTTTCTTACATTGTCAGTGTATTTTTTTTGCAGGTTGAGGTAATTTAGGAGCATGCTGTAATGCAGTCTGGGTGCTATCCTTGGCTTCTTTAGTTGCCAAAGTTTCACCCTTAGTTTTCAGATAACTCAAAGGTGGTCACTTCCACAGTCAGTACTTGGATAGGTTTTGCATTGAACGATTGTGTTTCTGAATCTTTTGTTTATGGTTATATAATCGATTTGGTTTTTCATATCACCTCCTAGGCTTCTCCATGTCTATAGGCATCTTGGGTGTTCTTGAAACTAGGTGTTAGTTATCACCTGGTCATTTGCCTTACACTACTGGACCCATCAGATTCCTAATCCAACATTGCCTCCTCTTCTCTCTCATTGCCTACTTTGGCATTCAATTTGCCCATGATGATTCTAATTTCTTGGGTTTTACACTGAGCCTTGGCATTGTCAGTGGAATAGAAAGATTCTATTTTTTTTCTCAGTGCTTTGTATTGTTGGTGCATAGACTGCTATAAATGCAATGTTGAAGGGTCTCTCTTTCAGTTTGATCTGGAGAACTTTTTCAGATAACTGGCAGTATCCCAGAACACATTTCTTCATTTCTTTACCCAGTATTAAACCAACTTCTTTTTCATTATTTCTCCCTCCTGCATATATGATCCTGTGGTTGTCGCTGCTGATATCTCCATTGTTTGGCTATATAGTTTTGCATATTCCTAGAATTTTGATGTTCAATCTGCTCATTTTCTGCTTGATATTCTCAGGTTGACCACAGTTGTTCATCATCCTGACATTCCATGTTCCTAGGAAGCCCAAAACCAAACTTAGTTTATCATTTAATCTTTACAATTTCAAGATATACATAAATTGTTTTATGCCTGATCCTGCTTGTAGATTCACAATTAACAATTTCTAAAATTCTTATTTCAATCTATATGTAATATCCTACTTTCCCTTAGATAAGACATATACTGATTTAAAGAAAAGCAAACATTATTTTTTCCTTGAAGTATTTTATGAACAGGTGTTTATATTTATATGTAATCAAGCTCTTCCCTTTGCAACACCTTGATTTTTAACTGTAAAAGTTATGTGTATATATAAACAAGTACTTTCTTTAAAGCTGAATCAGTAATAAACCTCCATACTGCCTGATGACATCTGCAAATGTAATCATTTCAACCACCTCTCTCTGTGATAAAGGCCATCAAGTAGTTTTCCATCAGCTGAACTCATCTATCAGCAAATCTCATCATGACATGATTCATCAACTGAATTCATCTGGGTCATCATTTGGGGCTTATGCTTTTGTTATATTAACATCTGCCAATTGTTGCTCTTAAAAGGATGTTTCTAATAATGAACCTAGAATGCTTACCAAAATTGGTAAAAAAGAAATACAAATTTATATTTAGTTTAATCAGCTGCATTTTATATTCTTCTCAATTAAAAACTTTTATTAGGCATTATTTTTGTAATGAAATAGTAGTAAAATGAAAAATGTTTATATATTTTATAATAAAAATAACATGAATATTGTCATTGCCATTGTCATTTGTTAATATAAGATTTGATGCAAATTATTTGAAAAAATAAAATTATCAATAATTTTAATTGCATTGTCAAAATAATATTGATTAATATTTAAAAGTAAATTTTATCAGAACAAAAATTTGTACATTTTTCATTTTTCAGTAGGTAGTATTTGAAAATGTACTTTAATTTCACAAGTAAGTGAAATTTATAACATATAGACATATTCTGAAAGGTGACATTTGAACATGTCTTTCTATGTGCTTCATGTGTAGGTTGTGAATTTTTAACGTTTTAACTCTAAAAGTGAAAAATGGAGAAAAATGACATTTAATGTTTTCATTTGATGCTCTTGTTTCTAGAAATTAAAAACCACTGTACAAGCAGCAAAAAGATAAATGTCATTTATGAAGACGGTACTTTAACTGAGAGTGCTATTCAGAATTTTATCGAGAGGATAAACAAAGTAATTTCTTAAGCAATATATATACATCTATCATCAGAATATTAAAACAAAATCCAGTAACTGCTTAAAAAATTATTTTGTTTCTGGTTGGGTATAAAAATAAACTTAGCAGATATAATCTTTGAAATGTCTCAGCAAGAGATCTGTATTTTTAAATAAGGTAACTGATTCTTATCTATAGTGGCTTCCTGTAACTTAATGGTAAAACATGTCTGACCTGAAGGTGATTTCCCAGATTAAAAAAAGGAAATAAGTTTGATTTCTATGAGGAGAAACATTTTCTTTACTAAAATGTTCAATCTATAAGCTGTTAGATATCAGTTTCCCAGTTTAAAAATCAGGGATGTCTACTCAAACATGTGTACTCAATAAATATAACATTTATAGTAATAAGAAATAATACCAGATTAAAAAATACATTAGTTGCTTAGAAATTAAAAAGAGCCTGTTCCAGATTAAATATATTTTAATAGTAGTAGTAAGTGAACAAATATTGTTTTACTTTTTACTTACAATGTTATAAATTGAATATATATCTTGGAATCTGGCAAGAACCTTTTTTGGTTGTCATGAGTTATCTCCCTCTAACCTGACTCTTTAAGTCACTTGTTCACCACTGCTGTAGCCTGGTATTGAACTCTCAATTCTTTGGGTCAAGTCACTGGAACTAACCAACGTTTATATCCATTTTTGGTAAAATTTGATTACTAAAACATTAGGTTTATAAGTCCAAGAAATTCAGTTATTCTTGTCCTTAAGGCCCAGTGGATAGAGATGTTGGTTAGATTCAAAATTCCTAGTACCTGAAGAAGGCTGGAGTGTACAACAGCCGAAATGTCATACAAATGGTAACAAAGATGAGGACAATAGTCTGAATAATGTAAATACTGTACATTTTTTCTTAATATAGCAAAACCTTTCTTCCAGTCCTGATTTACATCTCCAAATTAAAGGGTAGCATGAACTAAATAATGTTTCTATTTCTTCTGTTTTTTATCATTTCCCTCTTCTATTAAAAATGAAGTATATTTTAGATTTCAAGTGGACTTTGTGCCCCTTATAGCTAAAGACCCTTTCATATTTCCCCTTAATGGTATATTTTACTAGAGGAGGAATTCCTTAAAAGCCTTTTTTCAATACTGTTAAGGATTTACTCAATGATATGCTTGGCATGGTTAAAACATGTTGACTTTGTTCAATTCTTAAGTGGGATTATAATACCTGTACTGAGGTTTAGTTTCATGTCAATATACTCTGCTATTTTAAAATTTGTTTTGATCTCTGTATTAAATCCCAGCTCTTTAACATTTTCAATAGATTCTTTTTTATTTGCTCAATTTTTCAACCATCATTATTTTCTATAATTAAAAACTTGTCATTACAATAAAAGTCATTGCCATAAATACATTAAATTGAATTATAAATGTGTGCATATCATCATAAAATGAGTAAAAGACATAATAAAAGAATATTAAATTAGCAGCTAACAAATAACCAAAGTAATTGCACCTTTAGAAACTTAGATGACTGCTCAATCAATGTTAACTTCACACAAGGAATATTGTCTACAAGACAGTGATAAAATGTGAAGGTATAGGGGGTATATCTTCTTATTTATTCTTTTCTAGTAGTTGTAGGATTCCGTTCTAGCGAAGGGTAGTAGTATACCGTAGCAGGTTAACGGAATTTGGCCTTGTGGGAAGATAGCCCACTATAATTCATAAAATGATTATAAAATCAAGAAAGACAATTTTGACTATAAAATAACATTTATATATATATATATATATACATTTCAATTAATGTTTTACAAATAAAGTAATACTTGAAATAAAAGTCCAACAGAGGTTAGAGAGTTCATGACAAATATAATTCTGAAAAGATAAAAGGCTTAGGAGTGTAGAAGCGTCTTGAAGGTAAGGAATGTTCGTTTAGAAGTTGCCACTTCTAAGGTCAGTAAGTCAGCAAGATGGTTTGTGGAATGTCTTTGAAGAGGTCAGTTAGTACTTTTGAGGAATGTCTTTGATAAGTACTTTTGAGACAGGGAAGGAAAGAGGTAAGTATAGTAGTCACTCGACTTAAGTCAAGGGAGAAACTGATAACTCTAGCCTAAAATTCCTTCTGTCTGACAAAGCTTTTGTGTCTCTGCTTTTTATATCTGCTTTTTGGCTCAAAAGCTAGTTTTGAATTTCATCCTTGTATATGATTCCAGGCTGGTAAATAAAATTTGCGCGAAATGGTAATTTGATATTTGATTAATTTTTATTTTTCAACCGGAACATCTGCGCGAACTCGGATGCACACGACGATTTTTATTCACTTGCTTTTTAGTTGTTGTAGAACAAACATCCGGTCTCGCTTTTGCTCGGTCAGTATCACCACAAAGGAACTTCAAAAGAAAACCTATATCTGTACTATAGAATGTCCTCTTCAGCATTGGCTTTACAAAATCACAGAACTTTGTTAAAATATGGCTATATGATAGGGGCTCCATTCTGTACATTGTATAAAGAAGAGAAACAGGCTATAACACCTTTCCCCAAGGTTGCATAACCTACTAAATAACAGAGGAAAAATTATATCAGTATGCTTGCATGAGAGAAAATATTTTTTGGCACATTTAGCTTCTGATTAGGCAATCATAGATTTAATTATATGTTTAATGAACCCTGATATGTGTAAAAAGTACTGTCATGTGTTTATTCGCCTACCCGATTAATCTATTCTAGATAAAACTACAGTAGTAGTAAGTGAAAAATTATTGTTTTACTTTTACTGTTTTTGATGTCATTTCTTTTTCAGAAATCATTTACACACATTTCCCAAAATCTGTTCCTAATAAATATATATATATATATATATATATATATATGGATAGATAGATAGATAGATGGACAGACTGCTAGATAGATACATTGTTCTTATTAATATTTACTACATTAAGCAAATTACCATGAATTGTCAAAATAAATAGAATAAACTGAATGTTAAGTAATCATATCTATCAATCTTTTCGAGATGCATGCTACTTAATTAAATTCTTTAAAATCAAATATCACTCAGTCATCTTAAATACTCTTTCTTTTCATAATAATGTTAATTCTGTACCTGGCCCCACAAATTACTCAAGCTAGATTAAGAAGTAAGAGTTTATGGAAATATATGGGTTAAGAGTTAACCCTAAACTTGAACAGGTTAATATTGTAGCAATTGGAAAAGCATCCTCTTAAGAAACAGTTCCATGATGTAGCAGTTTGTGGAAAGAAGCTGCTGAATTTACATATCACCAGTGGAATACAAAGTAAATGAGTGTAGTTTGCTACAATAATCATCGCATGATAGAACTGGTGGAACTGAGAAATGTAGTTCTTTTGAACACTTTCCATGGACATAGCAATACAGTAACAAGAGGCTTGCCACATTTTGTCTGTGGGAAACTGGTTGCATGGTGGAAAATAATTCACTTCCCACAAGAACTCAAAAGTGTAAAGTGAAGACTGGGTAGTTCCTGCCCATATATGGAAGTAGTACACTATTTTCAGCTTGATCTGGCTCCCATTAAGATAGAAGATAGCAGAAAGAGTGACGTACGTACTTGAGTGGTACATGGAACTGACCAGTAACTTTAGATTGTATTTATGAGTTCCATAAGGTTTGGATTGTGCTTAAATCCTAATAAGTGTTCTAGACATGGTGCCTCTTTGAGAGAATAACCATTCATCATTATAGACAAAAATTCAGAGTCTGCTTGAAAATGATGAAACATCACTAGTTTGGTTTTTAGTGGCATTTTGCTGGTTTTTCCGCCACTGTGCAGTTAAAGCTAGGTCAGAGGAGAAATCAACTGCCAAGCTCTGGTCATCTAGAGTTTTGGAGGTGCAACTACATAAAATTGTATGATCAGCATAAACATTCACAAAAACTCATATCATTTATGTTCTTGCAGGGCTGACTATGATAACTGACTCAACATACTTTTAAGAAAAGGTGAAGTGATACAAGGATAACAAAAACAAGAAGTTGAGTGCCAAAGTTGCCAAAGTTGCCAAAGTCTTACAACTTTTATTGTATTATGTTGTTACAGTTTAAATGATCTCATGGGTGGCTGTGAAACTGTTATTGATTGAGTGGTTTCTCACAGGCTCAAGTTGATCAGTGGGTGTGGCTAGCAGTTATCATAAACAGTCCTGCAAGAACATACATGATATAAAAGTATACTCAGAGTTTTTGTGAATATTTATACTGATGATACAATTTTATGTAGGGAATGAATGAGGCCAGAGTTGTTAATCATTGCTGCACCGGGCTGATTATGTTGGTTTGTTGGATTTTGTCAGGTGCTAACTGAAGTATTGGTTGATCCAGTAATGGTCGTGTAGACCATTTTAGCAGTCACTGGTTGATTGGTCCAGAATCGAAATAAAGTTGTTACAATGGAGATTACTGGCGGATTAAACAGGACTGGTCACAGGGTTGAACTGAACTGTTTACTATGCTGGAAGTCACTGGGTTGCTGCACAGAGTTGGTGCATATCATGCAAAGGTAGACTTTCAATATCTTGGTATTATTTTAAACTATTTTTCTCATTTTGGTGGATATAGATGTTATTATAAACACAACATTTCGACCAAGTACCCTCTGGTCATCATCAGATGTCCATTGATTAGCTGATATGGATTATCTTGTTGATTATTAGTAGTTGGTTATACATGTGTCAGTATCATCTAGTGGTCATGAGTTCAATCCTTGGATCTGGTAGTGATGAACCAAATCTAACAAGAAAGAACAATAATTGATTTCACAGGATACATCACAATAATCCAAAAAGATATTCCATATCAGCCAATCAATGGACACCTAATGATGACCAGAGAGTACTTGGTCGAAATGTTTCAAACTATTGTTCTCATCTTGGTTGATATAGATGTTATAATAAACATCTATATCAACAAAGATTAGAACAATAGTTTGAAATGATACCAAGATAATGAAATTTCTCATCTCAGAAATAAATACAAAAGATAGACTTTCTTTTATTGAAAAGGATAGTTGTAGTAATTCAAGAAAAGACATGTTTGTTGTCCTAAAAAAGACAGCTGCTTTTGTTCTGAAAAGGACAGTTGCAGTAGTAGTGGTAGTGGTCAGAGGTAACAGCCTCAAATTCTTCTTACCTTCTTTGCCCATGTCGAGTTGGCTACTGAAGAAATTTGGCTTTATACTGCTGCTTTTATACGTCCTTGTGTATGCAACAGTCATTATGAGCTTTGTTTTCATTTTAGGCCTTTTTCAGTATCAAACTATGATCTTTCACTATTTTTTTTCTTATCATAATGATTAACCTCATTATACAATCATGAGAAAGACAGAAATAGTTTTTGCTATCAGTAGTAACCATTTTACTATTTCCGAGGCGACTCATGGAATTAATGGTCTTGGAAAAATGTTTTTTAATATATCATAACAAAATGTTTTGCCAAGTTATGGTCATGTGATGCAAACACCAGAGCTTTGAGGTGAGCAGCTTGGAGCTATGAAATGTAAAGTAGAAAGAGATCTGGACTAAGAAGCAAACTTTGGGGAAGACTGCAGTGAACACTTAGAGAGTTAGCCATTAACAACTAGCTTCAGGAACCTACTCCTTGGAAAGGACTTGATAACTGAGAAGACACTTACAGTAATTCCATAGTTGAAGAGCTTGTAAAGTAACCCTCTATGTTACACCTTGTCAAAGGCCTTTGAAATAATATCTAATACAATTGGACTTGAGTTGCATTTATTGTCTAGTGCCTCACTGATTCTGTGAGTAATGGCAGTTAACATATCAGCAGTGAACTAAGTCAATCAAAACTTATACTACTTGTTATTAAAGGGGTTGTCCCAACCTTCTTGTTGAGTTTGCTAATGATACTGTGGAGAGGAGTCTGATGGGTCTATACTGAGATGGAGATGACATTCACAAACATTTTTAAAAACAGAACACACACTTGATACCTTCCACAGACTTGGAAAATATTTCTCCTTCAAGCAGTGGTTACACTGCTTGAAGGAGAAATGTACTAAGATCAGTGATAACTCAAGGTAAATGTTCTTAAGGACAACCATCTGGACCAGTAGTCTTCATAGAGTCATAACCTTTAGTAAATCTTGAGACTTCCAGGACTGTGATAAAAGTATTAGAAATTGGAGAAGTTGGGAAGGAGATGGCCTTTGTCATCTAATAGGAAATTAGAGGTAAAGATTGTAGTGAAGAGCTTTGCCTTATCTGTGGAAGATAACACTTCAGTAAAGCATTTTCCAGTGCAGGATGTAAAGAAGGGATCAAGGAGATTCACCTGATATCCCATTACATCAGGAACATGGGCTTTTCAATGATCTATGTCAATTAGTATGTAATAGAGAAATCTCGGCAATATCTGCCTGCTTCATCAGTTTTGTTGAAGTCAACTAACCACAAATATGAAAATTAACTGAGGGATACTCAGAGGATCCTATCAGTTAGCTTAGCTATTCTCAAAATTTCAAAACAAACAATCTCTGAAACTAATCTATAATGTTAACACATCACTGTGTGACATACAGATGGTACCACTAATCAAAAATCCATAATTTTGATGAAGTACTAACCTTCAAATGGCACATGACAAAATTTGGGCCTAACTGGATTATTAGTTTACAAATTACAGTTATTTAAGTGAAGCTACTTTTTGCAAATTTTCAAAACAATGGAAACATCTGAATTTCATGTGTTGATAAAGCATTGCTTTCTGAAGGGAAAACATACTGTTCAAGCAAAGCAATGGCTTGATAAGTGTTATTTGGACTCTGCTTCATCAGAAACAATGGTTAAGAGGTGGTATGCTGACTTTAAATGCGGTCGTACAGACACAAATGATGCTGAATGCTCAGGTTACCCAAAATTGGCACCAAAAAATCCACAAACTCATTTTGACCAATCATAAACTAAAGATGCATGAGATAGCAGAGGGATTGAACATATCAGAAGGCAGTGCATTCACCATTTTGCATGAACATTTGTCAATGAGGAAGCTGTGTTCAAAGTGGGTGCTGCGCTTGCACACAGTCGATCAAAAACAACAATACATTGACAATTCAATGTAATGTTTGCAACTTTCAATGCAACAAGAAGGAATTTTTGCATAAATATGTGACAATGGATGAAACATGGATCTACCACTTCACTCCAGAGTCGAATCGGCAGTCAGCTGAGTAGACAGCAGCAAGTGAAAGCCATCCTAAGCAACCAATGACGCAAACGTCAGCAAACAAGGTTTTGACCTCTGTATTTTGGGATGCACAAGGTATTTTGCTCATTGATTATCTCAAGAAATGAACTATCAATAGCAAATATTATATTACATTATTGGTGCATTTAAAGGAAGAAATTGACAAAAAATGGCCACAAATGAACAAGAAAAAAAGTGATCTTTCACTAAGATAATGCACTGTGTCATAAATCAGTCACAATGAGGGTAAAACTATATGAATTGCATTTTGAATTGCTTCCACATCCACCCTATTCTCTAGATCCTGTCCCCAGTGACTACTGGCTGTTTGCAGACCTCAAAAGAATGATCCAGGAAAAGAGATTTGGCACAAATGAAAAAATGATGTTGGAAACTGAGGCATATTTTGAGGCCAGAGACAAATTGTTCCACAAAAAAGCATCCAATTATCAGTGAAACATTGGAATCAATGTATCACCCTAGAAGGAGACTGTTTTGATGAATAAAATCTAATTTTGCCTAAAAGTTGTTGTTTTATTAGTTAGGCCTGGGATTTATTGAGTGATGTGTTTGGAACTATATTTCAAATTTTATTGAAGCTCACTTAAACCTATAAACAAAGACAAACTCAAAAAATATGCTGATTACTATTTCCTAACTGACCACAGCAATCTCTGTATGAGAGAACTTTATCTGACATTTACTGGTGTATTTGGAAATAATTTCACTTTTATTTTAAAGAAAATATAAATTTGTTCAAATAAAACCAAAGTTAAATTTATTTCTGAAAATGATAAACAGAAAAATTAGCAATTACAAATGTCCAGAGTAAAATTAATATTTATTTCTTCTCAAAAAGGTTCAGGACTCAAAACAAAATGAATGGTGACAGTGCTAGATTGATTTCATTCCTACTTGTAACATTTTTGCCCCAAAGAAAATATGCCAATGAATATCTCAGTAAATGAATATCTGAAAATGTTGGATGAGAATGAAGAATATATAACCGCCTGCGTTTGTTTTGTTTATATAATCTTTTGAGTTTTGCTTATATAATCTATAAAGTTTATTTGTATTGTTACAGGATTGTTATTCAAAGCTGGAAATTTTTGTATATATCTTGATTTGCTGTGATAGTCTTATCTTTTTATCATAGACAAAACTGGCCATATTTCACCAAATGTATAGCAAATAGTTTAGGTTTTAGAATGGGTTTCTTTTGCTTTCTGCATTTGTTGTCATAAATTATTGATATTTTCTTGTAACTATCAAGAAAAGTTTATTTTTATAATAAATAAGCAATCTATTCTCAGGTAAGCTTTTCTTAAGTATGCAATTTTTTTTTCTAAAGAAAGAAATTTGCATACTTAATAAAATCATTCACAAATGGTGTTTGTGAATGACAGAAACATGGCATTCAATTTTTACACAAATTCTTTAGTTTTTGGCATGGATAAACTATTACCCTCAAAAGATCATTATTCAAATTTTTCAGCTTTAAATGATGCTTACCAGATTATATATAACTTTTCAAATTTGGATATGTCCATTGGACCTTAATATTTAGTATGTATTTCTTATAATTTCTGTTGCATACAAAATTTATGCAGCATAGAATGATGGATATTAAAGTTCACAGAACTAATGGGTAAATGTTGCCAAAGAGTGGATATTATGTAAAATATAACCATTATATTTTCATATTATAATCTTCAGTTAGTTGGTTCAGAATTGCAGCTTTCAATACATTATTTTTTGAATAACCTATGTGTAATGTTTTTCTGAGTTATATTAGACTTTAAAAAATTAATTAACTTTAAAATTAAAAAGTCAAAACATCATTTTTGTCTCTTATTCTCTGTAGTGAATAGACAACACCAAGGTTCTTTCTTCTGCTAATCTGATAGTAGTTATACAGCATTTTATACAGAGTGGTTAGTATTGAAATGGGTAGGATAGGATAGTTCACTTATTATCATACTCCAAATACAAATCAACTTAGTTCCTCTTGTTATTGTTATTTGAAAAAAAATCTCAAATGGAATTAAGTTTGGCTTCCATTTCTTTTGTAAGTACAAGAAACTTGCAAACTAACATTCAACTTTTCAATACTCATTTATGCTGGAAAATTTATTCAGTGGGTGTGTAAATGAAGTGTAACTAAAATAAACAGTGATTAATATTCTCTACGTTATTTACAATGATAACAAAGATGCTGAGAAAAAAAATGAGGTAAAGTCCTTGGTTACTTGTGTAATATAAAACCAGATATCAAAGCAGATTTCTGGGTATGCCAAAGTTTTACTCTCAGTGTCTCTGTCGGTTACCACAAAAGTAGAAGACTTACTGTTTGGAGGGTGTGGAAAGAGAGTAAATAACAGTTGCAACAGGAATTAGGGGCAAAGGGATTCAGGAAAATCTGCTTGCTAGATATGAAATTTGTTAGTTAAACCCAAAGAAAATAAAACCAAAAATCAAAAGAAAATAATTGTGCTTCTTTTGAAATATTCACATTCTTCTCAGGGCAGATATTTCTGCTAAAATTAATTAGATGAAAAGAAAAATAAGAGTAAAATGAAATAAGGGATTGAAATAAAAATTATATCGTATTTCTAAGATACTTGCAATGATTGCCGTTAGTTTTATATTTTTACAACTTCATTTTTAAAATGAAGTCAAACAAAATTGAGCAGAAAATATTTTTATTATAAAGTATTTACAGTTTTTCATGTCCTGAAAGTAGTTTATGCCAGTTATTAAACCAACAGAAACTGGAGCATTTTAAGAGTATTAAGAAGTAAAAAACAAGACAAGTTAAAACAAGATTTTCTATGACTATAAGTTTACATTTTACAAGTCCCAGTGTAAAAATAGAAATAAATTATATAAATAATCAAAATGAAACCTGTGAAATGATTGTAGTCAACAATTTTAATATAACTTTTCTCATGATTATTTATTTACTAAGTTAACATTATTGGTGTATAAAAAGTATACTTGCTATAAAGTAAACTGCTGAAAAGTATTTTTTATAGCCCTATAATGTAAATATAAAGAAAGAATTATTTAAATAAACTTTAATACTTTATTTTCATGCAACATTAAGAAACTGAGATAGCAGTTATGAAATTGTTTCTCAAATAGCAATTAACTTAAGCAATCTGATTTTCACATTCATTGCATCTAAAAATTACTGTTACATAATGTTGAAACTATAATAATGGAAAATATGACACAAAAATGGAATTTTAATGCAAATTAAAATACCAAAAAATTTAATGACAATTCAGTGAGTTCTTGTATCAATTATACTTAAATTTTATTTTCATCGTTAATTATTTAATGACATTACTATATTGCTTGCATTCTAAACAATGAAGCAGTGTTACTCAATTCTGAAAACACTAAAAGCAATATCATCTTCATGTGTCATGTCTTCTCAGTATTTAGGCGATCATAGCCCTCCACAATTTCTTGTCCCTTGCAGCTCTCAATAAAGTCTTTTATTTCTAAACTCTGTTCTGTCATCCATTTTCTCAAGCTTGTCAAGTATGTTATGCATTGTTTTCCTCTGTCCTTATTGCTCACAATTTGTCCTGTGAGTAACAGAATTTCCAAGGCACCCATCTACTCATAATGAATTGCAAGGAGGGCCCCAGAAATTTCAACTGTCTCTTCCTGATGTGAAGTATAAATTTGCTTTTTGTTCTATTTTTTCTAAAACCTTGTTGTTGCTTATTTGTTTCGTTCATGGTATTGTCTGCATCTTTCTATAGAACCACATTTCTGTTGCTTCAAGTCTCTTTTTCATCTTTGAGGAAATTCTCCAGCATTCATTGCCATTCAGTAGGACAGATATTATGTAGCAGTTCAGTAATCTTTCCTTTGTTTTCTCTTTATACTCTGCTTAGCTTTTGGAATGCTTTTTTGACTATCCTAATATATCTTTGAATTTTAGTGTTGTTTTTTCCATCATCTGCTAGAACAATTCTCAGATACTTAAATTTTTGTGCTTGGTTGATTTTGGTACCTCCAGTTTTTAATTTGCATTTTGAGCTCATCCTTTTGCTAATAACCATATATTCTGTCTTTTCGCAGTTTATGTTTGGTCCTTTCTTCTTGTTTCCTTCACTAACTTCTGTAGCATCTTTTGTAGTTTTTTTTCCTTGTCTGCTGATAGCTCTGTGTCATCTGCATATGTTGTTAAAATTGTGGTCACCAGTACTGCATCCTGGTAGGACATCAAATTCTCTCAAAACTACCTCGCCGCATAGGTTGAATAAGTCTGGGGAGAAGATCATCCTTGTCTATTTTTGTATATCTGCTGAACTCATTTTCTATTCATATACAGTGTGCTGTCAGTAAAGGTTTTTGATTATTTTAAGGTCTTTTGTTTTAATGTCCAAGTTGCTGAGCAGTTCAAAAAGATCTTTGTGGCACACTTTATCAAACATCTTTGTGCAATCTATAAAGCACAGGTACACATCCTTCTGCAGTTGTATTGCTCTTTCTGGGCATAAATATCACATTCCAGTGTCTTTGATGAACTCACGCTGTTCTTGTCCTATCTCTGGTCTGATTCTGCTGCACACTATTTATCAGAATTTGGATGATGAGTTTTGTTATACGGCTAATTAGGCAGATTGTCCAATGGAGTTCACATATGTTTGCACCTGGTTTCTTAGGCAGTGCTATGACAATAGATCTATTTAGGTCTTCCAGTATAACACTACTGTTGTACATTTCATTTATTATGTCTATAATCTTGTCTATACCAAAATCCTTTAAGGATTTCAGAATCTTTATTACGATTCCATCTGGCCCTGCTGCTTTGTTTTTGTTCAATTTGGCCAGTGCAGATTCCACTTAAGATTTTACTATTTCCGGTCTGTCAATATTTCTGTGTATTACCAGTTGTTCCCTTTCATTGTGGAAGAGTTCTCTGATATATTCCTTCTATCTCTGAAGTATTTTTTCTTTCTCTAATATTGTTCTGTCCTTAGATTTTATCCATCCTATTGATGAGCATGTCTTTTGTCCTGTTAATTCTCTTATTTTTTTTTTATGCATATCTCTTATCTGTGATATTCATACTTACTATTTCTGTACATTTTTCATTGGACCATTCCTCTTTAGCCTGTTTGCATTTGTTCATTATTTCTTTGTGTAGTGTTCTATATTGTGTTTTATTTTCATATCTTAGCCTTGTTTTTGTCTCCTTTTCATCATGTTCAAAATCTCATCTTCCATCTATTAATTTTTTTCTTCTTTGTCTATTTTCCTTTGAGATGATCTCATTTGCTGATGTCACTAAGGCTTCTCTTAGTGTGTCCCACTTCAAGATTCCATTTTTCTTTTGTTCCTCATATCTGCTTTTCAGACTGTCTATATATTTCTTCTTCAGATTCAGGTTGTTCAAGAGTCTGTTATATGGCCTCTTCAATTTCTGTAGTTTCAATTTAAGTCTACATATAACTGGAAGGTGATTGCTTCCACAGTTGGCACTTGAATAGGTTTTGCAATGTGCAACTGCATTCCTGAATCTCTTGATGATAGTCATGTAGTCAATTTGTTTGTTTTTTTTGTTTCTCTTCCTGGGATTCTCTATGTCCATATTAGATTTGGGTGTTCTTGAAAGTCAGGTATTGGCTACTATCTGATAATTTACCATACACCATTGGACCCATTTTTTTCTACATTGATTGTGAATTTCTAGTCCAAATTTGCCAACTATTTTACCCTCCTTCTGATTACCTACTTTGGCATTCATGTCTCCCATAACAATTATAATTTCTTGTCATTTGCATTGAGTCTTGGTGTTGTCTAGCATAGAGTTCAGCTTTTTGATTTCTTTTTCTGTACTTTGTGCCGTTGGTGCATACACAACTATGATGGACATGTTGAAAGGCTTTCCTTTCAATTTAATGAGAAGAATTCTCTCAGATAACTGACAGTAACTCAGAATGTATTTCTTCATGTCTTGGTCTAGAATCAATCCTACTCCTCTTTTATTTTTTCTTCACCAGCATATATAATCATGTGTTTATCAGTAATAAAATACCTTAAGATTTAAATAATTTAACTAAAATTATGGGACCACAAGTAAAATGTAACAACTAGAAATACTTATAGACAAATACTACTAGCAATATGAAAATATCCAAATTTAGTACACAATTACCAAATTACCTAAATACAAATAAACAACTGTTTAGAATTCTGACAATAAGGATTGTAGTAGATTGGTAAATAAAATTGTACCTATTTGCAAATGTTAATGTAGAAGAAAAATAATGTGTATAGGTAGATAAGAAATAGGCAGAAGTTGACTACTGATCATGTGTCAAGAGTGCAGCACAATACAATAATAGCACATGACTGATAGGAAGTTTTAATAACGTGAATGAACCAGAATTTATTAAGACATGGATCCTGTGTTTTGCAGCCCAGGCTGGGGCTAAAAAATTAAAAGATAACCAGGCAAGAAGGGGAGAAAATGAAATAAATGACTTATTTCTACCTTCAGCAGATTGTGAAGCTATAATGATAATTTGTTATGGCATACCCCAAACAATTTATGAAAATATATAATTTTATTGAGGAGACAATGTTGCAATAAACAGTATACAAAATGAAATGCAAATATGAACATGAAAATGACAAAAAAAGTGCCCTAACTGCCAAATCATTTATGCAAAGTTAAAAGAAAATAGAGAGTATTGAAAAACTGGAAAAAGAAGAGAAGTGATGACATTTTTTTAAAAATACAAAGACATAAAGAAAAGAATTCTTTTGAAAAAAAATTAATTAAATGGCATGACTTTTCCAATGCATGTGGGTATGGGTAGTGAAGTCACTCTGTTCCTAAGACATTTTTGGAAAACAAATGAGTAAACTGAAATTGAGAAAAAGTCATCTGGATTTGAGACAATTTGATGAATCATTTATAAAAATTTTAAGATACTTCAATTGATGTGGATCTGATAGTGGGGCCATGAAAGAATAACTCGGACAATGGATAATAGGTTTAACATATTGTATTTAACAAGAAAAATATAACTATAAGAATGGCAGTAAGCTACGCCTACCTGGCGGGCTGCTCCTAGAACTACTGCCCTGAGAGTATAAATCTTATGGTTTAACTAATGACTGTGTAATGATAAGTGTCAGTAGCTACACGTCCACAACATCAATGGAACTTTTGAAACTTGTGACCAACTTAAAATTATTCCCATTACAGTAGTGGAATGTAAAAGAATTAATGGATTACTAGGTATGTTCTAAAAGTGGTTACATTAAAATTAATCAGTAATGTAAAATCAGAAAAAGTAACGAGTGTTAAAGGAGCATGAAATAAGTATACAATTCAATGAAAATAGTAGCCCCTCTTATTTTGAATCTCGTAAATTACCTATTCACCTTCTACTTCTGTAGTTGCTAAATTAAAGAGTATGGTAGCGGAGAGAATTTTGGAACCTGTTCCTCCGGGTGGCAGTAAATCAACGTCTCCCATTGTAGTTATGCATATAACAAACAGAGATTTGAGAATATGTGGTGATTTTAAAATAGGCATAAATCATAAAATATGCTTGAACTCTTTTCCTATTTCCAATATCGAAACCACTATCTACAAATTATCAAGCATGAAATGTTTTGCAAAAAGTTGATTTAAAATTGACCTACAAGCAAATGCAGATTGATGATAAATTCAAGGAAATCACCATAATAAACACTATCATAAGCTTATTAAGATGGATGAGAATGACTTTTGGAGTGAATGTGGCAAGTGCCATTTTTCAGAGAGCAATGGAAAATATATTAATGGATAAAATCAGCAATATTATTATTTATCAAGATGATATTTGCCTTGGTGCCACCAGTAAAGAAGATTTAAGACAAAGAACAAAACATGTGTTAAACAAAATAAAAAATGTGGAAATGACAATAAACAGACAAATGTGAATTTGATTGTGATACAATATCATATTTAGAGTACCAAATTTCAAAACATGACATTAAACCAGATCCAAAATTAAGAAAATTTCAGAGGTATCTGAACCCATTGTAAAAACTTTAATCCCAGAAAGGTGGTTACATTAACTATGGATGCAAGTGATGCAAGTGAATGAGCTGTGTCAGCAATTTTATCACAAAAGGCTATCCTTTCAAGAGGATTGATGACAGCAGAAATAAATTATTCAAATATTTAAAAAACAAATTTTCTGGAGCACAGAAATAGCTTAACAATTCTTATTAGAAGCTACCAAAAATTACTGCTTTGAGGATTCTAAGATGGGCCATAAAATTAATGGCTTATAATTTTACAATTTAATAAGGATCAAAAAGAAAAAAAAGAAAATCCCAGACAATGAAATATTACATTAGGTTGAAACTGACATATTATCGCTACAAAGATTGGTTTGGGAAATTCTACATTATTAAGCAAGGCTGCTGGAAGAATAAGAAGCAAGTAAAGTAATTGTTCCAAAGCTGAAAGTTCTTATAAAAAAAAGCATAAATTAATGATGGAAAACTGCATTATATGCAATGGAGATGTGTACCACCAGAAATAGTAAGAAGAGATATTTTAAAAAGTGTACATGATGATGTGTATTGTGGAATAACTACTATACAGAGAAAATTAAAATTGGAGTCATGATGGTCAGGGTATTATTGCAATATAGAAAGATATGTACACAAATTCCCAAAATGTGCAGAAATAATGAATTGTCAACGAAGAAGAACACACTCATGTTCTAAAAAAATGGAACCATGGTCTTGTGTTCATATGAACCATGCACATATTAATGGCATGGAGCTATTTCTAATAGACTCCTTGTTTAGATGGCCTGAAGTTGTTAAAGATAGAAAACAACTACAATAAAACAAATACTAATGTGGTATTTTCTAGAAATGGGGTTCCTAAGACATTAATATCAGACAATGCATTAGAATTTTCTGATGAAGATCTATGCAATTGGTTAAGGTGGATTATCTGCTTCCCTTACAAAACACCACTATATTACCTCCAATGTAATGGGATTGCGGAAATAATGGTGCAGACATTAAAAATGGGATTAAAAGCATTTTCCCCAAGTAGAGATACTATAGATAGTTACTTACCAAGGTTACTGCTTAATTATTCCACATGCAGACAGCTTGTAAAGCCCTTCTGCATTAATGAAAAGACAAATAAGATCACCATTAACAATGTTGTACTCAACAAATGAAAAGATGTTGTAAAGAAAAACAAAGTAGCAAGTCTCAAAAGAGCTAATTTCATCATGCAAAGGAGAAATAACACGGCCATTATAACAAAGAAAAAAAGTTTAATGATGATTCTTTTTATATTAGTTTCTATTTATTAACTTCAAGGTAGCTTCATAAAAACGTGGTTTTCTTTTTAATTCTACTGCTAATTTATTAATTGTAGTTACTTTACTAAAGTTTGGGTACACTATATTCATCAAATATTAAAGTCTTTGTATATTTATAAAAACAAGACAATCAGTTAAATATTATGCACTTTTTAATTAATATCTTAATAATTGTTTGGCAGAAACTTTTTATATTTCTGCTTATAAATAAATTTAATAAAAAAAAACTTTTAATTTGGCATCTACTGCCTATTGAAAACTTAACAGACAATCATAAAAGTTACCCTTAGCAGAAATTTCCTAGATAAATGAAGAATTGGTTCTCACAGAGAAATTGAACAGTAACATTTTTATGAAAGTTTTTTCTGAATAAGGTTGCCAAGAAATGTTTTCTCCTCTACATATGATTCAAACCTTTGAAATGTAGGTATAAATATTTCTTAGCAAAATTATCATTCAAATGCCATGTATTTTGAAGCTCCTGTAGTACCCTCTTACTAGAGGTCAGAAATAATATTACCTAAACATATTAACTTTGTCTTCTTCTCCCTCCTCTTCTCCAGGTGCTTCCACCTAGGTCACAAACTACTATCCCAGAAATCCCTTCATCTCTCACTCCCTCTCTGGCCCATCCCTACTGACCAACAACTAGTAGCAGTTCAGTTTTTTTTTTTAGTTCCTCAAAAGATTTCACACCAGCCACATGTGCTACTCATCGGACATTTATCCAGCCACAAGGAACTCACGCAAGAATGTAGACAAAGTTAAATAACATTTGTTTTAACAGGTTAATATTTGTATTTCTTAATTATTATCCAAAACATACTAGGTACAAATATTACACTCCTTTGCTCATAAATCATGACTGATATGTGATCATATTGCTAAAAACTATATTTTTCAATTTACAGTGACTAAGATTTTAAATTCTCATTTCTTGTTTATCATTTTCATTTACTTTTTTTGCTTATGTAGAAAATATATTTAAAAGTCACAGTAAATGTACTTTTCCTTTCATATCTATTTTGACAACTCTTAACTGCACCAAGTTACAAATAATAGATTTTCATTTACAAAATAAAACATTCACACTAAGTAAATATTTTAAAAAAAAGCAACTAGTTACTTCAATATCAGCTTAAAATATGTTCATGCAAATCTTAAAAAACATAAAAAAAATTTTAATTTGTTTGTTTCAGGATAAAAACCATGTTATAAACTAGATGTATAAGAAAGTGAATGAAAGCCAAGACCCATTTTTGATATACAAGTAGAAATCTAGCAAAATTAGAAGAAACTGAGTAAGATTTTAAAGGATTAAAGATAATAGACAAATTCATTGACAAAATTATTCTGTTCTTGTTCAGTAGTGCGGAGTAAAAAATGAAATCTTCCTGCATAAGAAATAATGATTATCTGCTCTGCTCAGTGTTGTATTTTTTTTTTTATTAAATTGGGTAAAAAAGAGTAATTACAATTATTTTTTTGCAATAGCACAATTCTTTTAGAAAGTATTTCAGATCTTATCAGTTTAAAAATGTGTTAATATTACTTCAAAATAAATTTCAAAATGTGTTATATTTGAAGTTCATTTATTTTTATAATTTTCTTTAATTTACAGTTTCTTAATATTATAACAGCACTAAAAATGTGATCTTCAAAAAGTTATGCAAACTTTGTAAGTATAAAGTCATATACCAATTTTATGCATATCATTCAGGATATATGACCCAAAATATGCATAGAAAAAGAAAAATTTTCAATCTTAAAATCATAATTTAAAGAGTTTTTTATCAAGACTTCAGCAATAAATGTTTGAACATTATCAAGAATCATAAATCATAAATTCTGTGGTGAAAGTAATTTACAGACTTTAATTAAGAACAAATGGAAAAAATTTTACCCAGAAATGAAATATGCAGAATTATTGAAATAATTATTTTATTTTTCAATTTCATGTATTTATGGTAAGGATATTGCTAGAAAAAGTAATTATTTTATTTTGAATCATTGCATCAATTTTCTTAAGTAACTCAATAATTGAGAAAGTATTCATCTAAAACTTTCATTTAACTATGAAACTGTATTCACCCCAATAACTTTAATAATTCTAAGTTACAGACTGCAATAAATAAATTGTCAAATGAATTATGAAAAAAAAAAAAATGAAAATAACTCTGGTATCTCATTTTAACAGATATATTTACCAAAATTATACAAAAATATCTTGAAATACTAAACAGTAAATTTATTCAACCACAGCTGCTAGATGACTTTGAATTCTCCTGAATCTCTTCTGGATGCTCTCCTTAAGTTAGTGAATCCTTCCAAAATTCTTGCCCTCAGTTCATCTTTGGTGTTGCAAGGAGTATTGTTGGTCTCTTGCTCAATTGCGCCTCATACATAATAATCCTGGGGTTTATAGTCTGGTGAGTTAGGTAACCAGATATAAGGAGTGATGTCGTTGCAGAAATTGTCTGACAGCCATGACTGTGTTCTCCTGCTTGTGTGGCATGTTGCAGAATCCTGTTACCAGATATAGAATCATCCAGCAGCCACTCTCTTAACCCAGAACAGCACTACTTCCTCAAGACACATGATGTAGGCCTCCATGTTGAATCTGAAATCTTGTGGGAAGATTGAGGCATAATATTGCCATCACTAGTGATCACTCCAAATACCATGATGTTAACTGGATATATCATCCAACTCTTTCAAAATCCTCTGCACTGTCCTCAAACAAACACACTGAAATGCTCATGTTGGAGCTTCCAGTGCAAAGACCAAGATAAGAGAATTTAAGCCATTTTTATAAGTTAAAGTGGTTGTCTTACTCTAAAATGTATCAGAAACAAGCTAAATAATCATAATGGCTGAGGTGTTCTTAGTTTTAATAGCAATTTCATTACTTTATATTTAAATAGTAATTAATAGTAATTTCATTATTTTATATGCATAGGTTGGCCTACTTTCTGTTCCTTCTTGTCTCTATTGTGTTTTTGTTTAATGTAATATAAAAGTTTATCAAATTCTTTTATAACCTAAAATGCTGAAGCATTCACTTTAGAGTGATGATTAATGTACTAGTTTTACAAGCCATTGCTGGTATGTTCAATCTTTGATTGGTGCTCTATGCCTAATTAACTCCATCCAAGAAATCTATATATATAAAAGGCAATCTGTGAGTCTGTGTGTGACTGTTCCCTATGCATGCCTACATTTTTTAAGCTACACCATTCAAACTTTCTAGGGACACATATCTACAGGGAAGCCAGGTTGACACATACTTTTTTTTCAGCAATTTTCCCTTTCACTCTTTTTGGCCAATGGACATGATTATTTACATTTGCTCCATAAAACATCTAAGATCTAAGATGGTTGCTGAATTACATCACAGAAATCAAATCACACATGTCAAATGCGACTAAAATATTTTTTATTAAAAAAAGAAAAAAATGAGCCTTTATATTTAATTTTTATTCCGACATTTTACAGCACAGAAATCAAATCACACGTGTCAAACGCAACTAAAATATTTTTTTATTAAAAAAAAGAAAAAATGAGCCTTTATATTTAATTTTTATTCTGATGTTTTAAAAATTCATTTGGTCAACAAAAAAATGTAAACATTTTTCCCTGCAATTTTGAAACAAAAGAAATATTTTTTAAAAAAAGTTTTTTTCAAACAAAAACAAAATATGTAAAATAAAAAGTGGCATCTTCTCCTACTACTAAAATGTTCTGAGTTGCATGGGCAACGCCGGGCTATGATGCTAGTAAACAATATATAGCATTGGCATTCTACTTGAATGATTTACTTTTTTTTTTATTCTGTTTCACAAGTCATGACTTATATTGGAAGTTTGTTCAACCATATAAACTCCACTGTTTAATATATCAACTTTTAATTAATTTATCATTTCTATTAATGTATAAAGTTTTATCAGTACATGGTCCAATAGAGAAAATAATTAAGATCTGTATTATTTGCAGTTGATCTTTTCATTACTTACTGGTAATTTCTTTAACTCGTTTGTTTTTCTTTTATCTGTTCCCTAATAAATTTGGTCCTGTTATTATAGACAATACTTAATTTTTAACATTTCTTTAACAAAGAAAGGGACATACTTTAAAGACAATTTGAAAAGTTGGACAGTTTGCAAGCGAAAAGAAAATAAAGAAATGATTTCAAATTTTTCAAGTAAAAATCAACAAAATCAGTATAAATCTTGTTTTTAAAAGTACTTTTACCCAAATATCAAACTAATTCTAATTTTCATTCACTAAAAAATTAATAGTTGAAAGCCATTTATTTTTAATAACAATAAATTTGGAGATCCTGCTTTGGTAGATATACAACTGGTGCATTGTCTTAGCCTTTCACCGATTTGATAAATCCTCCAATTTTGTATTTTAATTTTCATTTGAGTCTGTGTGCACAAAGCTCAATGTATGTTTACAAAAGAACAAAGTATGAAATAATGCCATTGCTACAGTTAGAAATTAAAACAAATCCTGTTTTCAATATATTTGGTTACTTATTCAGATTCCCTTTGCATGGCCTGGAGGTAAGTAGATCATCCATTTGGCCAGCAAGAGCTCTGACTCTCTCCTACCAAGCTTTTAACCATCTCTACATTACAATGCTTCATGGCTCACAACTTTCTGTCACCCTGCATATGCAGGCAGACAACTAGAACTTTCTACCTTCTTGAGTCCAAAAGTTTTCATGTATTTATTTATTTACTCTATTTCCTTTCTGCTACTTCTGAACAGTCAGTGGTTGTTTTTACGCTTTAATTATAAAACACCAGATATTTCAGACTCAGATAAAATTATTTACTACCAACTTTACTATGTTGGTATCCTGATTACAACCTGTAAAATATATTTTGTTAATAAGACAAATTCTTTTTAATTTGTAGAAATGGGTTAATTTTTAAAAATATAGATAGAAAATTTAAAATTTAAGTTTTTAATAAAATAGTTCTGATTTTAAAATTTTAAATATTTTGAGTTTTAAAAATTAAGAAAATTTCAATATTTTATTTTTAAACATATTTTTAAAGTGAAAATGAATCTATTATCCAAATTCAGTCTTTATTTATCTAAGATAACAAAACTCATTCCATGTCTGTCATACTTAGCTCAAGCATCTAACTTAACATTAAAAAATGAAGTTCTGTTTTTGTGTTACAAAATATAAAATGTAAACAAAATGTTTTGAAACCTTTTTATATGCACTCTAACTTAAGTCTGAATTAAACATATTTTTCATCAAAGCTTAACTTAGCGGTAATTTATGTACATGGTAAAAGGTAAGAAATGTGTCACATGACAAATTGGCCAGAGGCATAAAATGTAAGTCTATTCCTGACCTCAATTTTTTTCACTGTTCATAGCTGAACTACATAGCAGATACAATGCACAGAGAAGTCATCTTATAAGTAAGACCTTAATTCACTTTTCCTTTCAAGATCTGCTAATTAGATAACCTTTTCTGTCTTTTATCAGCATGGCTGATGCTAACCTACAGGAAAGTGATTCATTGCATCTTCTTGGATTAACCATCTTGGCTAATGTTTTCCAGTGACAGGAAGTGGAACAGTTATATAGAATTTAAAAATTTAAGCACAGTACTAGATAGGCAGCTAAGTCTCATTTTACTGTTGAAATGCAAACAATTTTGCCTCTTGTATTACTCTCTTGTAGAACTATCTTCCAGTTTCTTGCTTTCCAATCAACTTTGATCTTCAAAAATTTAAATGACATATCAATTGTCATTTTTTGACTCCTTTAATCCTGTCCTTTTATTGTCTTCTCTCTTTAATAATTATTGTTCTCAGATTCAGCAACCACTTGCATCTTAGTAGCTTTATCACCTTGCTTTAGGTGAAATGATTTAAAAAAGTTTTTTAAATATGTAGCTAAAGTGTTTTTTCTCAAACATCATGCACATGTTTTCGTTCATCTTTGTATATAAGTATTACTATATCATGGGTATAATAATGCAGTGGTAAGATACAGTGGTAAGATATAGTTATCACCAGTAATCATTCCAATACTTCCATGTCAACAGCTTTTGTTAATTATGTACCTACTTGTACATAATTTTCTTTTCTTACAGATTAACACAATAGCTAAAATGGGATCTGTTGTAATGTTGTCTTTGTTCCAAATAGCTGAAAATTAAGAAGGCCATAATTAGAGAGAGTATTAAAGGAACAGTCAGTCAGTTAAGTGCCATACATGATACATGCTTTGGGCGATCATATTTCGAAAGAGACATGACTGACTGGACAGAAGGTTATCCTGCAGTAGGTTGCCATTGCTTTCTGTGGTAGACTGGTTGCCAGTCAAGGCTATAGAACCCAGTCTGTCCTATTATTTAACCCACAACTGGAGGGAAGAGATGGATTAATACCTTTCCAAAGGGTATTTGTGTGTAAGTGAATGCAAGGAATTCAACTGGAATTTGAACTCGGCACCACAGTTATGGATTAAATAATAGGACAGATTGGGTTCTATAGCCTTGGCTGGTAACCACTCTACTGTAGAAAGCAATGGCAACCTACTGCAGGATAATCTTCTGCCCAGTCAGTCATGTTTCGAAAGAGACATGATTGCTCAAAATGTGTATCACGTATGACACTTAACTGACTGACTGATCAAAGGAACAGAAAACTACATAGGGAAAACAAAGAAGAGCTTTATTAAATGCTATGTAGGACAGAAAAATTTGAGTAAATCAACTAATACTCTAATGTGACTGTTTATTATAAGTAAGAACAGTTCATTGAGACAGTAGTAGGAAATAGCAGGAAGTACATCAAGTCCTACTCTACAACACCTCCCCTTTTAGTTCATATTCTTGAATCTTATGGAATATCTTTTTTTTACTTGGATTCACCTCCAGCAAGCTAGTACATTTTCTTTTGTTTCTCTTACCTGTGGTGCTGATACCATTTTGTCTGGTGTTATGGGAGCCATGGGCAGATGAAATGTGTCACACAGAAGTTTGAACAGCAGTGCCGTCAACTGGGGAGATTTTTCTTACAGTATGTCCACTGTAGCTGGTGTATATATCTCTAGTACAGAGCATTTTGATTTTGAACCAAATAGATTACTGTCAATTCACTAGAATATCTTGCTGTCCTCACAAAACTGTTTTCTTGTCTAGTATTTTTTTAAAAATACCTTGTTTTCCTAAACACTCAGAAAAAACAGCAGGGAAATTTTTTGTCATGCAAGTTTTACACTCTTTGCTAGACAATATAGTTGCGAATCGAACTGAGCAACAAATAGAATTTAGGCATTTGTTTCATAAATTTAACTCTTTTAGCCAATCACTTCCAAAAACATTTGAGAGTATTCCTTTCACAATGTGGAGCATGGCTTTAGAGTTCTGCCCATGGAAAGTAACATTACAATTTATTGTTCCCATTTAATTTCATCCGTGACACACTTTGTGCACTTCAAATAATTTTTCAATTTTTGAAGCATTAATGACTTTCTATATTTTTTTCACATATAACAATTATGTCAGATCTCTAATGTCTAATTGCAGTTTTACAAGTCATCTGTTCATTTTTACTTTTACATAATTTTGGCTAACCCTTGTTTTGTCAAAATAACAACATAATTAGGTCTTTTATTATTTTTTGTTCTCTGCACATCTTTTGAATGTATCCTGTCTTCTGACAATAAAAATATTATGAATGGGCATTTGTCTTTAAAATGTCTGGCACCACAACTGGAACATGGGTCAGGACTTTTATCATCTGATTTTTTTCTCATTTAGCCATCTGAATATCTACCTCTTTTCCTTTATTTTTGTCCGTATTATGCTTAAGATTTAATATCCATTGACATATTTTGCAACATTAATTTTTTGGTCTTGTTCTGACTTTCATAGTATATAGAAATGTATTTCAGAGTTCTTGTTAGGAGTCAACCCCTTTACAAAAATTAATTCAAACCAGTCAGAGGATATTTCATGTAATTTGAATCTTTCACATTCCATTTTTACTACTTCTATATATGAAACAAAATTATCCATGTCATTTTTGTTAAATTTAAACACTGCAAATGTGAAAATCTTTCTCCCAAAATTTTAGAAAGCATAATTACCATCTGGTCAAAATTGATGTCTACCAGGTTTTTATGCAAAATGTATTAAGAGTATTTTTCATGGTCCGCAGGTCCCAGTTTCTTTAAAAGCAGTTGTACCTTTTTCTTGTCTGGCCAGGCTTGACAGTTTTTCTTGAAGATTCCTTTGCATTTTCTGAAATATGCCTCAAAGATATGACCTTCTTCAGGCCTATACACAAGCTCTCTTATTGAATTTTATACAGTGTCTCAAGTAAATGACACATTTATTTCTGTTTCATTTATCTTTTGTACAAGTAATGATATCATTTGTGTTTGTTGCTCTTACAGCTGTCATTTTTATTGTAAGATTGCTGCCTTTAAATCTTTCATTTTGGTGAGAATTCAAAGACTTCATCATCACTGTTGTAATGTTATCTGTTCAAAAAAATAGCAGAGAATTAGGAAGGCCATAGAGAGAGTATCAAAGGAACAGAAGACTAGATAGGAAAAACAAAGAAGAGGTTTATTAAATACTCATACATAGAATGAAAAAACTTCAGTCAATCAACTACTCCTCAAATCCTATCCTAATGTGGCTGTTTGTCATATAAGTAGCATCAGTCCATTGACACAGTAATAGGGAAGAGAAAGAAGTATGCTCTACTTGTAGAGTCCTCCTCTACAGCAGGATTGATTGGTGCAATTCTTTGATCCTTAATAAGCACAAACAATTAATATCTATAAAAAAAAAATAGTATTCAATCAGTTTGCAATCCAGAGCCTGTTAGAAAATAAAACCAGGCAAAGTAGGAAAGACAATCTTATTTTGTTTTTTCTTCAAAGAAAATCAATATCAAGGGAAATTTTTCTTAAAATTACTCTATTTAATCAATTAGCCCTTAAATAATATACCAATGTTTCTGTGTATTTTTTTAATGTAAATTGCTCATCAATAAATTCTAATTAATCGTAAGTGTAACATGTAAAATTACAATTAAAATTCTGCTGTTAATGAATATAAAAAGTGACAAAAATTTAAAAAGTATTTTAGGTGAGCTTTATTATTCATTTAAAGCAATATATTTAAAAATAGAATCTTACAGAAATAATTTAGAATATCTAATTTTTAAAACTTAGAAATAATTTTAAAATATTAAAATGTGTATGAAAAAAAACAAAAAAATTAAAAAAAGATTTAAATTTTATTTACGTGTATTTCTTATTTGGTGAGAGGTCTTGGAGTAGCCTAGTCAAAATATTTAGTAGAAATTGTGGATGTACAAGAGGACATTTAAAAATATTTTGTCCAATCCACTTTCCAGAATATGACCAAATGATAAAATATCAGATCATTTTTGAAAGATTAAGAATTTTTCAGCACTTTGTAAGTATCAAATGAGGTGTTCTGTGTTAAAATTGTATTTATAAAAGAACACTTGTCATTTCTCTTCTATTTTTGACATAAAATCAAAATTTACGATATTGTGAGAAAGCACTTGGAAATTAGCATGCTTCTGTTTTGAAAAATATCTGAATACAGTCTTTGTTAGTCAGGTTGTAGGTCATTAATATATTGGATGTAAATGCATTTGTAAATGTAAGACTTGTGGCTAAGATAAGTTAATAAATTTCCTGCAGAAAAAAAACCAAAAAAACAACATAAAATGAAGATATTCAGTAGCTGCTACAGAATCTTGTCATATTCTGTAATTCACTACCATGTAGAAAACTTAATGAAAATCAACAGAAGTAACTGCAGCTGAAATATCCAGTATAAAAATTGTTATAAATATTTTGAGAGCTAAACACGTCTGGTTTGTGTAAAGTAAGGCTATTCCTACTTCTTTAAAAAGCTTCCAACTTGAAAAAGTCAGATCTTTAATGAAGTGTCAGATGAATAAATAAGGACACTGAGGAAAGTAACAGTCATACTTGGATCATAATTTTAACATTATCAAGTCCATCAGATAAGTTAGGGAAAATAAAATAACTGCTGCAGTAAATGGTTAGATCATACAGGTTAGGATAAACTTTACCAGCAGCATTTCTTAGATTGTTAGCATTGTATTATACAAAAGAACCAAGCTTAAATACATATAATTTTGCTGCTTTTACAATAATTGTGTCACTTTTTGGAGGTCATATAGTGAGTAATTTTGGAATGTGTTTACTGTCCTTGACCTATGATGAGTATTGTAAGAGTCCCACATACAAGATGAACACAACTTTCACTTTGGTTCATGTAAATATATAACTTCTTAAATTTATTCTCTTTGGTAAATTTAAAAAGTGCAACATTTATCTAACTGATAATGCAATCATTAAGAAATAAATTTTGTATATAAATATACCATTACCAGTTATAAAATAGCATATTACAAGACTTTAATATAGAGTACAATAATGCTATTTTTTTCATTTTAATAGAAATATTTTGAGAAATCAAAATACTGCTATAACAAAAAAATGATTTTCTACTTAAAGTATCTTTTCTAGAAAGTCCACTTTCTTATGAAAATATGAATGGACACAGGAAGATTTAATGATTCCATTTACTACTTTGATTAACTAATTGATATGTCGTCTTTTACTTATACATGACATGTGGACATATTAGTGAACACAAGAATACAGCCAAATATTTAACAGAAAAACTTTGTAATAAACATAACAGTATTTTTTTTGGTCCTTAAATCATGAGATTAAAATGGAATATTTGTTTAATGTTTTAATAAACTATATTTTTTAGTGTTAAATCTGATGAATCTGTAGCTGTAAGTCCATTTGTTTATATTTAAATGCATCATGAATTGTTTTTTTGTTACAATCAATTATTAGAGTGATGTGATTGAAGAAATCAAATCCAAGTAAAGAAGGCATCACTTGTACCATGACAAAAGTCCATTTCAATGCTCTTGCTTGACAAGGTCTCTTTATTTCTAATTGCTTGTTGGAAACAGAATATATTGACAGGATGCTGATGTTAGAATGACAAAAATCAGTTCCAATTGTATCTGTGGTATAACTGAAATACAAGTTCCAGTATCAATGACTAACTGTCATCACTGATTTTTGTATCAATTAGGAAGAGAGGAAGGTTAGATGGGCTCTGAATCACTGTTCTCTGGGGTTGTAGGTTTTGAAGACTGTTGAGTATATAGATTTTTATTCTTATCTGGCGACTTACACCAAGGTTTACAAGTTCTGGCTTTCACAGCATAATACAGACGTGTCTTACGTATTTAGTCTCTAAAGTCTTTAGTCTCTTTATATGGCTTAATAATGGTATATAGGTAATTTTTGTTATTTCTGTACATACTTTGTTGACTGCAGTTTTCTTTTGTTTGAATCTAGTTTATTGAGTTTGTATATTGTAACAATGACTATAGTTCCTCAGCTAGTTTGCTTAGCTGCGTGCTTTCTGTGTTGCTATTATCGAAGATATGGATGAGGATAATGTTTGTAGAAATTTATAAATAACTATATCCAGACTAGCTACAAATTCTTTCCTCTATGGTAAGCATTTCTTGTATGTATATATGAAAGGTCATCCTGTTATTGCTGTAGTCATCATGAGTTTGTCTAGTAATTCTGGCTTTGTATTTTCATATAAAGTTAAAATTGTAGTCTTAAGTTCCTCATAATCCCGCCTTTGGGAGATTGATGACAGAATTTTACTACCACTTCAGTGAGGGTGAGGGGATAATGCCACTAACATCATGAAGAACTTTGTAGAAAACATTTTGATATTTCACAAATGAAATAGGGCTTCAGTAATGGAAAACCAATTGTTTAGTGGTTTCCATGAGGTCGGAAAATTTGATATTAATTTGTTAGATATCTAAATTGCCCCTTGTATTTGATTATGGAGTAGGGGTTGCCATTTTGTGGAAGGTTAAGGGTTGAAAATTTGCCCTTGTAAAAATATTCAACACATCTACAAAGAAAAAGAAAAGGAAAAGAATAACGCAGATAAAGTGGAAATACTATTTTTTTGTTATAATTAAGAAATTGTTGAGGTGTTTTTTTTACAAAAATGGTTGTTTCATCTTACAAATAGAGTTTTTGCATATCAGGAAATCACTTAGACACAAAAAGGTTTCTTAATGATTCTTCTTACTATTTTGACTTCTACTCAGACTATGTTTTGTTTTACCTATCAAGCTCTATGGGTCATTTAAGGCCAATTGAATTTTTTTTTGTGGGGGGGGTTGCTTTCGAGTTTCAGTCTGCACGTCTGTTGACTTTCAAATTAGTTTATTTGTTATATTTTAGTACTTTTGTGATTTTTTTATACAATTATTATTTTTTATTTTTTGGAGTCATGTATAAGTTTGGTAATGATTGATGTTTTGGATTTCAGGTAGAGGTTTTAATTAAAGTTCATTGTTTACTTTTCCTGATTCAGATCTTTTGATATATTTTCAGTTGCTTCAGGAATTCAAAGATGTTCTGTATGTTGGAGCATTCAAATAAGTTGGAGGGTATTGTTGCTTTTGTTTTTTAAATAATTTATGCGGGATATGAAAGTTAATTTCTTATCGAATATTACTCCAAGAAATTTGTATTGGTTGACAACTAGTAATATATTTCCCTCTAGTTCAAGGACTGGGTCATTATGCATTTTCCTTAAAGTACAGAAATGAACACACTGAGTTTTGGTTTTTGAGAAACTAAAACCATTGTTTATAGTCCATTTGTTTATTCTATTTAGATTTAATTGTAAAGTTCTTTCTATTATATGGATGTGGGAGGATCTGTAGCTGATGACAAAGTCATCGACATAGAGAACATAGTTAATTGTAGGCGTTAGGTTTTTGATTATGTTATTTATTTTTATTAAGAATAGTGTTGTAGATTGGATGCTTCCTTGTGGAATACCTTGCTACTATTTGGGTTTCTAATATAGTTGTTCCTATTCGGACTTTAAACTTTCTAGTGCATAAGAAATTTTTTATAAATAATGGAAGTCTTCCTCGTATGCCTAAGTCTTGAAGGTCTTTTATGATGTTGTACCTCCAAGTGGTATTTCTATGCTTTCTCTATGTTGAAAAAAATTGCTATCATATGTTGTTTTTTGATGAATGCTTCTCTTAGGAAAGTTTTCTTAGGAAAGTTTCTAGGTGAGTTATTTGGTCTATTGTTCCTCTTTTCTTCCTGAATCCTGTTTGAATTTTAGTGATTTGGTTGTTTGTTTCGAGGAGCCAGATTAGTCTGTTGTTGACTATACACTCCATTGTTTTGCATAAAAAAACTTGTTAAAGCAATGGGTCTGTAGTTTGGGAGTTAGAGAGATCTTTTCCTGTTTTAAGAATTGCGATGATTATCATTTTTTTCTGTTTCTGGGAATATATTATTTGTCCATAGAGTATTTAGGATAGTTAGGAGGCATTTGATTGATTCTTCTGGTAATTGTTTTAAAAATTCCTTGACCTACTGCTGAATTATGAGATATTTTTATTGAGTTTGTTAGCTCCATAAGGGTGATTGGTTTGTTGTAAACTTCAAAGTTGTTTGAAAATAGATTTAATTATTTTTTTTGTGTATTAAGTTTTATTTTTTTAAATTTTGGATTGATTTGATTTCAGTTTTCAGCAAAATTTTTGGCTAGTGTATCTGCTATATATTTTTTCTCTATTATTAATGTGTTATTTACTAATAGGTGTTTGATAGGATTTGTTCCTTTTTTTTTCAGATATGTTCCTTAGCATGTTCCATACTGATTTCTGATTTGAGGAGAATTTTAATTTGCTGACGTAGTTTTGCCAGGAATTTCTTTTGGCTTCTTTAATAGTTTTCTGAATTAACAATCTATGGTATTTGAAGTTGATTAGGTTTTGTTTTGAATTTTCTTAGTGATTTATGTCATTGCTGGATGGCTTCTTTTGCATTCTTTGCTGAACCATGGTTTTTTTCTCTTGTATGGAGTAGATTTAAAAGGAGTACATTTTTCTGCTAATGTAATTAGTTTGTTAGAGAAGTCTTTGACAGTTTGGATGTTTTTGTTTTTGGTGAGGTGTTTAGAGCATAGCTTTTTAAATTCTTCCCAGTTTGCTTTTTTTAAATCTCCATTTTTGAATCTCTTCTTCCAGGGGTTGAGTACTCTCAATCAAAATGGCGAAATAGTCACTTCCATTTGCATCTTCATATACTCTCCAAGAAAAGTCAAGGAAAGTAGAGGGGTCACATAAGATCAGATCTATGGATGAGTATGATCCAGAGGTTGGGTCCAGATGTGTTTGGGATGTTGAGTTATATAAGCATAGATTGTTGTTGTTTATGATTTTTTTCCATCGTTTTTCCTTTTTTGTCTGTTTTTTTCCTCCCCATATTATGTTGTGGCTATTGAAATCACCTGTTAGGATTAATGGTTTAGGAAGTTGTTCAATTAGTTTGTTTATTTCTTCTTTTTTGATTTCATCCTGTGATGAAATATAAAGTGAGCAGAAAGTTATTGCTTTATGAAGTGTTGCTGATATTGCTAATGCTTGTAGGTTTGTGTTAATGTTGACTTTTCTTTGGGGGATACTTTTCCTAAATAATATAGATGTTCCATCCAAAGTTTTTTGTCCAGTGTCTAGTATGAAGTCATAACTTTCAAAGTTTTTCATCTCGGTTTTGTCCTTTTTTTTCTTAAATGTTTCTTGGAGACATATTATAGATGGATTTAATTTGACTATTAGTAACTACAATTCGTTGTATTTAGCCTAGAGGCCTCGGCAGTTTCATTGGATTATCTTATACATTTTTGTTTAGTTAGCCATGAGGATTTCTTCCTTTGGTTTTCTATGTTTTTTTTGTTTTTTTTTACTATGTGATATCTTTAGTTTGTTTTAGTGATGTGTTACGTTATGCGTAACAAAATTATTGAGTAAATAAATACCAACAACGGAAATATAGTAAATTGATATATTACCAGGAGAAATAGTATTTACAAAAGAGATTGTTAGTAGTATACAGGAACAAGGGTTTAGTAGCATGTATCGTTGTAAGACGTAGAGTCTGATAATAGCACACTTCCAGTTCACTACCGGAAATACTCGACTGACTTGTTAGTCGAGACTGGTTACTCATTACTGATCCTCGAGGTCTTCCTACTACTACTTTATGTAGTGAATTGGAATAGTCCATTACAGTAGAACACAGGTGGAGAGCGCCCCAACATGAAGTTTGATGATTTTGAGGAGATGCATCTTCTTCCTCTCTTACATTATGTTCTTTTTGTTCATTTCTCTTTGTTTCTACTGCTTCCATTGTTCCAGATTTGTTATTTATATTTCTAGTTTTTGAGCTTGATCTGTCTCTTCTTTCTGTTTTGTTTTTATCTTATTTTTTCTCTTGTTTTTGAAGGGATTGGTGATATGTTTCAGCTTGGGATGTTTCAGCTATTTGTCGATTTGGGTTATCTATCTCCATTTCTTCAAAATTTAGTTTTTAGTTGGGAATTCTCTCTTTTGTTTGGTTGTTTCGGTCTTCTTCAGTGATGTCCTAGATTCATAATTTATGGATTTCATTGATTGGCTTTTAGATTTTTGATAGCTTTGTTCTTCAATGAATTTGTTTGTTTTAGGAGAGGTTTGGATTTGAGCTGAAGTTAGTGTCTTTTTGGCTTCATTTTTTTCCTCTGATTTAGCTTTCTACATTTTTTTGAAAGTGTGTTATTTTTAGATTTTTTTAAAGTTAATCCATTCATTTGGTTCTAGGTGTATTAACTTTTCTATTAGTTCGTTACATTTGTCCATTTGGTGGGAATTATTTTGGTTAGTTTTTTTTCTGCTATTTTTGCATATGATTGATTTTTCATATAACTTTCAACTATTTCACTTGCTTCTGAGAATGGAATGTTTCTTTTATGTTTTATCTCTAAAATTTCTTTTTCTTTCTTCCAGCGTTCACAGGATTTGGAGAATGCTGGGTGGTTTCCTTGGCAGTTTATACATTTAATTTCTTCGTGGCATTCTTCCTTGTCATGATCTGCATCTTTTGAACCACACTTTGCACTTGTAAGTAACCCTCTGCATATGTCTCTATGATGCCTGAATTTCTGACATCTAAAGCATCTCAGGGGGGTTGAAATATATACTTCCACAGGTTCTATGTTGTAATTGATTTTGATTTTTTGAGGAGTTTTGGGTATATTAAAAGTAAAGATACATATATTTGTTGGTATTTTTTCATTTTTTTCCTTATGAAAATTCTTTTGTATTCAATGACTCCTTGATTGCTCATTTCATTCAGTATTTCTTCTGGGGAAGCAAGAGATAACTCTCTGCTTCTTACTACTCCTTTAGATTGGTTTAGTTTTTTATGAGGGGTAACTGACATTTATGTCGTGAAAAGTTTTCATTTTTTTTATTTACTCATTTTGGTTTTTTGTTTCTATTTCTATTATTTGATTACTGTCTCTCATTTTCTTTACAGTTTTTGGTTTTATGTAATTAGATAGGATTTTTTCTATTAAGAATGGAGATAGTTTAGACATGGGCTTCTCTCCTAGGGATTCTATTACATAGAATCTAGGGAACTCTGTGTTGATTTCATTTTCAGAGTCCGATAGTGATCTTTTGAGCTTTTTATTTTGATTCAGAAATTTTTTTTTTCATGGTCTGTGCTCCCCACCCACCTCGGAGCCCATCAAGGGGGGAAACCCAATTGCCTTGACAGATCAGAGCTATACAGGACAGTATACTTGTTTACGTGAGAGACTCTGAGCATCCGTTATCATGTTTATAACACTGCCCAGTGGATAAATAACTAATTTGCAGCCATATCTGAATCTATTTTCCTCACGAAAATGATTGACCCTCAGTCAGCACCTTTTAACGCCTACATATTTGGTCAAGGTATTAAATGTTATTTTCTATGAGTCTTTATCAATTATTACTTATTGTATATTCTTGGGGTTTTTTTTTTGGTATATATATATATATATATATATATATATATATATATATATATATATTTTGTAGTAGGCACTAGGGCTTGACCTGACCAGCCAATTGATCGCATCAGGCCACTCCAACTGCCCTTTTAGTCCAGGTAAGGGCCAAAGTTGTGTGTTGGGGATCAAAAGTTTTTAACCCTAACCATCGACTCCCTCAACCATCAGAATACCATTCCCAGACATCATGGGTCACCACCCATGGCCAACAGGTGGCTCCATTGAGAGACTTTTACCCTCTGCAGAGGTGCAATTGACATATTTTGAAGCCCCGCCGACAGGGCTATCAGACTATTTGATATGTTACCTTTTATATACTCACATAATACCAAATGCAAGAATAAACATGAATATTTAACAGCCTGGCTCTATTTGCATGTGTGTTAATTTAAAGAAAATCATATTTCTAATAACTTAATAACTATGCATTCTTAAAAGCTGAAACTTTGCAGATTAATAATTTGATATATACTTTCAATGTTGTTTAATTTTTATCTTTCTCCATAAATCAAAAGTTCATTAGATTTTAAATTATTATCTATCCAATAGAGATATTGTATCTTATTAAATTGGTAAACACATATTTTAGTACAAGGATGGAAATACTGTTTCTTGGCTAATTGGAATGTGCTCAATCCAAAAATGATGTCCATTTTACACAATTTTATAGTTTTTTTTATTGAGTGAATTCATGGTTTTAAGATTAAAAAAATGAAAATCTAAAATCATAATCAACTCAAATCAATCTTTATTAATGAAAAATAATCTAATATCTCAATGATGAATGATGGCTTGATAAAAAATGGAATCAATTTATTGTATTTTACAATAACCTGACCATTTTTATAAGTAACTAATGTGTATAGGGAATACCTTGGCAAAGATATTAATCCATCTCTTCCCTCCAATTATGGGTTAAATAATAGGACAGATTGTGTTCTATAGCCTTGGCTGGCAACCAGTTTACTGCAGAAATCAATAGCAACCTACTGTGGGATAATCTTCTGCCCAGTCAGTCATGTCTCTTTTGAGACATGATCACCCAAAGCGTGTATCACGTATGGCACTTGACTGACTGACTGAATGATTCACATTGATGTTCAAACTATTAAAGGCTATTCATTTTTATCAGTGGTATGCCAATACGTGTAGTTTTTTTTTTTTTTACACATGCCGCATGATTATAAACTTGATATATATGAGTTTGGTGTTTTATATGAGTTTATTGAATTTTTTATATGTAATGTGTAGGATGTGTGAATTGAGGACAAAAGTAAAGTCTGCTTTTACTTTGTATCCAAATACAATGTTATTGCTTTCACATCAAATTAAAACTCATGAAATAGTTTGGGAAAATGCTTGATAAAAAAGGCCAATGTTTTCAGTACATTTGCAGTGCATTTCCTGATGTAAGCATAGAAAAAGTGAAACAAGGTATTTTTAATAGACCTAACATTTAAAAATCATTAAATATAACAACTTCATTAACTCTATAGATCAAATCAAATACCTGGATTTCATTTGTTGCTGCAGTAAAAAACAACACGGATGACTATAGAGAACTAGTTGACAAGATGTTAGCAAACTACTGAAAGCTTGGTGATAGGATGAGTACCAAACAGCATTTCTTGCAGTCATTTAGACAGGTTTCCAGAAAATTGTGGCCATATAAGGAGAACATTTTCATCAGGATAGTCATGAAGGATAGATGTCAAAGGAGAAAGATAAAAGAATGATAGTAGATTACTTTTGGGGCCTAAAAAGATACATAACTGGCTCATTCACAAAATCAAAAAAGCCAAAGTTCTTATAATTGTTCTTTTTTAAATTTTAACTTTAATATTTAATCGAACATATTTGTGTTTTGATATACTTTTCTTACTTCCTAGTTTGATTTGCATAGATGTTCATTTTTTCGTTTTTCAGACAAATGACTTAAAATAAGCAACTGAATCAAGAAAACTAGAGCTGAAAAAATGATTATGATATTCAAATTCAGTGCTATGAGATTGTTTAAAGTTAACTATGATATACCTTGCACCATTTTAATAAAAAAAATTGTAAGCCAGTGTAACTTTCAGTAAAAGCAGGTTTTTGTTTGAAACTGATTAATTAATAGAATATGTTCTAATAATGTGTCCACTATAATTTAAAACTAATTTGCTGATTTTACCAAATTTGAATGTCTACAGATTTTTAAAGCCTTTCTCCACAAACATTACAATATAATTTAAAATTCATAGTTGAGACAAGTTTTTATTTGAAATCAGATTGCATTAATTCCTCTTTTTGACATATTTTCTTCTCTATGAAAAAAATCATTAATTTAAAAAAGATATGATTTTGCCATCATACATAATCTTAAATAAAATTACATTGTTTGCATTCGGTGAAAATATAATTATGCACATTGCTGAAATAATGTAGAACATTCTAACCCCATTCAAAAGACCCAAAGTAAAGGTAATTTTAAGCTCTAGTTTGGATGTTCCAATTATACATATATACATGTGTCAAAATATTTTAATTATAATCTGAATGCTGAGATAAAATGTAATTTCATATAGCTATGTCTCTTTCTCATATATACAGCCATATACACGTAGATAATATATTTAGGTTGTTAGTTTTCCTTTTGATAAAATATTATATTTATAACTGCAATATTGAAGCTATATTAATAAGCTTAGATGTCATTTGCAAATACAACACATTAATATTTTTTATTATTTTCAAAGAAAAGTTTTATTTTAGGTTTGTATTTAGGACTGAATAAACCTTCATTAAACTTACTTCAGATTCAACATAAAACAGAGAAAATAATAGAACAAATATCAATGTAAAATCAAAAAGTTTTTTAGGCCAAAAATAGAAATTATACTTATGTTACAATTAGAAACTTCTAAAATAATTTTTTTTTTAGTGATTGGCTGAAATAATCTGCCAAGTGACAATATTTCTTGATTGTTAGATATTGAGTATGACGAAAATATGGTGTCACATGAACATGTTATCTGAGTTAAAGAAAGGTAGAATAGTAAAAGGTCTCAATAAAGTTTTCTTGCTATAGTTATATCATAATTCTTATATAAAAAAAACCAAATATTTATTTCTAAAACAGAAATATAAAACTAATGAGCATACCTAAAAAATTCATGTATAAATGAAAAACAGTTATAATACAAATTAAACAATTGTGAAAATTTCTGAAAAGGACAAATTCTTATTTTGACCAACTCATTGAAATGTTATATTTTCTATAGCAATAAAAAAAAATGTGATGTACAGAATTTTTTGTTTGGATAGTCTATATAAATTTAGTAATCTTCACACCAATAATGAACTTGTTTTAAGTTTACTTTATTCATATAAAAATATATAAATGAGGGTTCCAACCACCAGGAATTTGGAAATAGGGTCTGAAGATCATGCAAGATGAGCCAAAAAAATTTTCAAATATTTGTAAACATTTAGATTCTTAAATAGTACTCTTGGATAATTTCCAAATAATTAACTGTTGAAGCAACAAATTAAAAATTTAACCCTGCTAAGTTTATTTGCAAACAAGTGACATATTGTAGTTTTAAAACTTTATTCCTCTCTTTAGGTCATTTTGAATATTTTATCACTGTTCACAATATGGAAAATAACAATGAGTTTTTAAAAACATTTTAGCTATTAAGATATTATTTTGTAGAAAATAAGTACTCATCTTTAATAACATTAAGCAGATTTCAATGCAAATGTTTGAATTTTCACCATTTTGTTTGCTTCACACAAATTCTTTCTTTTGGGAAGTGAGTTGGCTGTGAATTTTTCATTACCTCCTTGTAATCATTACAATTCAGGCTATGATGTACAAAAGATAAACAAGTGATAAAAATACAGAAAAAGAAATTCATGTTGGGAAAAACATGAAGGAAATATTGATAAGTTATGAAAATGTAGATGATTATCAAATAAGTGAAACTAAAAATAATTTTTTGAATATGCTGAATAGGAAAATTGGCTCATTGTTAAAAGAATCTACATTTAAAAACAAATTATTTTACATGTACTTCAATCTTTTTAATAAGAATTAAATAATTAAATTTATAATCATAACTAATTTGATAATTATTTTTTATTATTATATATATGTTGTATATTCTTTAAGATAGCTAATTGATTTTTTTACATTATTTTCAATCAATGCTATGTCTACTGTGAGTTCACTGTATCTACTGTTGGTTCACTCTGTCATGTCAGACAACTTTTCTCAACAGAATCTATTTTACATATTTATAAGTCTACCATATAACCTAGTTTTGAATATTGCTGCCAAATCTGGTCTGTTGCTACTGCTATATATTTAAAAATTCTTGATAAAATGCAAAGAAAAATCTACAATGTTATTGATCTTGACCTGGCATCTCATCTTAAGTCACTTTCCTACTCCCGCTATATAGCTTCTGTGCTTTTTCTAAAATACCTTTATAGCAATTGTTCTAATGAACTTCTCCTCTATGGTACCTAGACTCTATGAATTTAAGAGCAGTATTAGATTAGTGGCAAGGTCTCATCATTTTACAGTTGATGTAACCATAAGTTATGTCCTAACAGTTTCTTCTATCACACTTCTCATTTGTGGAACTCTCTTCCCAGTCAACTTTGATCTTCAAAAATTTAAATCGTTATCTTCTGTTTTCTTAATTTCTGTTCTTTGTTGTTCTCTTTCCTTAATAGTGCTTTTTTTTTGTATTCTCAGTAACTTCCTGCATCTTTGTCACTTCATGGCCTTGCTTGGGTCAATATGATTAAAAAAAGATTACATTTAATATAAATAAATGCTGAAAAGTAAACCACAGTTCTAATCACAGCCATTTATGCCTTAATAATGATTTTATATTAAATTTTACCTATTAAATTAAATTGTTAAAAACCTTTCATAAAATCATTTAAAAATAAATACTAATAGATCAATAACTATTTTTAATTTTTAAAATAATTTTTAAGAATTTGGATCAAAGCAACGTGTATGTATGTTTAATATAGAGTAAAATTTTCATAAGTCTTTTGGGTCATGAAAAAATTATTTTAATAAAATAAAATAAAACTTGAGAACTTTTTATTACTTAATTTTCAATTGAAAAGTTAAAATTGTTACGATTTATAAGTTAATATTAGAAATATCCTAAAATGTATTTCAGGCTTGGATTAAAATTACATGTTAAAAATATACATATTCTTGCTCAAACAAATTTTTCAAATGTATTTTCAAACTTCCAAAATAGGAAGTTTGAAAATACATTTGAAAAAACACTGATTTTTTATGAGTTATGCACAATTTGCATGTTGTGCAGAAGTATACATATTTACTTGTTTTTGTCATGTTTCATTACTGACTCACAGGGAAAGAAACAAATCACTTATGTCAAATTTAAAGTCATGTGCCTGTTAGGAAAACATTTTATGATTGATTTGCAGTGTTTAAAAAAGCCTTAAAAATCCATATAAATTAAGATTTGGAAAAAATTAACAAATTATAGCATACATTAACATATTTTATTAATTAATCAATTTTAGGTAAGATAAAAACATATTTTTATTGAAAATTATGAATAAGATATAATATCTAGACTGAGTGGATACCAACTTATAATTTATGGAGAAAGATAAAATTTATACACCTTGTAAAATATATATCAAATTATTATTCTGCAAAATTTCAGCTTTTAAGCCTGTATATAGTTATTAGAAATTTTATACATCCTTCAAACAAAAAAAACTATACAAATGGCAGAATTTTGAAATTCTGAATCTTTGGGAAGTGGATTTAAGTCCATTTTTTTAAAAATTGAGTTGATAGTGTTTCACTGTGACACAGTAAATAAAGTTAAATGAATCTGAAAAATGTTTCACGTTGATGAATAGAAATCCTAGGGCAATTTGACCGATTTGCATGATCTGCTTGATCCAGGAAAAGTGAGAGAACCCCATCAAAAAAAAAAAACAACAAAAAAAAAAAAACTAAACACAAAAAAAGGAATAAATAATAAAAATGAACATTTGATATTTTTTTAATAATTACCACATTAGATTATTTATAAAAAAATATACTAATTAAATTTTTATGCATTTTTTTTACACATTTATTTTTTTATACTTAATTAATTACTATTTTTTTCTCTTTCAATTTTACATTTAGAACAAAATGATTGTTTTTATTTTTAACTTACTTAAGGCAACATAATTTTTTTTCTTTCTCACAATAGACCCAGAATTTTTCTTCTGTTCAAACGATAGGATCAAATAAATTTTTACTCACGATTTATTGGAATATTTTCTAAATAATTTTCAATTTTCATTTAAGGTTTATATTTTCAGCCCTTGTACTGTTCGTATCCATTCATTTTTTGTTGCTATCTTTCTATAATTAATTTCTCTTTAAGTTATACTCTAAATTCCTCAGTACTTAGTGGATAATATTCAACAAAACTACACTGAATAAAAATGTTCACGCAATGTAAATGATTAGTTTTTTTGTTTGAATCGGGAGTGGAACCTTTCATAAAATTAAGTAAACTTCTAAAAGTTTTAATAATTTTGTAAGTCAAAGATGGATTTATTTTTCTGTCTGAAATAGGTACTACAGATCATTTTTTGCTGGTTAAAAATTAAAAAGAATCTATTACCATCGCAGCAACATAAATTTACATTTTGAAAGAAAAAGTTTTGCTAAATTTTTGACAGCTAAAAAAGTGTACTCACTGTAAGTGATTTTTAGTGTAATCTACTAATCTGGTCAAAAAAAAAAAAAAATAAAATAAAATATTGACCGAGGTATCACATGTCATGTCTATTTCCTGGAAAAATAAATATTTTAAAAATTGCTTCTCTTTATAAGTAACAATTTTGGAGTTAGAGATATTTCTCCTCACCCCACATAACAATTCCTTTCCATCGTTATGTTATTTTTTTTTTTTTGTATCCAAATTTTTGTTGTTGCATAATAATAAACACTGGCACTCACAGTTAGTGATTGCTCACACATATGTGTAAAAATGTCCTTGTTCATTGGGGCTATGAATATAAACCTGCTTATGCAGTTATTTCATATATTTTTTCTAGTTTACCTGACTGGTCACCCAGGTATGGGGAGTCGATATTTACGAGTTTTTACCCTTGGGATTGGATGGAAGTAGGACAAGGAGACGGTTAAAGTGGTACGAAGTGCAGAACTCAGCCGAATAGCTTACTGTTCCTTTCTCCCTTTTTATTTTACCTCACTCTTTTTCTTCTATATCCCTCGTTTATCCACCCTCATTTCACAGTAACTCCTGTAAAATTTCATACGAAAGAAATAGTTTGGCTGCTGCTCTTCCTGGGAGCGATGAATGTCCCCCTCTACCCTAAGTTTTCTTTTCTTTTTACCATTTTGGTTGAATCACAATAATATTCTTACATCTTCTACACTAGTGACTACACAGTTACACTGTTATAGTTTTAGTTTTTTTTTTTTATTTTTGTTTGAATGGGATCTTACGGAAAATTCTCTGTAGTGTAGTGACTTAGTGTAACAATTATCGTCGTTACTACGGAAAGTGTGTAGTTAAAAGCTAAAAACAAAGCACTTGTGTTGTGACTTGATTTATCATTCAATTTCATACCCAGGATACTAACTAGTCTATCGTAAATTTGTCCTTTTTTTTAAGACTTATTTTTTTTTGTTTTTTAAGCTGGCTTTAATTTGCAAAATTAATTTGTGAAGTAATAAAGCAGCTTACTAATTAGATTATTTACGGCAAAAGTCTCCTTAAATTAAAATTGTTTGACTAAAAAAAACAAATTTCCTGTTCCATTCATTCAACTATTAAATTGAAAAAGAAAAAGGATTATCATTTTTGTACACACAGGTAGGAAAGAATTTTGTTTTTATTTTTAAGTAATCCCATTCTCCCACATTTCATTCTCAATATTTCTTGTGAATATATTTTTCAGTGTGAACTGTGATGTGAAGTTTGTTGGAATGTTTTTTATTGTTGTCATGAAGTTAGTTGTTTATTTCATGATGTTATTTTCAACAGCTAATAAAAAAAAATTGGCAGCTATAATAATAAAAATAAAAATTATCTCAATTAATGATTTATTTATCATGTTTTATTTAAAACTTTTAAAGAAGGCTAAAAAAATGTTATGAAGATAACTTTAAAAATTATCAAATTGTTTCAAATTAATGGTCATTTTTCATAAATGTTTAAAAAAATTATAAAATTAATATTTTTTGTTAGCTTTTTGTATTTTAATTTTAAAGATTTTAAGTATTTTATAGGATTTTTTTAATGGCAAATGCCGCAAAAAATCATTACACATCGACGCGTTTTTAAACTTTTTTTAAGCAAAAGTTCGAAAGTAAAAATTAAAAAATATTTATAGATTTTATTAACTTTCTTTATTCAACTATGAAAATCTTTCCAATGAAATGCAACTTTTCTTTTCTTTTGCTTTTTAAGTTTTTTTTGTCAAGTTTTTTTAACACTTTTCCAATCATTCTACGAGATCATTGAAAAAAAAAAAGTTACAAGATTTTTTTAAGATTATTAAATCTTTTTAAAACATAAATTAACACGCTAACAAAGTTACCAAAAAAATATGCAATTAATTTTCTTGAAATTGATATTGACGATATCTGCATACGTTGATATCATCAGTATCAAGCACTTTGATCAGGATCGAACTTACTCTCTGCATATAGTTCAATCCTGACAAAGTACAAAAACATCTTTTTTTTTCTTTTTTTTTTAATAACTTTTTTTTATGTTGTAATTATTTTGAATGTGAAGTTCTCTTGAAGTATTGGAAATATTTTAGAAGTGTTTTTCTTTGTAAAACTTTAAAAATAGTCACAAACAAAATTAAAAATGCCATCTTTAAAGAACTCATTTTCACTTCCAGTGTTATGTAAGAAATGATCCTCACTAATTTGTTTTTATTGATGTTTTCACTTATTTTCTGAAATTTTTCGTAAATTAAGAATTGAAATACTGAGTGAAAAAAGTTATCAGTTCGACTCACTTCTTAAAATCTAACTAAAAACAATGAATAAACATAATTGCTTTTTTTTTTTTTTAATTGCGTCTTGGTTAGAAAATTTCAAATTTGTTAACGAATATTTATTTCATATTTTACTTAGAGAATATTTGCTTATTTACAATCTCGGCGTGAACCAAGTTAGTAAAATCAGTCTGTTGGTCAGTTTGGAATTGATCAGAGACCAAGAACTTTTCAGCTCCACATGTAGAAAATTATATTTTTAAAAAATAAAATTATAATTGCTTATCAAAATATTTCTGCAATTAATTTAAAAACGCTTAATTTAAAATATACTTACTTTTCGAGAACATCCACTTCTTGTTCATTTTTTTGTCATTCTTCTTTTGTGAATTGATATGCATTCTTGAGAAAGATGGAATGGTTTCCTGCTGCCTTCTGCAAGGCAGCAGGAAACCATTCAGCAGGAATTAGTCTTTTCCTAGCTTTACGAGTTCAGTCTAGCTAGCGTATAGTTTAGAAAAGATTTGTATTTGTGCAAAAAAAGTGAACGTAACAAATTACAAATAGGCGTCGATTCCCCTTTCCTCGCCGATAACAGTTCTACCCACAGAGAATTTTAGAAGTAATTTTTAGTATGATCACGGATAATGATTGAAATGATGTGGTAATAATATTCAACATTTTTTTGAATGATAGTCTTCATTTTTTATCTAATAGTTGTCAATATTTTACAGTATTTTAGAGAGATAGAATTTTTTTAGTTGAAGTTTTAAAAACTATGACTTAATTATTAGACTTTAAAAATGTTTATTAAGTGTCAGATACTGAAATATGCTAAACTGGCAGTAAGTATTTAAAAATGACTTGAAAAAAATGTATTATGAGGGGTATAGTGGGTTATCCGTTATAGTGAAAGTGAAGTGTATTTGCGCGTTGAAACAGATACTGAACTTATTTGGCCTTGTTAGATAGCCCACTATAAGGGGGGGTATAAAACAAGAAAATCAAATTGTGTATAGAAACAACATATTTTACAAATAAAAGTAGTAATGTTTTTTGGTTGATAGAAAGGTCGTTTATGTTTATAGCAGCAATTGCCGAGAGTTTGTGCGTGTGTATGCGTTCGTTTGTTAGGAGTGTCTTTGAAGTCTCCGCTCAGCCCATTGAACTGAAGAAGTTGAGAGAGAATGGAGAGGCAAGCATAATGCAATCGCTTGACGTGGTCAAGGGACGTATTAATTATGCTCATATTTTCTCAACTCGCGATAGTTTTCTGTGTCGTACTTTTATTTTGTCTTCGGGGCTCTGAACAAGTCATTTGGGAATTCACACCCGGATTTAATTCTGGGCTTCCCATTTGACGATAAGTGGTAAATTTTTGTTTTGTTCCCCGAAGGCCTTTACCCCGTCAAAACTTTCTAAAACATCCTTAATTCGTGCAAATGTACATGCTGAACTGAAATCGATAATTGTTTATTGAAGAAACTTACCTTTCTTTCATGGTATCGACCATAAATAAATCGGACTATATATCACTGCTTACTACCGTTGTCATCTCTGATTCACCGCTGAATGAATTGAAGCGTGGGTTTCTTTTCTTCGATCGATTTTCTCCATTTGAGAAATTACTCCGCGAATTGTTCGGTTTCGGAACTCATTTTGCGCGTAGGGATTGAAAAAAGGACGAAACATCGTAAAAATACGCGTGAATTCAGTCAGCAGTGAATAACATTTTTGAATCGTGGTTAGCGACAAGATTAAGAAGTTCTATATTTTTCTGCTCGATAAAATGAAAAAATGGTATGTTTCTTCAATAAACAATTACCGATTTGAGTTCAGCATATACATTTGCATATGCATTTGCACGGAAATAGGGATGTTTTTGAAAGATTTTAAGGGGTAAAGGCCTTCGGGGAACAAAACAAAAATTTACCCGATAATTCACGTCAGCTCGCGAAAAGGGTCTGTAAAATGAATTTGATATTTATTTATTTTTAGTTTTCCACCGGAACATCTACGTGGAGTCCAGATGCGCAAAGACCAGTTTTGGTCATTTGCTATCTGGACCTCTGAGGGCAAACATCCGGTTCCCTCGCTTGCTTGGTATCACCACAGGGGTCAGTCAGTCAGTTAAGTGCCATACGTGATACACGCTTGGGCGATCATGTCTCGAAAGAGACATGACTGACTGGGCAGAACATTATCCCGTAGTAGGTTGCCATTGCTTTCTGCGGTAGACTGGTTGCCGACCAAGGCTACAGAACCCAATCTGTCCTGTTATTTAACCCATAACTGGAGGGAAGAGAAGGATTAATACCTTTCCCAAGGGTATTTGCGCGTAAGTGAATGCATAGAATACGACTGGAATTCGAACTCGGCCTCCCGATTTCTCGTTCCGAGCCGATATTCACCACGACGCACATCCAGGGATACTGAAAAAAAAAAAAAGAAAAGATATCGGCCCAACCAAGAAAGGATTGAAAAATAAAATTCTGACATTGGGTCATTTGATTAGATTTTTTTGTAAGTGGTTTAAACGGTTTATCTCAAGAACTTTCAGCCCTTTTTAAAAGTATTTACTCTCAATTTTGTTTTGTCATTTTGGATGACTAGTAAAATAAATATCAAGAACTTCAGAAGTAATGGCGAGGTCCTGCTTCTTGTATAAAAAAAAAAAAAAATCAGCATTCAATATTTTTTTCTTTTTTTTTTAAACTGAGTCCAAACACTATATTCTGGCACTACCGAAAAAAAAAAAAAAAAAAAAAAAAAAAACTAAAAAAACAAAACATCCCCTAGGCTTTGAGACAGACCTTTTTTTTTACACATTTATATTGTTAAAAAAAGCAATAAATTACATTTGTTTTTCATTATATGATTAAAAAGCCTGGAAGAATAGTAGAAGACTTTTTCAAAATGTGACTCAGAAATTTTGTCAATCTTCATCAAAGACAAACAAGTAAATGTAACATTTTAAACTTTTTTAGTTTGATTTTTTTTTCTAATTTTAAATTTACCATATAATTTGTAATTATTTAATATTTATGTTCTAATAAAAAGAAAAAGGAGAATAACAATTTCTGTTTTGTTTAGTTTCTAGCTTGATAGATTTTAAAATATTTTAAAATTTATACTAACTTGAAATCTTTCTTAAATTATCACCAGTAATTTTTTGCTTCCTGTTTTATTTTGTCTTATAATTTAAATTGATTTTAATTTGATATTTTAAGTTTTATATTTTAGTCAACATGATATTTTGTTTATATTTATTTTAATCAACATTTTTAAATTTTTAAAATTAAAATTTGATTTATTCTTTATTGCTAACCATTGTTCTATGGTATCCAAATTAAAGCATGTAGACAACTAAAATTAGACAGCCTATGTTTCACCACTCTTCCAAGTGGGGAAATCATGCATGTGCCACAAAAATCAGCATTGTAAAAAAAAAAAAATTGTTTTTACCTGGACATGAACATTTTGGCACGAATGGGAAATAGATGACACTGCTGGTCACACTTTTTTGTGTATTTTCTCTTTTAAAACAACCACTTTCACGTATTTCAATTTTTATAAGACAAAATTCCAAGTTAAAAATAATCAAATAAAATTTTAAAGAAAAACTTCTCAACTTGGTCCAAAATCTGGTTAAATGAGAATTTTTATTTTTTGGATTCCTTTTTGGTTCGGTTGATTAATTTTAAGCGACCTTTTATGTATAGATATAACTTTTATTGTTTATCAAAAATTTTAAATATTTAATTTAATTATTTAATCCTTGCTTGACTTTTATTAAAAGAAAAATGCTATTAAATTTTGTTTGAAATAACAATTTAAAAAACAAAAGTAAGCAAATGATTATATTCAATTATTCCTTTGTGATTTTATTAGATTTCATAAAGCTAATTGAACTTTTTGAATTTAAATTTTTGATACAACTATGTTTTCTCTTGAGTTGGACCACCAAAAATAATTCATATGGGTATATTTTTACTTTCTCTGTTTGTTTTTTTTTTAAGATTAGTATTTTATTTTAATGATGCTTAATGAATATTGAATAAAAATTTGTAATCTTATGATGCATATTAACAAAATATTTCTTCTAGTCACACTGATGGGAATCTTCATTAATAATGAATTAACTTCATGGCTAGTTTGCAAACTATCACTATGGTAGGTGCCTGTGCGGTACCACAACCTTCGTTAACGGAAATCGTGACGGTACCCCTCACTAAAAAAAAAATAAATAAAATTGTATAAATTCCTTTTCACACATTTTGTGGAAACTCACAATGTCATTGGATAAAAAAATACTACTTAATTTAATTATCATAGGACAATTTATTAATCACAGCTTTTATAACATTTTATAAGTCAAATTCTGTGCACTTTTCTTTGAAAGCAGACTCCAGCCAGCTTTCTTAATTTTTCTAAAGCTTGCAATCTGATTGGCTAATTCTCTTCGCAAAAATATTTCTGTTCGGGATGCAGTTTTTTTTGCCGAGGTGTTTTGATCCAACTTGGAAAATATTACCCTAGATTTCATCTCCTCAATCAGTGAGTATCCAACTGCTCATAGAATCCACATCACTCCAAGCTTCGACCAGTAAAATGTGGAAAAATCACTTGTGAATCCAATTTCTACTATCATCTTATTTTCTATATTGACTGTAACTTTGCGTTAATCACGGCAATAAGAAAACAAGAAAGTCACTTTCTCTCACTCAAACTGCCAAGCAAATTGTCAATAACTTTTCGATCATAGAGAATAATGTTCTTCAAACTTTTCTTCACACAGAATATCTTTCTACAAACTTATTTTTATCATTTTTTAACATTCACTCAACTATTCAATTTACATCTTGAGCAGTTCACACGAAAATACGTTTTTAAATCAAATTTCCTTTTTTTTAGCAGAAACCTTACAAAAATTTGAAAAATACTATCTGAGACAACTTTTTATTTATACATCTTACATTTTTTACATTGACTCACGCTTGTGAACTTTGTAACATTGTAAAACCAATAATTTTAATCTCCTTTAACGTTGCTTATTTCTTACAAACAGTTTTATGAAACTTTTATGTAGGTGAAAGAGTTTATAAACTCTTTCACCTCTTGTATATATTCATTGAATCATACACTTATTTTATAACAATGTTTGTTTCCTCGATTGTTTTCAAAATAAATGTGTGTTGAGTTAGGTGTTCACTGTAATTCCGCTACACGCCCATTATGCTGTATATGTCAATGATTGTCACTTTTTATATCTACTGACTGAAATTACCAAAAATATTTATTTTAATAATTATAAATCAGGTTGATGTTATGAATTTACTTAATAAGTAGAAGTAACTGAGTAGCTTTATTTTCTCTTTTTGAATGTCATGTCCCTTCAGAACATAGGTGATGTGGGGTCACTTATATAACCAGCAAGAATAGCCTCGTGTTTAGGAATAAAAACATTCACAGAAACAACACAGAAAACATGTTAAATTGTAAAATAAATTCATACTATTTTATTTTTGTTTACTGGTATGTGTATTTCTGTGAAATGTGTTTTAAAGTTGCATTTGATAAAAGGAAGAAAGTCACTGTAGTCACATATGTAAGTTAATAGGCAAGTATAAATAGAGAATAACTGGAGAAATAAGAAACAGAAAACCCTGTTGTCACAAAGGACATAGAGAGATGTGCTATGACTACTATTACATACATAGAAATGAAAAATGTAACATTGGCATCACCGATAGGATTCTTAAATTTGCTGGATGACCCAGAACACATGAAAACAGATAAGAACTTTTGCTGCATTTGCAAGAATAAAAAACTAAGAGGCACAAAGACTGACAGTGGAGAAAACAAGATAATCGATTTATTTCTTGCTACAGTTGAGTGTGAAGATGTGAAGAAAATTTTGACATGTGTTACCTGAGCAAATTAGAAGAAATGACATTTGAAGATGTTGTGAAAATTATAAAAAAGAACATAATGCCCCCCCCAAAAAAAATTGGTAATTGCTGAAAGAACCAAGTTTTTAGAAACAAGACAAGCACCAAATGAGTCCATTATATATTACTTACATTGACTGAAAGAATGAGCCAAGTATTGTAAATTTGAAAAATTGGGAGCACAAGAAATGACTATACAAGGTGAATTAGTTTTTCTTGGATTAATTGAAGGCTTGCAAGACCAAAACCACAAATGAAAAATACTAGAATGTCTACAGAGTAGCAGAATGAGTTTGGAAGCTAGTGTAGAGTTTTTGCAACAATTAGAGTTGATTAGAGAATTTAATCAACCAAAAGAAGAATTCAGGACATACAGGACGAGCACAACCAAATCTATAATTAAATGCAAATATTGTGGGGAAAATCATGAAAGAGACAAGTACAAATGTCCAGCTCTAGGAATAAAATGTGCTCAAATTGCAAAAAAGACATCATTTTCAGAACGTATGCAAATAGAAAAAGTAAAAACTGTTCACCCCACCTCCAAAGAAGAAGCTGAAATATTTACAATGAATATGCAAAAAAAGCTAGAGAAAAAAATAAGGATAAATGTCCAAGTATTTAACATGCAAATTGATACAAGCAATGAAGTTACATTGATACCAGAAAAATTCTGCATAAAATTAGGACAACCCAAATTAAAAAACAGCAGCATACAATTAAAGCAATTTTATGGAATGACCATAAAAACAATGGGTACATTTCAAGGCAATTTTAGTGAGATTAAAAAAGGCAGGCTTTACATTAAACAGAGATAAATGTAATTTTGACTGTAAGAAGATTTATTTAGGATATCAAAAGAAGGGATATCACTTGATGAAAGACTAACAAAGAAAATAACAGAAGTAGCTGCTCCAACAACAAAAAAAAGAATTAGAATCCGTTTTGGGGCTGATGAATTTTTATAGTAAATACATACCAAGATAGCAATATGATAGAGCCATTTGCAAAATTATGCAAATATACAATGAATTTGACTATACACAAAAGTAAATTATCGCTTTTAAAACACTGAAAAATATTCTGAGGAGCAAACCAATAATGTAAGTTTTTGATCCTGAAAAAGAAGTAATGTTAACCATTGACGTAAGTGAAAATGTGATTGCTGCTGTTTTATCACAAGAATAACAATCAATCATGTACATATCTAGAAGGTTAATGTCACCAGGAAGTAATTACTCTAATATTGAAAAAGAAGTGCTAGCAATTGTATGGAGCATGGAAAGGGCACAAACTTTTTTGATAGGAAAAAAATTCTTATTAAAATTGGACCATAAATCATTAGAATTAATCCGAAAAAAGAATTGCCAAAAGTCACATCAAGGATTTTAAGATGGGCAATAACAATCATGGCATAGTCTACATAAAAGGGAACGCTGTTCCTCATGTAGATACTTTATCAAGAATGAAACATAACAAAAAAACAAGAAAATACTGAAGATAAAATAATATACTGGGTAGAAACAAATGTTCTTCCTTTAAATAGACTCAAAATAGAAACAAAGCAAGACCCAATATTAAGCAGAATAGTAGAGAGAATAAAAAATAACATATGGAGCAATTGTTTGATGGCAGAGCAACTCTTTAAGGAAACAGTGCACAAACTAAACATAGAAAATGGCACAATATGCAATGGAGATGTAGTAGTAGCTTCACAAATACTGAGAAAGGACATACTAAAAGAAGTATGTGATGACATACTTTATAACATAACAGTAACACAAAGAAGACTAAAGTTGCAAGTGTGGTGACCAGGATATTTAAACGATATAGAGGAATATGTTAAGAGATGCCCAAAATGTGTGGAAATTATAACCTCAGGCAAGCAAAAATTCACTCATGACCCAAGGAAGCAGAGCCTTGGGTTAGGGTCCACATGGATCATGCACATATCAGAAATAGGGGATTATTTTTAGTATTAATGGACTCATATTCAAGATGGCCAGAAGTTATCAGAGTAAAAGACAGAAAAGCCACCCTAATAAAACAAATACTAAGAACTATATTTTCAAGAAATGGAGTACCCTCAGACAATAGTCACTGACAATGCACCTGAATGTCATGATGAAAACTTATGTGCCTGGTTAAAACAAATTGGATGCATCTCATACAAGACACTACCATATCACCAACAATCTAATGGTATTGTGGAATGGTACAAACAGTGAAAATGGGATTGAAATCATTTTCACTACTTAATGAAAACATAGAAGCATATTTACCAAAAATGCTCCTCAGTTACAGATCCATTACACTTGTGGGAAGGAAACTGTGCCCTTTGGTATTAATGGGAAGCCAAATCAGAGCCCCAGTAACAAAGTCCTTTGCAACAAAAGAAGGTATAGTAAAGAAAGAATAAAGAAGCGAATTCAGAAGAAGCAAATTTCCGGATACAAAAGGACATAACATGGTTATACTTGTGGAAAAGGAGAACATATACTGGTACATACAGATCAGTTCAGAAGCAGAAACATGCTGGATGTTGTGGAAATGAAAGGTCAGGAACAAGAATAGGCAGAAAGTTACAAAAGTGAAACAAAACAGGAAATTGAAGAAAGTGAGAATGAAAAGACAGATGAATATGAAGAAAAAAATGAAGAGAGACCAAGATTATCATTAAAGAGCAAACAAAAGGAAGGACAACACAATATGAAAATAATTAGGAATAGTAAAAGAAAAAAATTAGGGTGTACAGCCTATCTGATTCATGGAAGTGTAGTATTGTGTGCAAATTAGTAGACAAGTATAAATAGAGAATAACTGGAGAAGTAAGAAACAGAAAAACCCTGTTATCACAAAGAACATGGAGAGCTGTGCCACAACTACTAGTACGCACAAAGGAATGTGAAATATAACTGTCTCTTTGTATTATAACATGCAATATAGTGAAGAGAGAAGATGGACATCTTTATTGTCCAATGGTCGATAGTGAAGAGGAGTTCAGCAATTTTGGTACAAAGCTCTTTTTCAGGAAGCAAATATTTCTATTGCATTCTGGGAGAACTTTTATTTGGTTTTATTTCATTAATTATTATTATTATTTTTTTTTTTTTTTTACAAAATTTTAATGTTATTTGTTTTATTTATGATATTGATATGATATTCATTATTATCATTTATTATTTTTATTTATTAATAATAATAATAATATCTCTACATCACATTCCCACCAAATTAGCAGAGCTAACTGGTAGTGATGTATGCTTATTTAAGGTAGAAATAGTCATTGTTTTTAGAGAAATGAACTCTCCTTTTGGAGTATTTAGTTGTGTTTTTTGATAATGGTTGTTTTTGTTGAGGTGGCTATTTTGAGTGTTCAGCATGTTAGGTTGTTTTGTGGTATAAAGATTGCTTAGTTGGTGTAACTGTCCTTTAGAAAGGAGTGATAGGTTCAGCTAAGTCATCTTTTCAGAAATGTTGCTTAACATTATCTTTGGTAACAGTGGAACTATTATGTGTTATTAGTTTTGGAGTAAGTCAAAGAAAGAAATGTTTACTTGATTTGTTGTGCTCCTTTGCTTGTTTTGTGCTTTTTTTTTTTTTTTTTTTTTTTTTTGTTATGGGCCAGACATTCAAGGTTGATGGATGGATAGAGGATCTCCTTCTCCGGCATTGAGTTATCTGCAATGTGAACAATAGTTGTAGTTTTTGTGGTTGCCACATGGTATCATTGTGGATATTTTTTTTGTTTGTACTTTGGGAGTTCCAAAATGAAGTTTTCTTTTTTTGTCATTGTCACCAAAAGTGTAGTTGGCTTCTTTTGCAAGTTGTTTTTTTCAAATGGTGTTTTTTTTTTTTTTTTTTTTTTTTTTTTTTGCCAAATGGTATGGGGATTTTGTTTTTTTATTTTATTTTTTTTTTGTCATGACAGGTTGTCACCAAATGATATGGGGAAACTCACATCATACCAGCTAGAATAGCCTTGAGTTTACAAAAATAAAAACATACACAGAAACAACACTGAAAACTGGTTAAATTGAAAATTCAATTTATACAGTTTTATTTATTTTTGTTTATTGGTATGTGTATTTTTGTTTTAATTAATTTTTGAAATATTTTGAAAAGTATTACAATAATAATAGTACTTAAACTGAAATTTCTGTCAAAACTTTTCACATTTGGATAATTGCAATCACACCAGAACATTGAAACAATTAAGAGCTTTTTCTAATTTTTTTTTTTTTTTTTGAAGCTATGTTATTTTCAATCACTTACATGCCTTCATTACTTATTATTTGTAAACTAGTGATCTTTCAAAACTTAATCTTTATCCTCTATTTTATAAATTTTTCTTTTTTATAAATCTGTAGTTTTTTTCAGTAATATGTATATATAATTGTAATATAATTAAGTCAACATTTTCACAACACATAATTTCCTTGACTCTTGAAAAAAATTTTTCTGTTCTGTTAGTCACTCAAAAAATGATTGCTTGAAGATGGAGTCATAGAAAAAAAATTTCGAAACATGGGAAATTCTGTCTCGTGAAAATCTTAAATTGATTATATTACAATAATATTTAGCTCTACTTTTGTATGAACCATTGTAAAATTAAAAATAAACATTAAGAAACAGTAAATTTCTTATTGTCTTTTCTTCACATTTTATATATATATATATATATATATAATCATTTAATGAAAATTGGAGTAAGGATGTTATAAATTTCTGTTCAATTTAAAAAAAATTAATCTCAGTAATTTCATATAATTGCTTATATAACTGATATATCTTCATATGAACACAAAATATATTCTGGTTATTTTTCTTTTGTCAAGTATTGTTCTTGATTTGTGTTTTACAGGCTTTAAAAGTATTTTAACTTCATATCTTTTATTGTAAGTAAATCAATCAACCAATAGAGTCATCCATATTTTGACTACTTTTTAAAAATATTTTTTGGATTTTACTCTAACTATTAAAAAGTATCCTCTCCAAAACCTTGTTGTTGCTCACATGTTTGGTCAGTGGTATCCTCATCATCCTTCTGTAAAACCACATTTCTGTTGCTTCAAGTCTCTCCTTCATTTTTGAGGAGATTGTCCAGTATTCACTGCCATATAAGAGGGCAGATATCACATAACAGTTCAATACTCTTCTTTTTTTCAATGAAATCTTGTTGTCTCTCAATACGTTGCTTAACTTTTGAAATGTGTCTTCAGATCTGTGTCACATTTTTATCCTCTGTCAGAACACTACCCAGGTATTTAAATTTCTGCACCTGTTTGATTTTAGAATCCTTGAATTGTACTTGGCATTTTGGGGTCCTCATTTTGCTGATGATCATGCATTCAGTTTTATCGAAGTTTATGTTTAGTCCTTTCTTCTCGCTTTCCCTTGCTATCTTCTGTATGAGGTCCTGTATTTTCCTTTCCATGTCTGCTGTCAGCACTGTGTCATCTGTGTATCATATTTTTGAGATTGTGGCTGCCAAGGACAAATTCTGATAGGACTTCCAGCTCTCTCAGAATTGTTTCATTGTACAGGTTGAACAGATCCAGTGAGAAGATGCATACTTGTCTTATACCCCTTTCTATTTTTGTATATCTGCTGAATTCATTTCCTGTCTGTATGCAGGTGGTTTGCTGCCAGTACAGGATCTTGATTATTCTAATGTCTTTCCTGAATATGTCAAGGTTGCTGAGCATCTCTAACAAGTCTTTGTGACATACTTTGTCGATAAAGTTTTGTAGAGGATGCAGATGTAAAGGAATCATACTTAGTATCAGGAAGAGACAGCTGAGAATTCTGGGAGACATAATGAGGAAGGAGAGTTTAGAGAATCTAATACTTACAGGATGAATAGAGGGAAAGAGAGAGACAGGGGAAAGCAACATGACACATACCTGTTGGGCTTGAGCAAGTGGATGGCAGCACAGGGTTTGGGTAACATACGAAGAAGAAACATTGAGAGCACTGAGGGATAAAGGCAAGTGGAAGTACATGATCACTTATATCAAGAAAGGGCATGGCATATAAAGAAGAATAATAAAAAGTAAATAGAATTTAAATTGGACTAGATAGACTAAACTATTGCCCAGTTCACACTCCACCCACGTCTATTGAACAGGTGAAGAGGCTCATCCCTTGTTCCCTGTTTAGGATGTGGTTTCCGGCTTTCTCTTTTCCAATCTTTTTACTCTTACGTAGCCCCCTGCGCATCAGTGGCGTTCTCGCCTTGCTTGGGGTGATATGATTAAAAAAAAAATATATCTTTTCCTCATTATTTAGCCATTAATTGCCAAATTTATTTTTATAACTATGAGTTTTACTCTTATTTTGCCAAACCTTTAAAAGCACATTGGCTCAATCTCTATTAAATAAATATGGTGTTATGAACATGGCTTGTTAAAGAACCAACCTCAGGAATAACAATCAATTAAACAAGAAGCAGAAACATTCGCCATTTTTATTTAAAAGGCCGATATTTTGCTTGATTCTGACAGCCATAAAGCTTTAGTGGTAGATTTTTCTTCATAAATTTACTTTGTGGGCACTGCCTTCATTTAGATCTTTTATTTTTTAGTGTCTTTGCTTGAGTTTTTTGTTATAGGTTGAAAAATAGATAGCCATCTTGCACATTTTGAGTATGTAACTAAATTATAACAATTGATGTGATTTGCTTTATAATAAAAATATTTTTATGATTTCTATTTCTCATGCTTAAAATCTTGTTTTAAGAATGAGATTTGTTGTATTTATGTAGAAAACATGTCTCCTAGTATATCTTCCCTGTCACAATTATTGTAGACTCTAATGTGAGCCTGAGTAATAAATAACACAAAACTTTTTATAAAACAAACAACAATGCATAAACAAAAGCATGCAATGACAATAAAAGAAGTAAACATTTTGATGTAATGAATATGGACACACCTTGGTTCCCTACTCAATGTAGTGGGATTGGCTGGTATCAGCCATATATACAGACAAAGATAGAGTGAGTGAGAGAAATCTATCACCATTGGTCTACTATTGACTACATCTATGTCTCAGGACACTGCATACGACAATTACAACTACGGACTAGATTGTTCTACCAGATTACATTTGCCTTAACCATTTAACAACCTCGTATTGATATATACCCCATTCTAGGACATATCACATTTAAAGACTAATTACATAAAAAAAAAGCATTTAAATTAGGAAATGTGTGTTTGTAGAATATGTTTGTGTAATGTGTGTAGGAGAAGTCTGAGAGAAAAGTATTATACTGAAAGTGAAGTGCAAAAATGGTGAAGTATATTTATTAGTGTTAAATACAACAAATGTTGCACAAGGCTGAAGGGAGTTGTAGTAAGGCTGGTCAACATTAACTATCCTAGACATAGCTAATTAGGTCCACAACCTATTCATCCATTACAACTTGCTCATTCACTGCAAAAATTCATCCATCACCATTCAATCCTACACACAGAGAATCTACAAGAAGCCCAGTGACATAAAGATTTCTTTATATACAAATTTTCCAAATGTCTTCCCCCCCATTTTTTTTCATGAAGGGGAGGGGATGAACCCACAAAACAAAACTAAAAAATAACAGATGTTAGTAGGACCTATCCACCCCCACAAAAATAAAAGTGTCTGAAGAGAAGGAGGATCAAAATAAATGGTGGCATGGGGAAATCAAAGACTGACCCAGTTGAGAGGAAAAAACCCAAAGGGAAAAAACAAACTGGGGAGGTTGGGAATCTCAACATGAATCATAACAAAAGAGAATGCCAGGAACAACACTTGCATTAACAAAATAAACAAAGAGTTTATCTGAACCAGAGAAGGGTTTGAAAGGAAACTGCCCTGTTGCGGCAAAAGAGACTTAAAAAAAAAAATCAAAGCCTGCTTTGTTCACTTGAACCCATCTCTCCACTTTCACCCACCTTTTACTGAAATCTATTGTTAACACATTCTTTCTATCAGTTCTGATCTTTATCTTGAGCTGATGTCTAAAGAAACTGACCAGATCCTGATGAGGATAGCATTTGTATTGCAAGATTTTCTCCATTTGTGATGTCCATAATACCATTCTTGCTACAGCTAGCAATGTAACAAACACCATTTGTCTCACCCCAGAATATGGAGGTGACACATCATTGCATGCATACGTAACATTAATGAACATAAGATGTTTGGAATTGATACATACTATCAACTCACTGACATAGTCTCAGAACAAGTGAGTCTGAGGATAATGGTAGAAGACATGTGGAGCCATTTCCTCTAGAACAAAGTTGGGAAAATCCACTTGGCTCCCTCTGAAGTTTATCTTATTGAGAGATATTGCGTTTTGAATGAATCGTCAGGTAAGCAAAAACTCAAGGTGGCTGAGGTAATCCTCTGTTGAAGATGAGAAAGAGTACAACTCAATCAACACTTTCTGAGGAAACTCAATTGATTTTGGGGCTTACAATAACCCTCAGCTCTAGAAATGGGAGAAATGATGGTAAGGCTAAGGAAGGCATCCCTAACACTCCAAAAATCAAATTCTCTGTCAATGCACAGCATAGGAAAGCTAACCTCAAGGTGTGTGGAATCCCCAGCCCACCATAACATGGACATTGGACACAGACCTGATGCTTGCCACCACCCCACAAGAGGGAGGAGAGCAAATGTCTTATGGGAGTACAGACAACCAGTAAAGATTGAGAGGAAAGTCATACATGACACATGCCTCAACCCTAACCTTCATTCATCTGCCTTCGGAACTAAGTTCAGACCACAGCTCCAACCTTTGCCTGTAACTCTGACTAATTCTTCAGCTGGAACATGGGCTTGAACCACACTCCAAGGATGTGGACAAGTTCATCAGTCAAATTAAAGGACCCTGGAAGAGCAATACTCTTTCAGGCATCTCACTGCAAGCTAGAAGACTTGTTGCCAGTTAACCTTGTAAACCTGTGATCTTCTTGTATCATTCAAGCATCTTCTGTATCACCTTAATGGCACTGCAGCAGGACACAAAAACTGATACATCATTGGCGTATTTGAAAACCCTTGTTTGAGCATCAATAAGGACAGTGATTCCATGTAGGGCTGGACTGTATGCCCTACCCCATAGCCAGTGAAGGAAGGACTACTACACCAGTGTAAAGTAGAGGTGATGTCAGACAATTCTGACAAACCAACTGAGACAGTGCAAAAGTATGCAACCACTTTCCATTCACCTTTACCACAGCACTGGGGGAGTGATATAAGAGGCTGACCCACTTGCAGAAGTCAGGTTTGAATCTGGTAGCTTGCAGGGCAGCAGTCACTTACTGATAGTCAACCCTATTGAACACCTTGGATTGATCCAAATTGATCAGTGTGTTTTGAGTATTGTGAAGATCAGATGCAGGTTGCTTTGAAGTATTCATCCCTTCACACCACAAGTCTGCTGGGGTCCTAACAGAATCTTGACAACTGACAGCAAACATTCCATCAGGATCTTGTCTGAAATCTTTAACTGTTTAACAGAGTTATGAACCTGTAGTTATTTAAATCCTACCCACCACCCTTGTCTTGTCCTCCTGGTGATTTGGTCAGGGACGGACCATCAAGTCCTGGAGACTTGCCATTGCCGACCCTCTTCAATGCCAAGTAAACTTTATTCTCTGTGATCTCCCCCTCACAACTAGCTGCTTCAGTTCATTCAGTTGTGAGACTCTTTGTCACAGAGACCAGATTCCTTAGTCTCTGCGGTTTTGGTTCTCTAAATGCTACTGAAATACCTTGCACATGTCTTTGGTTGACCTCAGAGTACACCTCTCCGGTGCATTGACTTCTCAAATGTAATGATCAGAATCTCAATGGATCTCTTCCTTGCACAATTCTGTGCCCATGTTCACTGCTTCATTAGACATCTTGTTTAATCTATGTCTAACTACCTGACCCTGATAGTGCTCACTAGCTAAACCTATCTCTAGGGAATCCCAGCCGCCACCCAGATACAGACTATCCTTTAGATTCTCCACCTTTTTAGCCTTATCTAGAATGAGTCATTGGCTATATTCAGTACTGAAAGACTTAATTTTATCTTTAAGCCTCTCCCACCACTTATTTCCAATAAATGCTTCCACTAGTCCCATGTGACCAGCAAAGACAGAACTTCCAAAGTTCAGCCATTCTCGGCTTAGCACCTAAAACCATCTGTGGTCCGCATAGATTAACCAGTGGAGCAATTGACCCTTCTCACTAACATTCTATCCAGGTAGCTGGAAACCCAGGTAGATGGCCACTTAAAAGCCCATGTCCACATTTCTTGCTCTGGTTGATCAATCTGGTATCTATCAACAAGACCAAATATGCTGATCAACCAAGCTACAATCACCTGATACCCACTCCCATAGCTCTCTGCCTTCTGTCTATTTTGGGTTCCAGGATAGCATTTATGTCCCTCATTAAGACTAAGTGTAATGAATCCACCAGGAACAGCCCCAACTGATGCTCTGTCTGCTTGTTGTGTGCATAAACTGCAACAATTCAAAACTAATTACTGTTCATGACAATATCACCCAGGGTACATTTAACCAGCAAGAAAATACCTTTAGCCCACTGGTCACTATATGCTGAATAGACAACAGTCATTAGACAGCAGATGTGCATCTAAATTTGCAAAGAAAGTGTCACTTGGATCATGCAACATCCCTGCCAAAGAATAAGAGATCATGAAGCAGGTGGGCTGCATTACTTCAATCTCACAATCCCCTTGCATCCAAATTGGCTAGTATGATAGACATTTTATTAAAATTTAATCCTTATAAGCAGACTGGATGGAAATCTGCAGGTGTCAGAACCCTAACACATTGTCCCAAACTGCCAGTGCAGGTATCAGATGTAATTCATCTGTCTGAGACAATACCATTGATTTTCAGCAAGAAGGTTAGATTCAAAACCCTACAAAAAGAGGGAGGGAGAAGAACTAGGACCCTCCCTGCACATAATTGGGCTAACTTTTTGAGCTCAAGATTGTCTATTTGGACCATCTTGAGCTTTGAAAAGAATCTTTTGCTCTCGCCAAATAATCTCACACTTTTAGGCTGCCCCCCAGTAAAGCCGATGAGGGTGATTACTCCGTGAGTGCCTGGATCTTCATGGATCCTAAGTGAACTTCCTGTTATCAGATGGACATTTAAAAAAGGGCCCTCCTCTGTAAGGAAAGGTTCCTCTTGAGAACCTGCACAATGCATATTTTATTCCCTTTGGGAAATGTTCTTTTCTCGTTTACTTGAGTTGGGGAAGGGAAAAAATGAAGGGGAAGAGAGAAGGCTCCTTGCCTTACCTTGCAGTTCAGGTTGTTTCATTCTTGCTGGCAAAGTAGGGACAGATTGGGTCTTTGCTTTTTCTTTTTCATTTTTCTATTTTAACCAGATTTCTTTTTGCATCACTTTTCCATCTTCCTCTTCTTCTTCTTCCTTCCTACCCTCTTTCAGTGAGGAGGATCTGGCTAGAAGCATTTCCTCTACCTTCATATAGAAGTCCAGCTGTGGTAGAACCACAGTCTCCAGTGGCAGCTTCAGCTGCTGGAGCAGTTGTTCCAGCTGTTCCTGTTGCCACTGCTGAATTTGTTGTTGTTGTTGGTGGTGGTGGTGGTAGTCTTTTGGTTGCTGCTTCCACTTGTTTCAGTTTCTGCTGCTGTTTAGCCTGTTTTTTAGGCAATACAGCCTTTTTTGGTTGGACATCCTGCTGGGGAGGAGGAACTGCAGGTGTTGTTCCCCTCTTCCACTCACTGGAGCCATTAGAGGCTTGGCCAGGCTTCTCTGCCCCCACTGCTTTTTTTGGTATAGCTTGTGTTGGAGTTGGTGTTAGATACTTTCAGGACCAGTAGTGGAGACAGCAGTCTTCAGTAATGACATGTGAAATGGTTACTACAGTAAGTATGTCAAGGAGGTGTAAAAAAATTTGTCAACCTCGCCAATTTCATAGTGAGGTTGCTTCTTGCCAAAGACTTGACTGTTTCTTCTGTCATCAGCAGGATGTCCAACATGTTAATATTTTGCCTCCAGTATTGAGGCTCTTTAGGGCCTCCTCTATCACAGTTCAGATGTTTTTAACCAACTTCCTCGACTTTAAATCTGTTGTCAGCAGGAATATATCCTTGTTGTGACTACCTCCATTAAAGCCAAAAGTTCATTGCCTAAAATAAAGCTTTTATACTGCTCCTTCAGGTTATAATATTCGGGTGCTTGCTTTTTGAGCCTGTCTGCTGCCCATGCCAATGGGCTTGCAGCTCTGGGTTCTTATTGCTGAGGAAGCTGAGCCATTTTGCTCAAGGCCCCCACCAGAATTCCCAATACAAAAATCAATCACAAACACAAAAGAAACTTGTTTAAAAGAAACAAAAATACTAACTTATAAAAATAAACAATATAAGAAGAATCAAATAAAAAATAAATGAAAACCCAAATTACAATCAGAAAAAATAAATAAAAAAGGGGACACATAAAAAAAAAGGTTTTAAAAATTGAATTTTGCTTAAAAAAATAGAACAAACAAAATAGCTGAAATAACACAGAAAAATAAAATTAAATTGACTAAATTCTTCTTTTGTATTAGATTAGTTCAAAAATAAAAATTGACTTACAGAAAATTGAAGAAAGAAAATTAAAAAATTTAGCAAATTTGTGTAAAAACATAAGTAAAAATAAGAAAAACCTACACTGAAATTCCACACAAGGTTTTGCAAAAATAAACATTGCTGGTCAGGGCAAAAGCAAAACATCTGTCTTTGTAAAAAGAGGAAAGAGAACAACTGAGAATATCATTGCCTACTTATAAGCTTAAGGAGTATCCCCTAGTGACGGTCTTTTAGTAAAGTGGGGTAACCCACAAGATTCTCCCACCAGATGGAGAGAATTTTATGCTGTCTATATGTCCGTAAAGTTTGCATTTAATGGTGTGATTTGTGTTTTTAAACATGTTGACATAAAGTAATTTATTATTTGGTAAAAAACCCTACAAGTTATAGTTCATGATGTAATGTTTAATTTATATAGACACACAACAAAAACAGGTGATACAAATCGAATTTAAGAACATGATAAATTTATTGTTTATGCATAAAATAATGAATGAATTACTCAAATTAAATGCATTGTGTGTCAAATGATGACCAATAACATGCAGCTGTTTTTCAACAAATCAAAATGTAGTCAAATTCTGAAACTAAAAAATGAAGCAGCAGTCCAACCTAGTGTGTGCTTTCTATCAGAAAAGCAGACAACACATGTTCAATCAACTTAAATTTCTCATATTTTCTTCTCAGACAATGATGCAAGAAACCAACAGATTTTTGCAAATAAAATTTGTCTTGAATGACAGACTTTTTTCATGCAAGCAAAATTCTAATGAATCTTTGAACAATTCAGAAGAAATACTTTTTTTTATAAGTACAGAATGTAATTGTACAATATTTTTACAGCAAATATACAATACAAGGAAGCCCTTGTTGTCGAAAATGATGGTAAAATATTTATATTGATATGCCATCTAATGTGTGAACGACATTTGGAATCATTTAGTTATGTACAAAGAACAAATTAAATTTCTTTATTTTGGTCATTTCCAAAAATTTTATTTCCACATTACCAATAGAACTTGAATATGAAAACATTTTACAATTATTAAACTTGAAAGACATATTCATTTACAGAGTTAGAAAAATATTTTAATTTTTTTTGTGCTCATGGCACAATATTTGAACACGAAATACATTTTTGTTTTTCTTATTTTATAACTATTAATTCTTTAGGATCAGATTTTTTTTATTTTTCATTTTAGCTAACCTTTTAGATTTTCTGACTGAATCAGTGCCCCTTAGTGAGTAGCGGGAAATAGGTTCATTTTTAAATACCAGATAAACTGGATTAAAGTTATATGTTAAAAATAATTTCAAATGATGATTATGGCTCAAACAATGAGTTTAAGCCAAACCATCCCCTCTTTTAACTATAACTGAGAGAACTCTTTTGTCATCACTTGATATAAGCACGATTACTCTTCTTAATTGCCAGTAAGAGTGAGGTTCAGCTGGATTCTTTATGATTACAAGATTATTCACCTTAATAATATTTTCATATTTGTTTTCATACAGATCCTTATATTCTCTTGAACTTAGAGAAGATATTCATTATATCATAATTTTTAAAATTTATTTACTAAATAGTTCTTTATCTCTAGAGATGTAATTATGTTTTTCTTTTGAGGGAGTTTAGACACAATAATACCGTCATGATCCATGTTTAACAACAAGTTTTCTTTAGAAAGAAGATATTGAAAGCTTATTGGAGATAATTATTTCCAAACCTGAATCAGAAAAACTGTGATAAGTTAGTGGCTGGGAATTTATTGCCTTTTGTATATCCGAAAGAATTGCGAGTAGTTCAAAATACTCCACATGAGATCTTTCTATAATAACATTTTTTTGACAGTCCTGATCATGCATTCCCATGTATTGGCCACCCAAACTGAATATAAAGGTATTGTGAGATGCTTAATGCAAAAGTAAGAAAATATGTCTAACAACTCTTTAGAGTCAAGAAATTCTTAATCAACTTGCATCCTGGGATAAAGGATTTTGCATTATAACTGCAAATGTGAGTAGGAATTTTGTAAGTTTTAGAGAAACTTATAAAGGTTAGCACAAATTTTAATAAGTTCAATATGAATTGCTCTGATATTCATACAGATAAAGATTAAAATTTACACCTTATTTCTGTAACCCTATTTTCAAATGGTTGGTATTAATGTAAAGTGATTTTCACGATGAAAAGAGATTTCTCTAAAATTAGAGAATATAATTATTTTTGTCAGGAAAGGTATCTGAAATGTTAACAAGTGGAAAAATCCAGTTACAGAGAATACTGAGTGCAAAATTATTTTTAAGCAAATTTATCAAAGTGATTAGAGTTAAAACATATGTCAGTGGGTTCTAACAATGTGTGGCCAAGGTCAAGATGTGGCCTTGACAATTTCCTGTGTACTAAATTACAAGGACAACTAATAAAAGCAGGCAGAAAAATAGAGGGTGTGTGTTTTTCCTTTTCTATTGGAAGTCGAAATGGTTAAATGTAATTGTTTTCATTTCGAGCTTTTGGTAAGAGTTATACAGTGAGGGAAATGGAAACCTTACCCTTCTCTTTCCCACCCTGTTTGGGGTGCTTGTTTAACAAAATCAGAATGTAGAATGAAATTAGTGAGTTGGCAGCCGGGTCTTGGAGAGACAGGTTGGAAAGAGATTTGAAATATGGTCAGCTTGAAAACTCACCTGCTGCTAGACAACAAAGAAAAAGACTGGAGAGAAAGTTGAATAGCTGATCATCCCATAGAAATAATACACCACGAATATTATCATGCTACTGAAATAACAGCCAACTGATTTTTTTTTTTTTGTTACTTATTTTGACTTGCTTGTATTCTTGTAATTATTCCATATATATAAATATATATAAGTCTACACTGTGTTGTTGTGGTCTTAGATATGGTTTTTGTCATATATCAATCCCTGACATGTCTAGAGCAGCCTTGCCAAGTGGTAATTAAGCAGCCGTGCTTTGGTTAATCTGAGATCAACAACACAGCATGGGTGGAATCAGTCAAAGGTCAGGGAGGTTGCCTGGCTGCATCCAGGAATCATATTATATTTGCACTGTTTTCATTTTTAATCATTAAATGTCTTGTAAAATCTATTCCTACATGAGAAAATGGCCTGATTAAGGTCACTCTATAGAAAGATTAGTTAATTTTGGATATTTAAATGAAAGTACATCAGATATTCTGTAAAGATTACAGCTGGAAATGTGATTTTTTTATAATCCGTCTGACCGTAGGAAGCCAAAACCCTGAGAGTTTCAAGCTACTAGAAGGGTACTAGAAATTCTCAGATGCTTGAATCCTTCATGCATATTCATTATGATTAGTCTTGTTAAGTCATGCTTTATTAACAACAATGCTGGTTAAATAATGACAAACTGATAGATTTTAGTTTTAGCTATTCTTCTACTGGAATAAATTTTCACCTTTTTTATAAAAAAAAAAATAAGCATTTTGTCATTTTCATTTTTTAAACTTTATCACAAGAAAGACCTGTCTAATATCAGCACAGAAAGTATATTTCTTACTTTGAAATGACATTATCAAATCTAACATATTGTTCATTAAATTACACCAGATTAAAGAGCTTCATTTTTAAGCAAACAAATACTGGTATAATTTTAGTGGTGGTCTGTTCATCACTTTTAATTACAGGCCTAAGAGGTATTCCTATAATCTTTAGGGGAAAATAGATATATGTTCCACGATTCCCTCATTTACCTGCTGATGAAAACCCCAAAGAGACAGTCTTATCCTGTATGATAATATTCATGCAAAGCCTGCCTACTGCATATGCCAAGACAAGAGCACACACCATTTTCACAGATTTGCTCACCAGCCAGAAAACGCCTCTCATGCATCAATCAAAACATACTGAATAAAGGACAAGCCTCATAGAATGTCTTCATGATCACAAGTTGAAAAACAACATGCACCCACCCCTAGTTGTTAAAAATCATGAGCAAGCCTGTAAGACTTCAACCTTTGACTCGAGTCATTCCAATTTGCTAACCAGAGAGCCATTATCAATCCAAGTAGGGTTGGAAAGCTAGCTTGAACATAGTTGGGGAAAGGACAATAGTTACTCTCATTTTTCCTTGGCCCATTTCATTCACATGGCAATTTTAAAGCTCTGTAAAGGAAGGGATGAATGAAAACTGAGCTCTCCCTGAATAAAATTATTTAAGTTTTTTGTTTTTACATTCTCAGTTTCTGCAATAGGTGGGTTGATGGTCTCCTTAACCATATCTGCTGCACTCCAAACCAGTTCTAATTATGATGAGCACTTTTTTGGTTTGGGGAAAATTCTGGGAATCTTCTATGTCATGTTTACCATATATTTTATCGACAGAATGTATTTTACTTCCTTTATCTTATTGTCATAGTTTCTTGCTCTCTCTCTGCCTGGGCTGGGGAAATGCTGCAGACTTCTTCCCCTAAATGATATGGTGATATGTCCCAGAAAGGGATATATATATATCAATAAGTGGTTGTTAAGTGGTTAAGGCAAATGTAACTGGGTAGGTCAATCTAATACGTAGACGTAATCATCATATGCAGTATCCTGAGACATAGTCATAGTCAGTAGACCTCTGGATCTCTAGTGGAAGATCTCTAGATCTCTCTCTCTCTCACACTCTTTGGACATCCTTGCCTTTGTCTATATTTATGGCTTACACCAGCTAATCACATTCCAGATGTATACATATTCATTACATCACCTCCCCCTGAGCTAAATTTTCCCGTGAAATTTAGCTTCAATATTTCTTCTCTTTAGGGTCTGGACTTAATCGATCAACTTTTTCCTCAGTCTTTTTCACCTCAATCCTTCATGCTGTGGTGGCATTTTACACACTGATATTTCTGGCCTTGAGGTTGGGAATACTTCCATTGGCAAGCGTTTAATTTTGGGAACAGGAATTTCAAATGTGTCATACAGGACTTCCATTGGAATTTCTTCAGTGTTTTCTATGATATCTGTAGTGTGTCTGGGTCTCAATTGGTTTCAACGTCTTTTACACCCAAATGTTTCCCCTTTTATATCATATATGACCTGTCCAATTCTTTTGATTATAATTCCTTGTTCCCAAAACATTTTTCCAGCCCTAAAGTTCTTAAAAAAACTTTTTAACCTGGCTTATATGCTTTAGTCATTTGCTTTTCTTTTTTTGCAGTTTTCTTTGCCGGACTAGGCAACAGCCTGTCGAATGCAGAGCATATTTTCCTTGCAAACATTAACTCTGCTGGCGATAATCCTGACGTATTTGGGTTTGGTGTGATCCTATGTACTGCCAAGAATTTTTGAATATTTCTTTCATTTCATTCTTTCACTTTTCTTTAACACTCATTTGAAGGTGTCCACAAATTTTTCCACCTGTCCATTCGATCTTGGGTGATATACTGGCATTGTCACGTGATCAATGGACAATGATGCACAGAATTCTTTGAATTCTCTTCCTGTAAGCTGCGTTCCATTGTCGCTGACTAAAGTTTTTGGGATACCAAAGTGACTAAAAATTTCGTTAAGTGTTTATTGTATTTGTTGCCATTGGATGTCTGCACTTAATAATTTCTGGCCACTTAGTGAAACTGTCCACCACAATTAGATAATAAGATCCATTTATGGGTCTTGCATAGTTGATATGCAATTGAGTCCATGGAACATCTGTCTTTGGCCATGGCTGAATCTTTACCGGTGGATCTCTTGCTGTCAGTTGACATCCTCTGCACTATTTTACCACATTTTCTATGTCTTGGTCCATCCTCAACCAATAAGTATAGTTTCTCTTTAGAGATTTCATTCTTAAAACCCCTGGATGGCCAGTGTGAAACTCTTTTAGAATTTTCTTTTGCAGAGTAGCCGACATTACAACTCTATCTGCGTATAGTAATACCTGAGTGCAGATTGAAAATGGTAGCACACTACTTCCTTTCTTAGGTTTCTCTATTAATCCAACTTGCTTTTTCATTTTTTTAATGAAATTATTGTTCTCCGCTGCTTTTTTCACATCTTCGAGAGTAACTGGTATTTCTCTAATAGTGTTGCATGCCAGACTCGACAATTCACTTTCATCTCTTAGCGACGCTATTACTGTCTTCCAACAGTTCCATATATTCAAGTATCAATCTTGATGACCCATTGGCATGACCTAGCTTCTTTGCAGGCACATATTCTCATTTGAAATTATAATTTAATAGAATTACACCCCAATGTCCTAGTCGATTTGCCATGTGAGATGGTATACCTTTTTTTTTTCCAAAATATTGATAACAGTGGTTTGTGGTCTGTTTGTAGAGTAAACTCTCTTCTGTATAGAAACCTGTGAAATTTTTTCACAGCATAAATTATTGATAAACTCTCCTTTTTGATTTGGCTGTAACTTTGTTCAGCGGACAGTAACATTCTCGAGGCTTTGTAAAACTGTTGTCAAATTTATGAAGCAATGCAGCACCTAGTCCTTCATTACTGGCATCTGCTGCTACAATAATTTTCTTCTTTGGGTTGAAATGCACCAACGATAGGTCTGATAATAGACAGCTTTTTATTTTTTAAAAGCCTGTTCGCATTTTTTCGACCATATTCACTTTGCGCCCTTTTACAACAACTCATTTAAAGGAGCTCTCATATCATACATTTTTAGGATATAAATGCTATAGTAGCTTACTAATCCCAAGAATGCCTGGAGTTTAGCCAAATTATCGGGTGCTGGCATATATTTTATAGCCTCAGCCTTTCTGGATCCGGTTTTCTTCATCTACTGTTAATAATCTGACCTAAATATTTTATCTTCTTTAAGAAGAACTCACATTTTCCATCACTCAGCTTGAATGCATATTCCTCAATTCTCTGAAATGCTGCTTTAATATGCGTTTTGTGTTTTGCCTCGTTTTCACTTTTAATCAAAATGTCATCTAGATATGTGATTGCATACTCCATACCAGCCAACATTGTATCCATTATTTGCTGTAATAGGCATGGAGCTACCTTCAATCCAAATGGAAACCGATTTAATTTAAACATTTTTTTATGGGTGTTTATTTTCAGGTACTTCAAACATTCTTCACTGACTTTAACCTGAAGATAAGCCTCCGACAAGTCCAACTTTGAAAACACTCTACCTTTGTTCAATTTTGTGAATATATCCTCAGGAGATGGCAAAAGGGTATGCATGGTCTTTCAAACAGTCATTTAAGCCTGTCAAAAAATCAGCACACACTCTGATTTTTCAGTTTTCCTTTTTTATATATACGGCTGGAGATGCCCAATCTGAATAATCAACTTTTGAAATTAAGCCACTTTTCTCCAACCTTTCTAATTCTTCATTTATCTGTCTAGTGCTGAAAATGTTACATTTCTCTTCGGTGCAAAAATTGATTTGACATTTTCTTTCATTTCAAAGTTGATTTCTGTTTTTGTGCACAGACCTAAACCTTCTGAAAAAATGTGCCGGGGATTCTTTTTTTCAAATCTGTATTAAATCTTTCTATCATCTTTGACCTATTGTTCTCCATGACATTAATTTCATTACAGAAAGAATACTAGTAATTCCCATGAGTTAAATAATACAATCCAGTATAAAACAAAGAAGTTTTCTGAACCAGGGAGCACATATACTTTTGATTTGTGAATTTTTCCCATGAATGAAATGTTACATTTTAATTCTTCTTTAAACTTCAGTCTTTTTCCTGATACTCCCCTAGTAATTTTGTCTGTGTTAGTCACCATGGGTAACCAATTTTTTCCATGTTTGCTGTTTATTCTCGAAATGTCACTTCCAGAATCAAGTAATAATTTTACAGTTTTACCATTTATTTTTACATTGAGGTATTTTTTACCCTCCTCAATTTCATTTTTCGAGCAAATTTCATTCATCTTTGTTTGCAACTTTCTTTTCTTTTCTCTGCTTTGCCCAACAATGAGAACTTCTATGGCCTACACATCCACAATTAAAGCATTTTTATTAAAGCATTTTTTTATCTTTAAAGAAACAATCTTTGTTTATAAGCTGTCCTCCACACGAAATACATATCATTTTCCTTTCTTTATTTTGTCACCACTTTTGTTGTCTTACAGTTTTTACTTGTGAAATGTTCTTCTCCTCAATCTGAGTATTGTCTTTTATGTTTATAAGTCGCTGACATTCTTCCATTACTTTTTGTAGCATAATCTCTGGATCCTGTTCCATGATTCGTGACCTAATTTCTTTGTCCATCGGCGTTGTTAGCCCTTGAACAAAAATTAAGCTTAAACATGCCACTTGCCAATTCATTTAATTTAAATCCTTCACACAGTTCATTAACTATACCTGCATATATGACAAAATCATCATCCTCTTCTTTTACGATATTCAGACACTTATATCATTAAAATCTGACTAAATCATAGCAGATATTAAAAAAAAATCCCTAAAAACCTCATCTTTTGGCATTAAATAACCCATAGTGGTTGATATGTCGTTAAACAAAACTCAAACTCAAATCCATTTACACAAAATAGATTTTTATAGAAACATATACATAAAAATAAACATTTTTTTAATGAAAAATGTTACCAACGAGACATATTTGAAGGAAAAAATATTACCAACGAGACATATTTGAAGGAAAAAATATTACCAACGAGACATATTTGAAGGAAAAAATATTACCAACGAGACATATTTGAAGGAAAAAATATTACCAACGAGACATATTTGAAGGAAAAAATATTACCAATGAGACATATTTGAAGAAACAAATATTACCAACGAGACATATTTGAAGGAAGAATATTACCATGCAGATATATTTGAAGGAAGAATTTTTTTTTTTTTTTTAATTGTGTCACCCCAAGCAAGGCATTCCACTGCCACTATAGTGCAGGGGGTTACATAGAGGGATTGGGTATGGGAAATGTCAGAAGGAGGGTGATAGACGACTTAGGATGTACATAGGGAGAGAGTTGGAGAGAGTGGGTGTGAGTTAGTGTGTTAGGAGGTGTCTATTGACCTTATATTTAAACTCCTGGAGGTTGTAGCCGTCGGGGAAGCAAGCATGCTGTAGGGAATTCCACAGGCGGGAAGTGCGAGGAAAGAAGCTGTTGGAGTAGAAATTGTGGTTACATTTCATCGGTTTCACTGTAAAAGGGTGGGACCTAGTTGCCAATCTAGTATCTCATGCAAATTCACATCTAGGGAGCACCAGTGATTTAAGTTCGTCAGAGCAGAAGCCATGAAAGTATTTATAGAAGAGGCACAGGGAAGCCACGTCACACCGGTGAGAGAGATACTGCAGGCAGTCAGCCAAGTCGGTATCAATCACATTACAGATTCTTCGCTGTATTTTGTCAAGAACCCTGAGGAGAATAGAAGGGGCACCCGATCAGATGTGGCAGCAGTACTCAATACACGGGCGGATAGTGGAATTATATAATTGCAGGATAGATTCAGGCGGAAAGAATTTCCAGGCACTGCACAGAGAGCCGACTTTCATAGCTGTGGATTTAGCGTAGTCATTCCACTTGAGGTTCGCTGAGAGTGTCAGGCCAAGCAGGCGTAGTGATTTACTCTCTGGGAGGCAAGCCTGTTCCATGCTAATGGGAGGGATGTGCTGTTGTCTGTGGTGGTTAATTGACAGCAGCTTCATTTTGGAAGAATTGAATTTTACGAGCCATTTCTTATCCCAATCCACCACGGATTGGAGGTCCTCAAGCTCGGCAGCGAGGTTCGCCTTGTCACCAACACCAGATTTTTGATCAAGGCGAGAGTAAACTGGTATCATCGGCGTACATGCCTACTTGTGATCTTATGGCATCAGGGAGATCATTGATATAGATTAGAAAGAGCGTAGGACCTAAGATAGAGTCTTGGGGTACACCCACATTTGTAGGGTAGTTCTGGGAGTCATGTCCGTTTAATACCACCTTCACAGTGTGGTTATAGAGGAATGACCGGATTAAGTCCAACAAAAGTCCAGTTATGCCATAGATTTGCAGTTTCCGTAGAAGGCCGGCATGCCATACTCTGTCAAATGCTTTAGAGATATCCAAGGCGACGGTTCAAGCTTCACCATTCTTATTGAGAGCCTGGTATATATACTCGGTGATGGTCATTAGCAGATCAGCAGTGGACCTGGTGAAGCGGAAGCCATACTGTTTGTCCAAGAGGAGCCCGTGGGCTGTGAGATGCTGAACGACCTCGGCATTGATAATGGCTTCGAACACTTTGCTGAAGATCGGAAGAAGGCTGATGGGGCGGTAATTTGCGGGGTCCGATGGTTCACCAGTGTTCTTGAATATTGGAACCACAGAAGAAGACTTCCAACAGGCAGGGAAGCAGGAGGAAGATAGGCAGAGGTTGTAGAGCTTAGAAAGGATAAAGGAGAGTTCAGGGGCATAATTCTTCAAAACTATGATTGGGATTCCATCCCCACCACTTGCTTTGAGTCCAGTTTTGAGATTATGCTAGAAATCAGCGAGGGCGTGATGTGGACATCATTCAATTAGGCCTTAGTTCTAGATGGGAAATTGGGTATATGGATTCCAGACGAATCCAGAGTCGAATTGGTCGAGAATCTATGGGCAAAGCATTCAGCCTTGTCCAGTGAGGAGGTGAGGAGCTCAAACTCATTTATTAGTGGGGATATTGAGGACTTACTCTTGCTAAACATGCGTTTGCAGAGGCGCCAGTAGTCTTTGGTACCGAACTTGGAGGATGCTATGCACTGCTTCATCCTGGCAGCAAACAGCATCTTAGCTTCGTTAAGTATCTTTTTACACTTATTATGAGCTGAGGCGAAAAGGTGCCTGTTTTGGTCCAACACGTGGCTATGATAAAGCTGGAAGAAGTGATTCCGGTGGGCAATGGCGGCCGAGCAAGCAGGCGAGAACCAGGGAGACGAATGGGATTTAAGCTGAAATTTCCTGGCAGGGATGAATGCATCGATGCCAGCCTTAACCCAGTCTCTGATGAACAGTCTTTGATGGGAAGACGAAAAACATTGTTCCAAGGGACGTTGCAGAGGAAGTCACGGAACGAATCCCAGTCTGCTCTTTGATAGCAGTAGGATATTCTGTTGGTCTGGGTTTCTTGGGTAGGGGTGGAGTGGAAGGAGATATTGACAGAAACTACGGCGTGGTAGTGAAGCAGAGGTATAGTAGCGAGTCCCTTCCGTTAGGGCTATTGGAGAAATGTGTGGGGAAGTCCACCACTTGCATAAGGGATTGGGAGATCGAAAAATTAAAGGTGTGGACACCAGCAGGGTCGGTTACAGAGTTTTCAAGCCACTTAGTGTGGTGGGCGTTAAAGTCGCGAAACACGAAAATATGGGCAGATGGGTGCGAAGAAATGGCCTTGTCGATATTGTCAGAGATGCTGTCAAGTACCGAACAGTCAGAGGAGGAGGGAGAGCGGTAGAGGAAGAAGAGATAGCTAACAGAGCTTAGAAGTGAGAAACGGAAGCACATGAAAGACTGGTCCAGGGATTCGAGAGATGTTACTCTAGCTAGGGGGAGGTGTTCACTGACATATACACCAAGCCCATGCATATGGATGTTGGAGTCCTTCCTGAAGAGGGGAAGGTAACCAGGAACATAGAACTCAGAGGAGGGGATAGACAGGTCAAGGTTAGTTTCACATAGGGCTAAGATATCAGGTGAGTTAGTTTGGAGGAATGCTTCTATGCTATAAAAGTTAGTGCGGATACTGCGTATGTTAGTGAAAGAGACACAGAGAGGTTTGGGCATTTTCTGAGTAGCTGGTTTAATTTTGGTATTTTGTTTGTTCTCTTTCATGGTGTTTTGGTTGAGGAGAGAGGAGTAGTGGAGAATCAGTTGGTTACTATTTGCAGCATGTGAGGAATAGAGACTGGCGCAGCCTGCAGCATAATGTGGTCTCGGGATTGCCCACCGGAGGTTCATGAAGGGACGCCCATCCATGCGCGATATATTACCACAGAGACATATTTGAAGGAAGAATATTACCACGGAGACATATTCGAAGGAAGAATTTTACCACGGAAACATATTGGAAGGAAGAATATTAGCAACGAGACATATTGGAAGGAAGAATATTACCAATATTGGAGGACATATTGGAAGGAAGAATATTACCAACGAGACATATTGGAAGGAAGAATATTACCAACGAGACATATTGGAAGGAAGAATATTACCAACGAGACATATTGGAAGGAAGAATATTACCAACGAGACATATTCATGGGAAGAATATTACCAACGAGACATATTGGAAGGAAGAATATTACCAACGAGAAATATTCATGGGAAGATTATTACCAACGAGACATATTGGAAGGAAGAATATTAGCAACGAGACATATTGGAAGGAAGAATATTACCAATGAGACATATTGGAAGGAAGAATATTACCAACGAGACATATTGGAAGGAAGAATATTACCAACGAGACATATTCATGGGAAGAATATTACCAACGAGACATATTCATGGGAAGAATATTACCAACGAGACATATTCGTAGGAAGAATTCACCCTGAGTAAGGCGGTAATGCCACTGATGTACAGGGGGCTACGTAAGAGTGAAAAGATTGGAAAAGAGAAAACCGGAAACCACATCCTAAACAGGGAACAAAGGATGAGCCTCTTCACCTGTTCAGTAGACGTGGGTTGTGTGTGAACCGGGCGATAGTTTAGTCTATCTACTCCAATTGAAAAAAAAGAAAAAGTAGTGAAAAGATTGGAAAAGAGAAAACCGGAAACCACATCCTAAACAGGGAACAAGGGATGAGCCTCTTCACCAGTTCAATAGACGTGGGTGTAGTGTGAACTGGGTGATTTGCATGATTTCCTGCATTATTTGCAATGATGTTGTCATATATTATGGCAGAGTATACATGAAGTGGATTATGCCAAGTTGAACATTGAGAACCAATATTTACAGGGCAGATTTGAGCATGTAAAAAGATCAAGGACCAAACATGAATTCTAATCTACAAATGTATGAAAAGAAATTCTGTAAGTAATTTGATAAACTGACAGATAAAAATTTTGTAATAAAAATAGTTCCAAGTTTTGATGATCATGTTTCTTCAAAGTATTTCAGATTGACTTTTTTATTTCCTTTATTCCTTTACCAGTTGATATCTGGGAAAAAATATATGTGTAAAGTAATGTTTATTCAACTGAACCTTGATTTTTAAAGGAATATGTGTAATGTAATGTTTATTCAACTAAACTTCAATCTTTAGAGGAATATGTATTGGGTAATGTTTATTCAACTAAACTTCAATCTTTAGAGGAATATGTGTTAGGTAATGTTTATTCAACTATTTCAGGAATGTGTTAGGTAATGTTTATTCAACTAAACTTCCATCTTTAGAGGAATATGTGTTAGGTAATGTTTATTCAACTAAACTTCAATCTTTAGAGGAATATATTGTTAGGTAATGTTTATTCAACTAAACTTCAATCTTTAAAAGAATATGTGTTAGGTAATGTTTATTCAACTAAACTTCAATCTTTAGAGGAATATGTGTTAGGTAATGTTTATTCAACTAAACTTCAATCTTTAGAGGAATATGTGTTAGGTAATGTTTATTCAACTAAACTTCAATCTTTAGAGGAATATGTGTTAGGTAATGTTTATTCAACTAAACTTCAATCTTTAGAGGAATATGTGTTAGGTAATGTTTATTCAACTAAACTTCAATCTTTAGAGGAATATGTGTTAGGTAATATTTATTCAACTAAACTTCAATCTTTAAGGAATATGTGTTAGGTAATGTTTATTCAACTAAACTTCAATCTTTAGGAATATGTGTTGCTTAGGTAATGTTTATTCAACTAAACTTCAATCTTTAGAGGAATATGTGTTAGGTAATGTTTTATTCAACTAAACTTCAATCTTTAGAGGAATATGTGTTAGGTAATGTTTATTCAATAAACTTCTATCTTTTTAGAGGAATATGTGTTAGGTAATGTTTATTCAACTAAACTTCAATGCTTTAGAGGAATATGTGTTAGGTAATGTTTATTCAACTAAACTTCAATCTTTTAGAGGAATATGTGTTAGGTAATGTTTATTCAACTAAACTTCAATCTTTAGAGGAATATGTGTTAGGTAATGTTTATTCAACTAAACTTCAATCTTTAAGGAATATGTGTGGGTAATGTTTATTCAACTAAACTTCAATCTTTAGAGGAATATGTGTTAGGTAATGTTTATTCAACTAAACTTCAATCTTTAGAGGAATATGTGTTAGGTAATGTTTATTCAACTAAACTTCAATCTTTAGAGGAATATGTGTTAGGTAATGTTTATTCAACTAAACTTCAATCTTTAGAGGAATATGTGTTAGGTAATGTTTATTCAACTAAACTTCAATCTTTAAGAGAGAGGAATATGTGTTAGGTAATGTTTATTCAACTAAACTTCAATCTTTAGAGGAATATGTGTTAGGTAATGTTTATTCAACTAAACTTCCAATCTTTAGAGGAATATGTGTTAGGTAATTTTTATTCAACTAAACTTCAATCTTTAGAGGAATATGTGTTAGGTAATGTTTATTCAACTAAACTTCAATCTTTAGAGGAATATGTGTTAGGTAATGTTTATTCAACTAAACTTCAATCTTTAGAGGAATATGTGTTAGGTAATGTTTATTCAACTAAACTTCAATCTTTAGAGGAATATATGTGTTAGGTAATGTTTATTCAACTAAACTTCAATCTTTAGAGGAATATGTGTTAGGTAATGTTTATTCAACTAAACTTCAATCTTTAGAGGAATATGTGTTAGGTAATGTTTATTCAACTAAACTTCAATCTTTAGAGGAATATGTGTTAGGTAATGTTTATTCAACTAAACTTCAATCTTTAGAGGAATATGTGTTAGGTAATGTTTATTCAACAAACTTCAATCTTTGGGAATATGTGTTGGGTAATGTTTATTCAACTAAACTTCAATCTTTAGAGGAATATGTGTTAGGTAATGTTTATTCAACTAAACTTCAATCTTTAGAGGAATATGTGTTAGGTAATGTTTATTCAACTAAACTTCAATCTTTAGAGGAATATGTGTTAGGTAATGTTTATTCAACTAAACTTCAATCTTTAGAGGAATATGTGTTAGGTAATGTTTATTCAACTAAACTTCAATCTTTAGAGGAATATGTGTTAGGTAATGTTTATTCAACTAAACTTCAATCTTTAGGAATATGTGTTAGGTAATGTTTATTCAACTAAACTTCAATCTTTAGAGGAATATGTGTTAGGTAATGTTTATTCAACTAAACTTCAATCTTTAGAGGAATATGTGTTAGGTAATGTTTATTCAACTAAACTTCAATCTTTAGAGGAATATGTGTTAGGTAATGTTTGGTAGCTAAACTTCAATCTTTAGAGAATATGTGTTAGGTAATTTTTATTCAACTAAACTTCAATCTTTAGAGGAATATGTGTTAGGTAATGTTTATTCAACTAAACTTCAATCTTTAGAGGAATATGTGTTAGGTAATGTTTATTCAACTAAACTTCAATCTTTAGAGGAATATGTGTTAGATAATGTTTATTCAACTAAACTTCAATCTTTAGAGGAATATGTGTAAAATAACATTTATTGAAATAAAACTCGACCTTTAGAAGAATTTGTGTAATGTTTATTAAACTAAATCTCGATCTTTAGAGAAATTGAAACTAGGAAAACTGAGTGATTGAAGGTATTACTGAAAACTAGCTGCAAAATCTGTTCCAAGAACTACAAAATCATATTACTCTTTGTATGTGTATTGAGGGTGGACATGTTGAAAATTAACAAACCCAATAATAAATTTAAATACTTCTTTCTTATTCTTTTCACACATTCTTTCTATTATGTATAGTTACAAAATACATGCATCGGATGGGAAATAAAACAAGAATTTACTACTCTGGAAACCTAGTCATGGTGCAAGATTGGTGAGTCTCCCAGCAACTATCTAATTGACTAGCTATGTTATGACACAGAATGTTACCCAAATGACTTTCTAACCTTGATATTACCAACGAGACATATTTGAAGGAAGAATATTACCAACGAGACACATTTGAAGGAAGAATATTACCACCGAGACACATTTGAATGAAGAATATTACCACCGAGACAAATTTGAATGAAGAATATTACCACCGACACATTTGAGGGAAGACTATTACCAGCGAGACATATTAGAGGGAAAAATATTACCACCGAGACACATTAGAGGGAAGAATATTACCACCGAGACACATTTGAGGGAAGAATATTACCGAGACATTTGAAGGAAGAATATTACCACCGAAACACATTTGAGGGAAGAATATTACCACCGAGACACATTTGAAAGAATATTACCACCTGAGACACATTTGAAAGAAGAATATTACCACCGAGACACATTTGAGGGAAGAATATTACCACAGAGACACATTTGAAAGAAGAATATTACCACAGAGACACATTTGAGGGAAGAATATTACCACCAGAGACACATTTGAGTGAAGAATATTACCACCGAGACACATTTGAAAGAAGAATATTACCACAGAGACACATTTGAAGGAAGAATATTACCACCGAAATACATTTGAGGGAAGAATATTACCACCGAGACACATTTGAAAGAAGAATATTACCACCGAGACACATTTGAAAGAAGAATATTACCACCGAGATATTTGAGGGAAGGATATTACCACCGAAACACATTTGAGGGAAGAATATTACCACCGAGACATTTGAATGAAGAATATTACCACCGAGACAAATTTGAATGAAGAATATTACCACCGACACATTTGAGGGAAGAATATTACCAGCGAGACATATTAGAGGGAAGAATATTACCACCGAGACACATTTGAGGGAAGAATATTACCGAGACATTTGAGGGAAAAATATTACCAGCGAGACACATTTGAATGAAGAATATTACCACCGAGACACATTTGAATGAAGAATATTACCACGTGACACATTTGAATGAATATTACCACCGAGACATTTGAATGAAGAATATTAGCACAGAGACACATTTGAATGAAGAATATTACCACCGAGACACATTTGAATGAAGAATATTACCACCGAGACACATTTGAATGAAGAATATTACCACCGAGACACATTTGAATGAAGAATATTACCACCGAGACACATTTGAATGAAGAATATTACCACCGAGACACATTTGAATGAAGAATATTACCACCGAGACACATTTGAATGAAGAATATTACCACCGAGACACATTTGAATGAAGAATATTACCACCGAGACACATTTGAATGAAGAATATTACCACCGAGACACATTTGAATGAAGAATATTACCACCGAGACAAACATTTGAATGAAGAATATTACCACCGACACATTTGAGGGAAGAATATTACCAGCGAGACATATTAGAGGGAAGAATATTACCACCGAGACAAATTAGAGGGAAGAATATTACCACCGAGACACATTTGAGGGAAGAATATTACCGAGACATTTGAGGGAAAAATATTACCAGCGAGACACATTTGAATGAAGAATATTACCACCGAGGCACATTTGAATGAAGAATATTACCACGTGACACATTTGAATGAAGAATATTACCACCGAGACATTTGAATGAAGAATATTAGCACAGAGACACATTTGAATGAAGAATATTACCACCGAGACACATTTGAATGAAGAATATTACCACCGAGACACATTTGAATGAAGAATATTACCACCGAGACACATTTGAATGAAGAATATTACCACCGAGACACATTTGAATGAAGAATATTACCACCGAGACACATTTGAATGAAGAATATTACCACCGAGACACATTTGAATGAAGAATATTACCACCGAGACACATTTGAATGAAGAATATTACCAACAAGACACATTTGAGGGAAGAATATTACCACCGAAACACATTTGAGGGAAGAATATTACCACCGAAATACATTTGAGGGAAGAATATTACCACCGAAATACATTTGAGGGAAGAATATTACCACCGAAATACATTTGAGGGAAGAATATTACCACCGAGACACATTTGAATGAAGAATATTACCACCAAGACACATTTGAGGGAAGAATATTACCACCGAGACACATTTGAGGGAATATTTGTAAGAATATTACTACCAAGACATATTTGAATGAATATACCACCGAGACATTTAAAAAAAAAAAATTACCAACGAGACACTTTTTTAAGGAAAAATATTACCGACGAGACCTATTTGAATGAAAAATATTACCGATGAGACCTATTTGAATGAAAAATATTACCGACGAGACCTATTTGAAGGCAAAATATTACCGATGGGACATATTTGAAAGGAAAAATATTACCTACGAGACATATTTGAAAGGAAAAATATTACTGACGGGCCAGTTTTGAAAGGAAAGCAATACCGACAAGCCAGTTTTGAAAGAAAAACAATACCGACGAGCCAGTTTTGAAAGAAAAACAAAGGAAAAATTATTGCCATATTGAATTTAAGTAAAAAAAAAATACCACCAATTCATTTTTTAATACAAAACTTGGAGTCATTTTCAGTTTTCTAATATAAAAAAAATTTTCATTAAAATCTGACTAAATCAACCTTCTCACTATAACTGAACATCAAAAAAAATACCTTAAAACCTCATCTTTTTGTCATTAAATAACACACAGAGGATGATATGCCATTAAACAAAACTCAGACTCCAGAGACCTTATTCTCTGAACAGGAACATGACCAGCATGCTGGATTTTGGCTGGTCACTGTGATTGTCATTTTCAGGCTCATTACATTGAAACTGTTGGGGACAGAGAGAAAGGCTCCCAATCAAGTATGATGTCAAAACCCCATACCCCATTCAGGTTATCATAGCTGGCATTTTGTATTTGTAGTATTTGTTTGTACTTAGGCTGGTCCAATAATGTGAGGTGGAACCTTGAACACTGCTATCCTATGCTTGTCGTCATGCTCGGTTTTCAAGATCAAACTTTTTAGGATCAGATGGCTGATTTTATGCAGTCTTTGGGCATGAGTAACAGTATGTTCCACATAAAAAAGCCCGATCACTTAATTATCCTTTGGGACTTAACCCCCAGAGACTCTAGTGACTTAACTACTGTGTCTTTTTCCAAAAGTCCACCTTCTTTTATAAGGTGTGCATAACTATTGGACCACTCCAAAATACTCTGCAATGTTGATTTTTTTTCACAAAAAATAAAAATAAATGTATGTAAATAAAATGAAAAGAAAAATTTAAATAAAGTTTAGATACAGAAGTTTTTACATGAAATAAAGGAAAAAACAAATTAACAAGAGAGTAATTTAAATACAGAAAACTGTCAACACTGATTTTTTTTTTTTGTTTGCTGAATTTAAAGAAAGAAAAATAGAAAGTTTGAAAGGCATACACTAAAAAATGAAATGATGCATAAGTTTTGCTGAACAAAAGTTAGAAATACAAACTCTGATACATTAGAGAAAATCTTAAAATTTTTTCACCTGCAGACTTCAACTGGTCACATTACTAACTTGCTGACACCAGCAGAAAAAAGTGAATATTTATTGTACATAAAAAATACAAATGTGGCACAAGGTCAAAAGAGAGAAATGGGGTAGGCTGGTCGTCACTTGTCTAACTTTAACTTAACTAGTTACATTCACTGACCAAGCATACATTATAATAAATCTTTTCACCACAGTACCTCATTTATAGAGTAAATATATTCATACCATAATCACCAAAACAACATGTGTTCTCCATGAAATCCTAAACTAATTCTCCACATTTACAAGCATGTAGCGGGGGTGGAGATAAAGAATACAAATGATTTTTATTTACAAAATAATGAATATAATGCAATGACTAGGTGAAATATTATACAGTGAGAATGTTAGTATGGGATCTTCCCCATGGCTAAATGTGGCAAAAAAGCAAGTAAATTGGTAAAAAAATATGGTGGGAACATGTAGAAAGGTTAAAGTATAACTAAAAAAGAACAAAAATAAAAATGTAAAACGTGAAATGATCTCACCACTCCAGAGAACTATGCCTTCTGTTACATAAACAGGAGTGAGAAGGAGAATGAAAACAAAATGATGGGGACAAAAAGTCATCCACCTTTCAGCAAAGACCTCAGAAGATCTTGACCTTCAGCTAGTGTATGAAGAATGCAACCTGGTAATGGGAAGAGAAAGACACTGATCTGTGAACTTTCTATCCTCATTGTCCATATCACCATTCTCCACACTGTTAGCAAGCAGAAAAGCACAGTGTTTCCTCCTGTCTACTAACAAGCTCGCATACAACAAACATAACTGGCATCAAAGGTACAGAATTGTCCACACAGCATGCAAACTATATAGCCATCAACAAGCTCACATAATGGGCATATGACCAGCAGTGAAAGACTCACAAAGCAAACATACAACTGAGCAATCAATGAAAGAAAATGTACACAATGGACTCCTCCCTTCCACCACACTGGATGCATTCTGAGGAAGCGACCAGTCTCTCTGCAAAATACTTTTTGCTAACCCTGGGTGTGTTCTGAATCATCAGCCAGATGAGTGGTGCTTCATTGTTAGTGAGTCATTTCAAGGCCACAAGGCCATAGAGAGCAAAACTCACCCCCACTTCATCAGACTGATAACTTCTATCAGATTGTCATAGCAGTCCTCTCAACTAATATGGTGGCACTTGCAATAGGAGGAACACTTTGAGGCAAAAAGTGGGCCTTCCACTTAATGTAGTGCATGCTCCTCAAGAGCAAAAACGTTTTTTGAGCATCCTCTTTCTAGAAGGAGCCGTTCCCATGATACACATCCGATCCAGGAGATGCAGTCATAAAGTATCTTAATATGCTTCTATGTTTGGCATTCCTAGACAGCCCTTGGATGGATAGAAGCAGCAGACCTTGCAACGTACCATAGGAGCTTTGATCAACATCTTTTCTGGGGTTGCAAAGAGGGCTTTAACATTCCTGCTGAGTCCCTTGTTGCCCATTAAGACAGGGTAGGAAAAATTGTCACTTCAAATGCAAGACAAATAAAAAAATATCAATCTTAGAATAAAAAATTCTATAATATTCAAATCAGTGTAAATAGAGAAAAAACGTGCTCACTCATAATTGAACCCTCAATTACTATGCAAAAGAAGCAGAAGGCAGTGAACAAGCAAAAAAAAAAAAACAACTGTAGAATGTTTACAACATAACGGAGACCCAACCACTAGTCACATGCTAATTAGTCACAAGCTAAGGAATGACAGTGATTGGTCTATGTAACATCTAAGTGGCAGCATGATGGAGTAATTAAGGAATTGGAGAGCCGAGTTTGAATTCCAGATGAATTCATTACATCCATTGACCTTGGGAAAGGCATGAATCCATCTCTTCTACCCCCAGCTATGGGTAAATAGCAGGACAGACCATGTTCTATAGCCTTGGTTGGTAACCAGTTTACTGCAAGAATTAGCAACCTACTGCAGGAAAATATTCACTTCACATGTAGTCGGGAACCACTTGTGATGCTAAAAGTCCCATGAAACTTCTTCTAGAGAAGAAGCCGGCTCAACCTGCCCAGGGTGAATTCCGCCACAAGTAAGTGCAAGCATGTATGTTACATTTAAGGTATTGGAATAATCACTCCAATTACAAAAAAAAAAACAAGATCAAGAAGGACTACAGTCATCCCTCAATACAGCAAATGACCTAACCTTGTAAGTTAAAATAAATTCTTATAAGAGTCTAGGAGCTAAATTCACACAGTGTTTTAGATAATGATTTTTTAAAAGTAGTTTAAGTAAAACTAATCAATGCAAATGAAATATGCTCTTTTACAATAAAAATTATACTGCTGCATAAGGTCATCAAAAAAGAAAACTACGTATAAAATGTGGGAAAGGAGAAAATACTTCTCTGAATAGTTTTCAAAGAATTGGTACAGTTTTTGAAGCAAAGTTTGTGGTAATAGTGAAGAACAGAACAATCAAACCAGTTAAAGACTTTTCTTTGATGTAGGAGTGACTTTGATGTTCCTTCCAATTCTCATCTGTTGGTTGTCAAAATTCTTCTGTATTGTCTTTTTTCCTGAGCCTGAGTGACCTGTGTCCCAGTAGCAGATATTTTATAACCTCCAGGTAGGCTCCAAATTCCCTTTTCAGAATTCGGAGAGAAACCTTTTGGTCAGTTCTGGATGAAAAGCAAATGCAGCTGTTTTTCCACAAATTGAAATGTATTAAAATTATTTTTTAAATTCAAAAATTAAGCTAGAGACATAAAAATTAAGCAGCATTTGCTTTCTCTCAGAAAAGCAGATGACACATGCTCAAGCGGCTTAAATTTCTAATAGACAAAAATGTACTTGTGTGAATTACTGTGTCATCAGAGTGCTGTATCATTTTCTAGTGGGTCAGAATGTGGCACACTCTGGAAAATATGTCAGTAGCATACAAAAAGAGAGATCAGTGGTTGGTATTCAAATTCTGTGGTTTTCCAATGTTCCATGTTGAATTGATTTTGTTTGGATGGTCTGATTTGTATTGCTGTGATCTTTGTGCAGAAAATTTTAATATAAGAAGCTTTGATTTGTAAAGTTTTGTACTGATGCTGGTGAAATTGCTAATAACTGTTGACTGCATGTTTTGCAAGAACTTTTAAAGATATCTAGTATTATTGTTGATTTTTTCTCGGGGATACAGCTATCATACTTGCAGATGTCTGTTTATATCTTTGAAGAATGAAAGGTCAGTGGTTTAATTTGGAATTATTTCTGTTGAGCCTAGGAGAAACAGTGTTGTTCAAAATTGAGAATGGTTTATTTGTGAATTCTTGGCAGTATTTTTAAAGAAAATGTGCTATGTTCTGCAGGCTTCAAACTTGTAAGATGAAAGTCATATTTTTTGTTTTAGGGGAAAATGTTTTTTTATGTCTTCCAGTGTAGGTAGAAGTTAGGCATGATTGTGCCTAAGAGAAAGAAAGTGTTAAGCAAAGGCAGTAGAGATTAAATGAGGGTTGCTCACCTCATGACCATAATAGTAGTTGCAATGGCTATGAAGGATTTTTTTGTTTGCATGTGTTGAAAAATATTTGGTAACTTGGAGAACATCTTGTCCAGATAGTTATGTCATGTAGATGTGTTTTAGAGCTTTGAAGTTTGTGATTTTGCTCTTTACATTGGGTTTAATCACAAATTTGTAAGAGTAAGTTATTTTTGTTAAAAGTTTTTTAGTGTTCATGTGCATAGTATAGTAGGTAGAGAAGTTTGTCAAAGATATTTTTCACTGGCTCTCGATTTGAAAAGTATCTAAGTGATGCATAATTGAGTCTGTCTATATAGTTTTGTGTGTTTATGTATCCAGGAGAAAAAGTATCACATCAGGGTCACTATTATGTTGCATGAATGCTTGTTGTGTTTATGTAGAAAACATGTGTCTCTTGGTATATTTTTCCCGTAACAATTATTGTGAACTCTAATGTGAGTCTGAGTAATAAATGAATAACACAAAACAGTCTAAAAAACAAACAATAATGTATTCATTAATAAACATTTAAAGACTAATTCAGTCAATTAAGTGCCATACGTGATGCACGCTTGGGCGATCATGTCTCTTTCGAGACATGACTGACTGGTCAGAATATTATCCTGCAGTAGGTTGCCATTGCTTTCTGCAGTAGACTGGTTGCCAGCCAAGGCTATAGAACCCAATCTGTCCTGTTATTTAACCCATAACCAGAGGGAAGAGATGGATTAATACCTTTCCCAAGAGTATTTGTGCGTAAGTAAATGCAATGAATTCAATTGGAATTCGAACTCGGCACCCCAATTCGTCATTCTGAGTCAATATCTGCTGCACCACAATGCACATCCTAGACCAAGACTAACTACATAGAAAATAGTTAAATTAGAAATGTGTATTTGTGGAATGTGTGTGGGACAGAAAAGTATGAAATTAAAAGTGGAGTGAATGCGCCCCATTTAGAAACATTATTTTCCCTCATGTGCGACTACAACTTATAGCTGGAGTTAAATAAAGGTGAAAGAGAATGACTGTGAATGTCATTGCCTATTTATAAGCTTAAGGAGCGTCCCCTAGCAAAGGTTTTTTAGTAAAGTCAAATGGGGTACCCTACATTTAATTTGCTTTTCTTATATTGTTCTCAGTGTCTCTGATTTTACTTAATTTTTATGCTACATCATTACCTGTTAAAACTAATCTTTCCCTCTACCAATAGTTCCCACTACCATTAAAACATCTTTATTATATGACCTATTTTTACTGATATAATTTTTTATATGATTGGTAAGAATTAATATTTTATAGCCTTGTGTGCATAAATAATTGAATGTATTTTAAAATATCATTTTTCATTTATGCATTAAATTTCTTACTTTTTGAAACAAAATATTTACTGTATTATATGATCACATAACTATATATATTTATATAATTTTATAAAGAATTTTATGGATCTTTTGAAATAGACACATTTGAATCAGTTCAATTAATACAAAATTCAATTTTAGAAAAGCATAGATTCAAAGAAGGTTATTAATGTTCTTAAAAATCATATTGTAAATTAACTTCCTTTTCATTTTTTTTTTCTTAACATAAATGAAGCCATTTTATGGCTTCACTTGGATGTGAAGTTAATTTTCATGTATCCAGTTGATTTAGAGTGGCTTTTCAGAGAGATTTCTACTTCAGATATTTGTAGTACCCACCAAAGTCATTCAAATTGTGGATTTTTGTGCAAACATAGGAATAAAGATGTAAATCCTGGATGCTGTTAGGGATATTATAATTCCCACCTTGCCTATAAAATGTATTTGCGACTTTTATCAGAATGATGAAATTAGTTATTTGTTATTGATATTCAAACTGCAATATTTGATCTAGTTTATTATTTGAGTGTAAGAGTTTGAAATTGAAGAAACGAAATACAGTCTATGTAACTGTTATGAAATTATGAATCCATATTCTTATGATTTGTTATGAATTGGAGTTTTGTGTATTTAAATTGTGTTTTTTTTCTGTATGTGTATTTATGTGCCAATAAGTTTATTCAAATATGTTTAGTTAATTTTTCAAGATTGGATGTAGGTATGCAGATTTTATTTTTACATGTGTATGTATGATGGATGAATTGTTGTCTAAATTAAGCAAAAATGAAAATAATACTGATATCTGATTCTACCAAACTTGCACAAAAATATCTTGAAATACTAAAGAGTAGATTTATTCAATAAAATTGCCATTGACTTCAATCACAGCCTCCAAACGACTTTGAAATCTCCTGCAACTCTTATGGATGATCTCCTTCTTTAAGTTGGTGAATGCTGCCAATTTTGGTGTTACAAGGTGTTTTGGTGGTTTCTTACTCAGCTGTGTGCCACACATAGTATTGAAGTGGGTTGCTGTCTGGAGAGTTAGGTGGCTAGATGTAAGAGGTTGCAGAAATTGTCTGACAGCTATGACTGGGTTCTACTGTTTGTGTGGCACAGTGCAGAGTCCTGTTGGCAGACATAGGGTCTTTCAGTAGCCACTCTCTTGACACCAGGGCAGCACTTCCTCCTCAAATTACTTGATGTAGGCCTCTATATTAAGTCTGAGGCCCTGTGGGAAGATGAATGGATGCATAACTACACCATCACTAGATCACTTCGAACACCATGATGTTGACTGGATATAACATCCAACTCGTTCTGAATTCTTTGCACTGTCATGCAAACACTCTGAAATGTTTGTATTGGCAATTCTTGTGTGAATGCCAAGCAGCATGGCATACTGTTTCCAAATTTCTTTTTTTCTCACAGACAGTGCATAACTGACCTTACTGTGCAGTAAACAAAATAAAAACAAACAACGAGCATATGTGAAATTAAAAATATAAAATGGCAACAATTTACATATCACACACACACTATATATATATAATTGCTTCTATACATAATGAACACTGTTTTTGTGTATACATGGAGAAATATCATTAAACTAGATTTCTACGTCTACTTGTTGACAATGTCAATATTATTTTGCTTCTAATGTATTTATTAATTTTTTAGTGCTTTATATCCTAATCTAACAGTGCTATAAAATCAACTTTCACCTTCTTTTTCTTTTCTGTTTTTCTCTTTGGTATCTTTGACTGACACATACAAAAATGTTTATTTTTTTTTGTTTATTTTGTGTGTGAGTGTGTACTTATATATATGGGTGTCAATGTGGATGAATCTTGTATAATATAGTTGCCTGTGTATATGATTAAGTATACTGTGTATGTTGAATATTTTTGTTTATATCTATAAACATGAGAAAATAGAATTTGTGATTTAATATTATTTAATTGATTCAATTTGTAAGTATATTTGCTTTTACTTATTTGTATAGTGCTGTATTGCTCCACGTTTAAGAATATGTCTTATAATGACATTATGAATACGAGAATCTTTGTATGTTAAAATATGGTTGCGCCTATATAAGTATATGAGTTCTGTGTGTCTCAGATTGAAGAAGGATAAAAATGCTATGGGTAGATGAATATAATAGGTACCCAATAAATGTTTAATGATAAGTAGTGTTTATCATAAATAATAGATCGTTCTAAATATGAAAGTGATATATTTATTCTTAACTGCATTTGGATTCCTCAATTCTTTGCCTTAAATGAATTGGAAAAAGACATTCTATGCTGTTTAAACTGTTAATTTTTTATGTTGTACATGCCTAAAAATAATGTCTATAAGTTTGTATAGAGTTTTGAAAAGTATAATTATTTGCTAAGTTTAATTTATTCCACTTCCAGACTGGGTAGGGGAGATGATTACATTGAATCAACCTTCTAAATGGAGAAAATTAACCTTTGATGATCCTGTGGAAAACAACCTCAGTTATGACAGCCTGAAAATTGGCAAAAATGTATATAGAGTTTTACATTTATTTGAATAATTGATTTTATTCCAAAAATATGATCACAATCTTAACTGACTTATATAGAAATAAACTTAATTGCATAGGAGTTTATATATAATTTTTTTAGATGTACTAGTTGTAAATGATAATGTATTGTTTTTATTCAATTTATTGTCATGAAATGGATGTGCTTCATGGTGCAGTGGATATCGGCTCGGAACAAAAAATCGGGAAGCCGAGTTCGAATTCCACTAGTATTACCCTTGGGAAAGGTATTAATCCGCATTTTCCCTCCAGTTATGAGTTAAATAACAGGACAGATTGGGTTCTGTAACCCAGTCAGTCATTTCTCTTTTGAGACATGATCACCCAAGTGTGTATCACGTATGGCACTTAACTGATTGATTGTCATGAAATAGTATCACATACTGATATATTTTAAGAAAGATTGATATTTGGTTGTATTCCTTCTGTGTGCATTTTTCTTTTAGGATGTGGTTGACCATAACTATCCATAACTTCCTGTCTTTGGTACCTCTAAGTAATTCTTAATTTTTTATGACTACTCATGGTCCTTGTGACATGTGTTCTGCCATCCATTTATTAAAATTTTACAAATAGGAACTCATTGTTTTCCCTGGATTGCCTTCAATAGATCCTATGAATGTTTAATTCTCCAGGCTTTCTTTCCCCATTATGTGTCCCCAAAATTTCAGCTGTCTTTTTCTAATTGGTAATAGCAGTTTCTGTTGTAATTTTAGTTTTCCTTAAAACTTCCTTGTTTCTCACATACTCTATCTATGGTATTCTCAACATTTCTCAGTTCTCTGTCACTTTAAGTCTTTCCTTTATATGTGAAGAAACTGTCTTTTTAATGAGATTTTCTAATCCTTTAATTACTTACTTTCTGAAATTCATCTTTTCCCATGCACCTTCAAATTTCTGTGTCATATTTTGCTTCATTTGTTATCTAGATATTTAAATTCCTTCATCAGCTTCATTTTTATGTCCTGGATATTATTGTCACTTTTGCAGATAACCATGTATTCTATCTTCTTACAGTTAATAGTTAGGCTTTTCTTCTTGCTTTGCACAACTACTTTGTCTAATTGTTCTTTCAATTTTCCTGCAATATGTCATCAATAGTGTCAACTGTGCATGGCATGTTGTTAAAGCTATATTTGCCAATAATACATCCTGGTAGGTCTTTGTCCTCTTAAAACCATTTTTCTGTAAAGGTTTAAATCTGATGGCAAAATTCTTCATTGTCAAACACATTTCTATTTTTGTGTATTTACTTAACTTGTTGTCTATCCACATGCAAGCTGTTTCAAGCAGAGGTTATAGATTATTTGAATATATTTTCCATGTAAACCAAGCTTTTTTAATATTTCAAGATGTTCTTCATATCACACACCAGATGCCCTTGTGTAATCTATAAAACAAGTATATACCCTTCTGCACTTCTATTGCTTGTTCTGATAGCGTGAAAGTCTATCAAGCCTTAGATGGTGAAACTCAGGCTTTTACTTTGAATATCTCAAAAAGCATTTGACAAGAGTTTGGTATATTGGACTCCTGAACAAGTTGAAAAGTTATGGTATTTCTGGATTCATTTTTGAACTGATTCAATCTTATTGAATTGCAAAATAAAAGTTATCTTGAATGGCTGCTCTTCTAGATATTTTTGCATTAATGCAGGCACTCCCCAGGGCTCTATAGGAAAAATGTTAATTTTAATACCTCCCAAAATGAAGCTGTTTTAATTGCCTGAGGAACATTTTTTACTTTCCATCAGCATGGCTGATGTTAATCTCCAGGAGAGTAACAATTTTTGTCACCAGAATCTATCTTATACATTTATAAGTCTACTATTCATACTTGCTTTAAATATTCCTGGCATAGTGCTCTTACTATATTGATAAAATCCAAATAATTTGCAATGTTATCAGTCCTAACCTGGCATCTCAACTTCAGTCACTTCCTCACTGCTCTAATGTAGCTTTCCTGTGCATTTTCTATAAATATTTTCATGATAATTGTTTTAGTGAACTTTCCTCTATAGTACCTAAAATTTATGACTAGATTGGTGGCAGAGTATCATCATTTTACAGTTGAAACCCTAAGTTCTATGCTAAGAGTTTCTTCTATCACACTTCTCATTTCTGAAATTCTCTTCCGGTTTTTTGTTTCCCAGTTAATTTTGATCTTCAAAGATTTAAATGCACTGTCAATCATTATCTTCTATCTTCTTAATTCTTGTTCTTTTATTGTAATTTCTCCTTAATAGTATTTTTGCATATTATCTAACACTTTGTAACATCTTGAATCTTAGTGGCTTTATTACCTTGCTTGGGAAGAAATGATTAAAAAGGAAGAAACTTGAAAGAAAACTTAAGAAAATGCCTAAATTGGAAAACTCTTATGTATCAATCAATGTTATCTGGATAAGTAAATATCCATATTAAGATGATTAGTGATTTCTGTGGGGTTTTTTTTGTCTTGTTATTGTAATAACTACAACACTGGTAATATCAGCTTTAGCATTGAGGCCTGTATTGTTTCGTTATACTCAGAAGTGTGAATCAGGGCCTGCTCTGATGTCTGCCATTTCTCATGCTAGCACTTAAATTATTGTTTTGGACTTATTTCTCACTTTTATAAATATCTGTACCAAACAAGACAAGTAGTATTCATTGACTTGTGTCCTTTGACAAATTTCTGTGTTTATTGACAGGCCATTCTATTCCATAGACCACATACCTATTGAGTTTTTGAGATAATTTTGACTGAAATGTTGCTAAACTTTTTAAATTGTATGGTTATCTCTTTTCATCTTATACCAAAACAAATGTTAATGATGGTCCAAAAGGTATTAACACCAGTTTTTTTAATTTTAAGTTATCTTTTTGAAGTATTATAACTCTGTTAAAAGATATCATATAGTGACACAAAATATAGAAACAAATATAAATTTAATTTTTAAATAAAATGTGACAAATCTATATAACTTAATGCAGGAGCAGCAAACTCATTTTGATTCAAGAGCCGCATAAGCTCAATTTTACATCAAGTGGGCCAGAGATGTACAGAAAATGTCAAGATGAAGAAAATTGTATTGTTTTTATTCAATCAAAATTGTTCCTTATTATAAGGCAATACAATACTTTGAAATGAACCAAATTAGCTTCAACTGAATTATTACAAAAATATTCTAACATTCAGAAAGCTATGACTAGGATAAGCTTTAATTTCAACTTTCTGACAATATTTAGCCATTTAGTAAACTTAGTTTGATCCAGACACCTTTTAGCCTTGACAAGTGCATCAATATTAGGGGAGATTTTCTGTGAAGCAGCTAGTTTCAGGATGTCATTTATGTTATGGGGAAACACACCTATTCCCCAGATAATGGACTTTCCTTCTATATTAATGAGAGTTAACAGGAAGTTAATGGGAGAAGTTCTTGGGAAGTTCATAGGAGTTCTTTAGACTTCTATTTGAGTTCAGTAGAACTACTAGGCAGTTGATATTAGTTAGCAGTTAGCTGAATACTAAGGAGTCAGCTTTCAGTGGAAGATTACCAAGTTCCTAACATTTTGGGTACATTAAGTCGATTAGCAACTGACATAGCACAATTATAATCCTCAGCGTGAAAACTACTCCACAACATAATTGGCGACAAAGATCTACAAATTCACTTGAAAAAGGACAGAAAACTTGTTTTTTCTCAAGGCAAAAGTCACCACAACAAAATCGGCAATGACGTCACGCAGAGTAGGAGAGAAAATTTTTTCTATCACGCCAAAGAAATTTGGCAAATAAAGATTACCAACATGACAGTTGGCTGAAGAAAATTGCAAAGTTACGAATACTTTGACAAGATCTCTAAGTCACAAAGCAACAAAATTTTTGCTCAGAAGACTTCAAAAAAGTGTGGAGTAATTAAAAACAATTTTTGGGCAACGAAATTCACACACGTAAAAAAAACAAATAAATATATATTGTTGTATTCTCAATATAAAGTTGCTCAATAGATCACGAATTACGAATTTATCTGACCCCCCCCCCCATCAACAACATAAGGCATGGTATAAATTTCTTGCATAAAAATGGAGGAATTTAAAGGTTTATTCCAGGAATTTTTTAAATTCCAGGCAGAACAGCAAGCAAAAATTCTAGAACAGCAAAGTACATTCCAAAAGCAAATTCAGGAGGAAATTTTCAACAAGCAGTTTCAACAAAATATTGTACAGATGCAAATGGAATTTCAAAAGAAAATTCGGGATGTAACTAAGAAAAGGGAAGAGAAAAATATTCAAGATTCTTTTCCAGAGAATACAGTTTCGAACTCAATCAAGACTTTCACATACAATACAGATGAAGAAGTAACTTTCAAGGATTTTTACAAAAAATACACAGACATGTATGCTGTAGACTGCTATTTGTGGCCAGAAGAAAAGGTGAAACTTCTTCTAAATGAGTTAGGAACATCTGAGCATAGCAAAATGGTAAATTATATTTTACCTAAAAAGACCTGTGATTTAAAGTTTACCGAGGCGGTAAATATATTAACGGAACATTTTAGCAAGAAAACGTCTCTGTTCCACAAAAGGTGGAAATGTTTGAATTTAATGAAGGAGGACAAACAAGATTACATAACATATGCAGCAAATGTAAACAAGCATTGCAAAGAATTTAAGCTGGCCGATTTGAGCGCAGACAATTTCAAGTACGTGCTTGGTATTTGTTCAGCGCCTCGTATCAGAAAAAGATGCAGAGATGAAAAAAAATGGTACTGATGAAATTAGAAAATGTTCCAAATATTACAGTACAGGATTTAGCAGAGCATTTTACAAAACAGATTAGCGTAAAAAAGATGCAAAAAAAATTGATCTGGCGTTTCACACATAAGGAAAGTACAGTACAAATAAGAAAAAATACTAAAAATTGTAGATCATAAAACGAAAATACCAAGAAAAAAATAATCAAAACTCCCGAAAAATGTGTTTTGCTTGCAGTGGATTACACTGGTACAGAAAGTGCAATTTTAGGAACAAAAAATGTTTCAACTGCGGAAGAATGGGACACAAAAGCTCGCACTGCAGAGCAAGAAATAAAGACGTAAAAATAAAAAAAGTAAAGTCCAACCAAGTTGAAGACGGAATAACGAGAAAATTCGTTATAGATAAACAACAAAAAGATAAAAATGCAACTCGACACTGGGTCAGATCTGTCTATTATAAATCTAAATATGTGGAAGAAGTTGGGGAAACTAATGTTAATAAAAATGAATAAAATCACAAGGTCAGTGATGGGTGAAAAGATACAGTTCATTGGAGAATTTGTCACAAACGTCACATTAAATAAAAAAACTCGAAGTCAGAATATTGTCATCGAAGATACCACAAATTTACTTAGTACAAATTCGATAATGGAATTCCAATTATGGGATCTACCAATTAATTCTTTTTGTCATAAGGTAGAAAGCTTAAACAACGAGACTGAAAAACTCATAAGAAAAGTAAAGGAAACATGTCCTACTGTTTTCTTGCCAGGTTTAGGAACATGTACCAAGATGGAGGCAAAATTGTAATTGAAAGAAAATGCTCAGGCAGTATTTAAAAAAAAAAGAAATGTGCTGTTTACCTCTTGAATTGATAGATATGGAATTAGATAGACTTGAGAAAACTGGTGTACTTGAAAAAGTTCAGTATAGTGAATGGGCAACACCGACAATATATGTAAAAAAAGAAGTCAAAAGAAATTCATGTTTGTGCTGACTTTTTGACGGGGTTAAAAGCAGTGGTTAACGATTACTGTTATCCCCTACCAACAGCAGAAGAAATTTTTGTGAAGCTAAACGGAAGCAAAATATTTTCGAAAATAGACCTCAGCGATGCATACCTGCAAATACCAGTAGAGAAAGAAACTTCAAAGCTCTTATGTATAAACACACATCAAGGTCTGTATAAGTTTAACAGACTACCTTTTGGTGTCAAGGTCATGCCTGCCATTTTCCAGCAAATAATAGATTCGATGTTGGGTGGTCTAGATATTGCCTTCGTGTTTGTAGACGGCATCCTAATGAGAAGCACAAATATAGCTTATATAAAACATGTAACCTCAGAAGTTGCAAGAATTCAAGAATTTGGATTCAAACTTAAGGAAAACAAATGTGAGTTTTTTATGGATAAAATAAAATATCTGGGGCAGATCATCAATAAAAATGCTAGAAGGCCAGACCCAGAGCGAGCAGCGGCTATAAAAGACATGCCGGCTCCAAAGGATATTACCACACTACAAAGATTTTTGAGATTAGCCAATTATTATCAGGTATATATCCCTAAGATGTATGATCTGTGGGCACCTTTAAATGAATTACTAAAAACCTGGAAGTGGACTGACGAATGCCAGAAAGCATTCAAAAAGATAAAAGAAGCATTAACCACGGAACTCTTTCTGACCCATTACAATTCGGATTTAGAAATCATAGTAGCCTGTGATGCAAGTGCTTATAGGATTGTAGCATGCATATTACATAAAATGGCAGATGGTCAAGTTAAAACAGTTGCACACTCTTCTAGGGCACTACTTTCAACTGAGAAGAATTACTCTCAGATATATAAAGAGGCGCTAGATATTATATTTGCAGTAATGAAATTTCACCGATTTATTCATGGTCAACATTTTAAGCTACAAATGGACCATAAGCCTCTAATATCAATTTTCAAATCGAAAAGGGTTTGCTGACACATACAACCAACCGTCTACAGAGATGGGGTATGATACTACTAAATTATGACTTCAGTATGGAGTACATACCATCAAACAAATTTGGCTACACTGATGGGCTGTCCAGGTTAATTCCAAAAATGAGTGAACCGTTTGAAGACACGGTAATTGCCGCACTAAAGTCTGAAGAGGAACTAAAAACTACTGTATGTAATGCAGTTCAAAAGCTTCCGGTAACACTGGAAAAAATAAAAAAAGGAGCCACCATGGACTATATCTTACAAATAAAAGAAAATAGCCAAGAGAGACCAGTTCTCGACAAATGTGTTTTCACTGTGTGACTCAGTATTATTATATAGAGAACATGTAGGGATCCCTTACACACTACAAAAACAGATACTGAAGGATTTTCTACACTGGTCATCTGAGCAGCACTAGGATGAAAAGCCTAATGCGAAGCTTTGTTTGTTGGCCGAACATGGACAGGGACATCGAGAATACAGTTGCAAAATATCAAGGCTGTGCCTCAGCTGCAAAGACACCCCTGATAAAATTTAATCCCTGGCCAAAAACAGACCTACCATGGTCTAGGTTACACATGGATTTTGCGGGTTCACTAAATGGATACTATTACATAATAGAAGTAGATAGTTTCTCAAAATGACCAGAGATACAGAGAATTAGACAATCGACAACCCAAAGTACAAAAAATTTCCTACTAGAATTGTTCACAAGGTTTGATGTTGCAGACGCAATAGTAACAGACAATAGAAGTCAGTTTACATCAAGACAGTTTAAGGATTTCTGCAAGGAGTACGATGTAAAACACATTACTACAGCTCCCTATCACCCAAGGTCAAATGGGTCAGCAGAAAGATTCATTGACACCCTTAAAAGAGCTTTAAAGAAAGCTAGAGAAAAAGCCAGGCAGAGAAAGATTTACTCACATAAAAAAATACAACCCTGGTGAAAAAATTTATTTCAAAGTCTACAGACAGAACAAGTTGTTCTGGGGAATTGGAATAATTGACAAGCGGATCAGCAACATGATATACCTGGTAAAAGGAGAAAAATTTACGTGCAGAAGGCACATTAACCAAATCAGAAGACACTCTTTGGACATGGTTGACAGCGATTCCACAGAAGAAATGCCAATGGAGTTAATTTATGACACATTCAAACTACCAACACCAGCAACAATTTTACCGGAAGTATGCCGATCCAAAAGAAAAAGGAATGAAACGATCAATTACAAGTTGATCCAAAACATAAGAGATATACTACTTTTTTGCTGAGAAAGTGAAATCTTTTTTTTTTGTTTTTTTTTTTCTTCATTCATAATGCCTGTAAAAAAAATAAAGTTTACCCCTGCGGAGTAAAATTTAGGAAGTGGGGTGTTATGGGGAAACACACCTATTCCTCAGATAATGGACGCTCCCTCCTATATTAATAAGAGTTAACAGGAAGTTAATGGGAGAAGTTCTTGAAAAGTTTTTGACTTGTTTTGTCAATTTCAGACTTCTCGGACCTCGGCTTTGTCCAGTGTCAAACTTTTTGTTGATTAATTTTTTGAATCTCTTATTTGGACACTTACCTTTTTGTTATAAGAAAAGACCTTTTTTTTGCAGAGTTAAGTTTTATTTTATTTTTTGTTTTTCTTATTTTTGTTCTATACATATTTTTTTTCTTGTATTTTTAGTTTAGTATTTTTTTTGGCTTCGGCTGCCATATCTGTTTGTGTTTGACCGTGTCAGTAATTTTTGTTTTATTTTTATTTTTTCAGTATCTGTTTGGCCTTGTGTACCACATTTATTTTGTTGAAAACTTTAAAAAAATCTATTGTCTTTAATTTAATTTTATTTTTGTGACCAAGAGGACTTATTTTTCCCTCGTTAATTTTCCACTTTTAGCCCCTCCCCAAATATCTTGATTTCTCATTCATAGTCTTGTAGGCGACTCTTTGTTTGTCTGTTTTATTTTATTCTTTAAAGTCTTTGTTTTTATTGTAATTTTTTGAAGTACTTTACACTCCCGTTCAAAAATTTAAGACCACTTAAGAATCTTTAAAAAGAAATTAATTTTACAGATAGATTTTAAACTCCTCCCACTTAAGGTTACCAATACTACAATCTAAAAGGTTATGGAAACAAAAAGCTACATTCCAAACATTTTATTTAGAAATTTACATTTTTATAAAATGGGGTGATTTACACATGATCAAAATTATAAGACCAGAGACAAAAATTCTACGAAATTGTACAAAAAGTGTATGAAAATATTTAACAACCAAATTTAATAATGAAGTCTACCTCCACTGCTTTTGATGACTTCAAAAATTCTGTCGGGCATGTTAAAAATAAGTGTTTCCATTAAGGTGTGGGGGAATGTTGCTCCAGCTTCTGAAGATGGCTTCACAAAGTTCATTTTTTGTTGAATATTGTTTGCCATTTTGATAAACATCTCTTGTCATCCATCCTCAAACATTTTCAATTGGGTTCAAGTCTGGTGAGCATGCAGGATGTCCCAAGAGATGGACTGCATTTTCTTGTAGAAAGGTCAAGGTCCGTCTTGCATCATGGATTGCAGCATTATCCTGTTGGAATAACCATCCATCCCCACACAAATGATGGCTCTCCATCATCAAAAATGCTTTTTGTAGCATGTTAACACAACCGGCCGCTCTCTGATGACCCTGCACCATCTGGAGCTCCATCGTCCCTCTGTAAGAAAAGGCACCCCATACCATTGGGGACCCTCCACCACTATGACGTGCGGAGAAAATTTCAGGAGGCATGTTTTTGTTATACCAATATCGTTGGAAGCCATCAGGACCATCTAGATTGAATTTTTTCTCATCAGAAAACAGGACTTTCTTCCACTTTCTTCCACTTCTCAACGTCCCATGTTTGGTATTCACGACCAAACTTTAAGCGGTCCAACTTGCGAGGTGGAAGCAGCCGAGGAATTTGTTTACGCTTTTTATTTACCATGCCTTTTTGTCTTAAGTGTCGTCTGATGGTTACGGGACTGCAATCAGCATCTGTGACTGCCTTAATTTGACTAGAAGTAAGTCCCCCGTCTTTCATAACAACCTGTCTTATTCTCCTACTTGATGCAGGAGAAATTTTTTGGGGCCTACCAGAGGATTTTGCTTTTCCATAATTCTAACTGTTCTTTAGAAAGTTGCAAATCACAGTTTTACTGCGATTTACCTTAGCTGCGATTGCTCGCTGTGACAAATCTTGCTTATGGAATTCTAGAATTTGAGAACGCTCAACTTTGGTAAGTTTGCTTGCTTTAGGCATGGTAACACCTTTACACAGTGATTGCTAATCTCTAACTGAACTAAAAACATTGGAATTGCCATAGATCTAACAATTTATACTCCTGGTCTTATAATTTTGATCATGTGTAAACGCCTCATTTTATAAAAATGTAACTTTCTAAATAAAATGTTTGGAATGTAGCTTTTTGTTTCCATAACCTTTTAGATTGTAGTATTGGCAACCTTAAGTGGGAGGAGTTTAAAATATATCCATAAAAAATAATTTCTTTTTAAAGATTTTTAAGTGGTCTTAAATTTTTGATCAGGAGTGTATTTCCATTGTTTCAGTTTATTTACAATTCTTTTTTGTTTTACTTAAAATTTAATTTAATTATCCTCTGTTGAGAATATTGGTTTTTGTTTATTGTATATTTTTTACGCCGTTAAAGGCTAAGTTTTCTTTAACTGTTTGTTTAAAGTTTAATTTTTGGCCATTAAGGCAAATTTTCTTTAAAACTTTCTTGCTGTTTTTCTTTTAATTTTGCCATTGTAGGCTAAATTCATTTTCTATTTTCTTAATATTATTTTTCTTTAAACCTCTCGGGGTTGTTTTTGTATTTGTAAATCCGTTTGTTTAAATTGGTGTATTTTATATTGCATTGTTTATTCCATTTTCCCCTCCCCTCCCCATACATTTAATTTAGTTTAGAAAGAAAAAAAAGAAAAGTTCTTTATATCCAGATGGCTGACACAAGTCGGCTTTTTAAAAAGAAGCTAGCGTTTGATCCTCCTGAAAAACGTCCCCCCAGACAAAAATGAAGGAAATTACCACCCTCCTGTGGAAGAGATTTCCAAAACTACTGAGACCAAAACAAGTGAAATGTCAAAAGGTATGGTGGCTGAGAATGGCCAAAACTCGAAGATATCACCTCAAGTACGGTAGCCGAGAATGGCAAAAAAGACCAGAAATGTAATGATGCTAAGGTCTGGGAATCGCTCTGTAGCTGGAAGTTCCTACGTAAGTGCAAAATCAATATGACAGAGTTCTTGGAGAGGGCTAAGAATTACGCACACCTTGTAAAAGGTGGGCTCTTAGAAGATCCCCAAGAATTAAAGAAAATTGAGAAAAAAGTAGTGTCAGTCTTCGTGGTGGACAAGCGTACGAGCAAAATTTGTCGCAACACGAAAGACACAGTGTTAAAAGCACTGCAGTCCACGGGGGTGAAGTCCTTAAGGATAATTAAAGGTGCAGGCTTCTGCATGTGGGACGTACTGCTATCCACGCCAGAAGATTTTGTAAAAATGGCCGCCCAAGACCTAATAACAAGAGCGCATAATAAGAACAGAGTATGATGGCAAAAGAAGGACCAGTGTAGCAGTATATGAGGTTCCTCCTCAGGTTATGGGGGAGCATCTGGCTGCATACTTCTCACAGTTTGGCCAAATTTTGGATGTTTCCTGCGATGACTGACCAGGGGAATGGTCTTTTGAAATTATGATCGACTGTTATGCCTTCCTGACCATCCCCAACTCTAGGGGGCCTGAGTCTGCCTGTAATCATGTCCGGCTGAAAACCAAAATGCTGGAGTTGTGGAGAGACTGGTCATCAGTCCTCTTCCTACCCAGAGAAGAAGGCCTCTGGAAGCCAGGCCCCAGTTAACCAAAATCCCCCTCTGGCCACTTCTGTTAAATCCGTTTTGCCTGTAGTGGACATGCCAATACCCAGGACCGATGTGGTAGTTGGGAATAAAAAAGTTCCCTCCCCCACCAAAAATCCATTGCTAGCTGCTAGTGCAGTTTTGGAGAAGGAAAAGGAGGAGTTGCTGGTTGTTGGCAGCGCCAGGGGGAAGCGCCAAGCAATGGAACCTCGGTCCCCGGAAACCCCAAGGACAAAAGGCACTTACAGCCCCACTCCCTCCAACAGCAAGAAAGGCGATGCCTCGGCCTGGTCTGCACCTACATTAGAGGAGATAAAGAAGGCTATGGATCCGGGATATGAGGGTATTAAAAGGATTAAACAACTGAATGAGGAACTGAAAAAGCGATCATCTCGCCCCTTGGCCTCTGCCCCATCCTCCCCTCAAAAGAAAAAATCTTCAAAAACTCAAAAAGTACATTCATCCCAACCTACACCCTGAAAAGCGTCCCCTCATAGTAGAGATCCCAGTCCGGTAATAAATTATTTCCGTATTTCTCTCTGTCCCTCTCCCCCGAAACAGATGCCACCTCCAAATAAAAGGCTAAGAAGTCCTACTGCAGAAGACAGAGGCAAGGAAAAAACCTGTCAAATTGCCTTATAGGCAAGGGGAGGACATTTGCCGCATTTCCCCGGCTCAGGCTGAGCGTGCCAAGAATTTTGGAAACAGGATTAAGGAACCTAAGACGCTTTTAGCAATGAAGAAGTGTACTGACAAGGATGTGGAAGTTCCATCCAATTTTCCTACCGCCCAAAGGCTTCTAACTGTTATTTGCATTGGGCCAGGGGCACGGCAGACTTGGGGCATAGTTGAGGAGGCCTCCAAATCGATCATTATGACCCCTCCCATAATCATTATCAAGTCAGAAAGACTCAAATTTAGAGAAATTTTGTTCTGGGAGGGTCCTGGTTTTAGTTCATCCCTCCCTCTATAGGGCTCTTAAACTAACCTTTCCCTGGGATGTTGGTGGTCTCTCCTCTGATGGCACTATTAAGAATGAGATGGGCCATGGGTCAATGGGAGAGGCGGTCGGCATTCTTTCCCCATCCATGACCCCAACCCTAATCACGAATCACAATGGCTCTCTGGTTAACAAGCATGAATGCCCAGGGGCTGAAGTCAGTCTCGTAGGATGAGACTCACTCATGATCTCCAGCGCCTCGGTGTGGATGTTTGTTGTGTATAGGAGACCCGTTTTTTAGCTGGCGACTATGAGCGCATACTATCTAGGGATTATGATTTCCATTCAGCATGTTTTGATGGTCATTCTGGAGGTCTTTCCCGGCTAGTGAGCAAGTCTTTGGGTGCGGTGTGCGCGCTTGTCTTCTCAGATCCAGCGGGCAGGATTTGTGTGCTGGATATTACCATAAAGGAGAAGTCTTTTCGGCTCATTGGGGTTTATGCACCCAATGACCATGTGGAGCATCCTGCTTTGTTTCAGCAGCTTGAGTTGTTCTTTGGAACATCGAGGCGGGTAATCTTTATCGACTCTCGGTACTTCCTCTCCCATGTGCCATTCATTTGGGTTTAATACAGCTCTTGTTCTCCTTCCTTTGAGAAGAAGGCAAGGCTCCCAAGGTGCGTCGGAATATCTGTTGCCTCCATCCTTCTGAGAGCGGTCTGGGCATGCCAAGCGTTGAGATTCATTAACATACGCTTCGCATTAGATTCCTGGATTAAATGTGTATGCTGGCGGATAAGAACGGCGCCCTCATTAAAGAGGACGTCCATAAATATTTTCCATCCTTGAGAAGTGTGCACTTGTCGGAGGAGGAGGCCAGCTGTACTACTCGTGGTGAGTGCTCCTTCTATCGTGAATGCCGTTTGGCTCTCCAGTTTCTCTTGCGGGCAACGGATGGCCTCTCCAACATCCAAGCGTTGTCTCTTAAGGCATTATATCATATGTTAGTTAGTGGCGGCCGTTCAAGATGAACTGATAGGCGAGCTCGGGCTTACGAAGCAGGAGGCTCGCTCCATATGGCCTTGGGCGCCCAGGTTGAAATGTCCCACTAACGATGAGGCATCACTCACCTGGCTGATGATCCGTAAGGCACTCTGGGTAGGCAAGAAGCTTCATGCAGCGGGCCTAAAATCGAATTCAACCTGTGTGCGTTGTGGACTGTCGGCGGAAGCCATCGATCATGCATTCTTCCACTGCAGTGTTGTTGCCTTGTTGTGCAAGTTTCTTGAAGATCTCATGGTTCGTATGCTGTGTGGAAAGTTCTTTGTCCTTGAGGCTAGTTCTGTTTGTAGCAATGTGGTACCTCCGTTATCTAGGGCTGAGCACTATGTGCTCTTTTGCTTACTAGGTGTTATCCGAGTTGTGATTTGGACAACGCAACAGAAGGAATTCCATGGTGATGAGAAGTTTACCTCTTCCCAACTGATCTTGTTCTTTAAGCGTCAGTTTAAAGTCAAGATCAGGACAGAAAGGAAATGACTCGCTCCATCTGAATTTGGCAAAAGGTGGGTGAGTCTTGCGCCTTTCTGTTGAGTGAAAGGTACTGACCTAGAGTGGTTGTTTGATGCTGGTTAGGCATCAGGATTTTGGGTGTGCTGGGTGGACCATATGCACCCCTTCCCTGTTAGGTTAGAGTAGGGATTTTTTGATTTTTCTGTTTTTCGCCTTAAAGTTAACTTAGCTAGGTTATGAATGCTCATTGGCCCCTTTTTCTTTTTGTCCCCAGTTTTCTTTTAGTTTAATCTCCCACCCCTTCCCACTTTAGGTGTTCAACAATGTTAGTTCTCCGGTGGATGTGTGGCATCTTTCATTATTTTTCAAGTGTGCTTTTCGTTTTTGTTATGGTGTTTAAATATGTGAGCGATTGTGTGAGTAATTGCTGATCGTATAAGTGGTATTTGTTATATTCCTAAAGCCATGCATTATTTTTCGTCTGGGGAACTGATTTTTTTGTCACAATATTCGAGTAGTGGGGGGCTTTTATTACTAATATGATTTTATTTAGTTTCTAGTAAATCTCGTATATTCATTGTATAAAATCATTGGGGGAATTTTAAATGTTTTATTTTCTGCCCATGCCCTCCACTGAAAATTGTACATATGGGAGTTAAGTAGGATTACATAGAGCACCTGAGGTATTATGGTGGACGTGGTAAGAATGGTAACTAAAAATGTGGTATTATGGTGTAAGGTTTATTGTAAGTGTGTCGGGGTCGACAAAAGGGAATAGCTAAGTTAAATTAGAACAGATGAAGACCAGCCTTCCTCATCCCCAATTTTGGCCTTGTGCCACATTTTTTGTATATATACAAAAATAAATATTGAAGTTCTTGAGAAGTTCATAGGAGTTCTCTAGACTTCTATTAGTTGGCAGTTAGCCGAATACTAAGGAGTCAGCTTTCAGTGGAAGATTACCAAGTTCCTAACATTTTGGGTACATTAAGTTGATTAGCAACCGACATAGCACGATTATAACCCTCAGTGCGAAAACTACTCCACAACAATTTAAGAACGGAGCTTGTTTTTGTTATTACTCATTACTGAGAAAACTTACTAGCATAGGTAAGTAGTTCTGAACATGCACAAAATTTTGGCAGCTAGGTCTGTCAGTTTGGGATAGCCAGGAAAAATATATTTGTACATTTCAAGGCTAACAGAGGCAAACTTTTCTTTCAAGTTTGAGTTCCACTGCAAATCAATTATCTCAAGTTGCATATCAATTGGCATATCAGAAAGTGTCTCAGAGAATGGACTACAAAAGATTTTGAATTGTGTTTTTTGTTTATCAAATCCTTGAGAATGCTGCTCAAAATGTTGAAGCAAACTGAAAATTTTCTCTTTTGCTGACCCAAGTCCTCAGCACTTCCAGCATTGCAACGATCTTTTAAACATAGAAAATGAGCAGGATTGTTGTTTGACAACTGCATCTCCCATAAAACAAGTTTAGACTTGAAAGCTCATAACACATCACTCAATACATCTCGGGCCTGACATATAGATGGCAGCACTAATAAAAAATCCATATGATTTTTATGATGTACTAATCTTCAAATGCCATGTGACAAAATTTGGGCCGAATTTGATTATTAGTTTACAAGTTAGTTATTTAAGTGAAGTTACTGTTGCAAATTTTCAAAAAATAGAAAAATCTGAATTTCATGTCTTGATAAAGCATTGCTTTCTCATAGAGAAAAAATACTGTTCTGGCAAGCAATGGTAAGCAAGTATGGTCGTACAGTCACAAATGATGCTGAACACTCAGGTTGCCCAAAATCAGCAGTTGTCTTGGAAAACACCATAAAATCCACAAACTCATTTTGGCTGATTGTAAATTGAAGTTGTGTGAGATAGCATAGGAGTTGAACATATCAGAAGGTAGTGTATTCACCATTTTGCATGAACATTTTCAATGAGAAAGCTGTTGTTCAAAGTGGGTGCTGCGTTTACTCACAATCAATCAAAAAGGGTGTTGTTTTCAGAGCATTGTTTGCAACTGTTTCAACACAACAAGGAGTTTTTGCATAAATATGTAACAATGGATGAAACATGGATCCATCACTTCACTTCGAAGTAAAATTGGCAGTCAGCTCAGTGGACAACAGCAGGTGAAATCTGTCCAAATTAACCAAAGATGTAAACATCAGCAGGCAAGGTTTTGGCATCTCTATTTTAGGATGCACAAGGTATTTTGTTTTTTGATTATATCAAGAAAGGAAGAAATATCAATAGCGAATGTTATATAGCATTATTGATGTGTTTGAAGAAAGAAATTGCCAAAAAACAGCCACAAATGAAGAAGAAAAAGTGATCTTTCATCAAGACAACACACCATGTCACAAGTTGATAGCAACAATGACAAAACTACATGAATTACACATCAAATTGCTTCTGCATCCACCCTATTCTCCAGATCTGGCCCCCAGTGACTACTTGGCTGTTTGCAGACCTCAAAAGAATGCTCCAGGGAAAGAGATTTGGCTCCAATGAAGAAGTGTTATTGGAAACTGAGGCATATTTTGAGGCCAAAGACAAATCGTTTTACAAAAAAGGCTTTGAGTTGTTAGAGAAATGTTAGTCTCCTTATAGGGTGATACACTAATTCTATGTTGATGAATAAAGTTGAATTTTGCCTAAAAATTGTTGTTTTATTAGTTAGGCCCGGGATTTATTGAGTGATGTGTTATGTTGTCATAACTTTGTTACAACCTTGCAACATTCTATTCAGATTATTAAAATGGTCAGTTATATCCACTGTAAATGCAAGGTCCTGTACCCATATTGGGGACTCTAATTGTACTACAGGCTTCCCTTTTATTACAATTTCCCCTCATACCTCCAATCTGTGGTGGACTGGGGTAAGAAATGGCTTGTAAATGTTAATGCTTCCAAAACAAAGCTGCTATTTATTAACCATCACAGACAATCGTTCCTCCTGCTCATTAACATGGGTCAGGCTTTTCTCCCTGAAAGTAAAACACTGTGCCTCCTTGGATTAACTCTCACATCAGACCTCAAGTGGAATAACTATATAGAATCCATAGCTAAATCTGCTGCTACGACAGTCGGTTCTCTGTGTAAGGCCAGGAAGTTTTTCTCGTTCGAAACAATCCTGCACATATGCAAATCTACCATCTGCCCATGCATTGAATATTGCTGCCATATCTGGTTGGGTGCTTCTGCTATCCACCTCAGTGTCCTTGACCAAATCCAATGGAGAATCTATAATGTGATCAATCCCGACTTAGCAGCTAGGATACAGTCGCTTTCTCACCGACGCAGTGTGGCTTCCCTGTGTCTTTTCTACAAATACTTTCACGGCTTCTGTTTTGATGAACTTAGCTCACTGGTGCCCCCTATATATGAATTTCCTCGAGCCACAAGATTAGCAACTAGATCCTACCCTTTTACTATGAAACCAATAAATTGTAAATGCAAATTCTACTCCAGCAGCTTTTTTCTTGCACTTCTCGTTAGTGGAATTCCATTCCGCATACTTGCTTTCCTGACAGCGATAATCTCCAAGAATTTAGATGTAAAGTCAATAGTCATCTCCTGTCTCACTAACTTACATCATCTCTCTCATGCTTTTTTCTCTGTCCACCCCACTCTCATCAGTATTCTCTTCCTTCTCATACTCTCTTCCTGACACCCTCGTAACCTGTCACTCTTTCTAATAACATTCCTCCTATGTAACCCCCTGCACAACAGTGGCAGTAAAATGCCTTGTTTGGGGCCACACAATTATAAAAAAAAAAAGTTCAAAAAATCGCTTCAGTATAATACCCCAACTTAGCCATGTTACTTCAGTATGGTATGGCAAACCATGGCCAACACCTTTATTATTAAGAAGAGTGTCAAATTGATGATGGCTCTGGCATGTATAAAAATAAAAGTTTTAACTAAAACTTCCATTACGTGGTCTATTTTCAGTGACTTGTAGCATAATGCTTCATTGTAGATAATACAACGGAAAGTCCAGAATCCTAACTCTCCATTTGCAGTATGCACTTTCTCCTTCAATTTTACAACACCAGCTTTCTTTCCAGTCATTGAAGGTGCACCATCTGTACCAACACTGACAGCATGAACCCAGTCTACTCCAGCATTGTCTAATGCACCAACAAGTGAACCAAAGATGTTTTCAGCTTTTGTCATTCCTGTCATTGGTACTAACTGAACAAACTCTTCAGTAACTGTTAAACTTGCATCAACTACACGGATGAAAATTGCAAGCTGAGCACTGTCTGTAATGTCTTTACTCTCATCAATAGGAACTGAAAAACTACAAAAGATGTCACTTTTTCCTTGAGTTAGCCAACTATATCAGCTGCAATATCTGAAATCTGATCGAAAATAGTGTTCCTTGTCAAGCTTATATTAGCAAAAGACTGGTGTTTTTTTGAGACAGACAATTTCTGTAGCTTTCAGCATACAATTTTTCACAAACTCCCCATCAGAGAATGGCTTAGATGCTACTAATGAGTTAGCTGGCTTTTACCGCTGCATCACTAATCTTCATACGATGATTGAAAATGGACTGTTGTTGCTTTAAAGCAGACAACAATTCCTTTACTTTGTTTGTCCTTGCTTTCCCTTGCAAATTTCTGAATTTATTTCTATGGTGACTGACATAGTGCTGGTGAATGTTATATTCCTTCATCACAGAAATTTGCTGCATGCATATTAAACCCACAGATTTTCCATCTCCATATGCAAAAAAATATGAATCTATCCACTTCTCTTGGAATACTCTGCATTCTCTATCAACCTTTCGTTTTATTGACAATGCCATGGTTAAAATTTGACCGAATTTTAAAAGCAATGCCACCATGTACTTGACACATGTAATATGTTAGGCTGGTTTCTGAAATGCCAATATATAATATTAAACACAATGTTCTTGTTATTACAGAGAGAGGGATGCATAGGTATTTGTGATATTAGACGAGTGGCCTATTATCGGCTGAATGTTTCCTGTTTGGCACGTTAGACAATGCGAATAAACTGCGGGGCTAATCTCTTAAATGACACCTAGTACAGGTGAGAAAAACATTGCTAGATTTGTTTGTTCAAAATTATTTCGAGGGCTCTATTGAAGCCCTTGGTGGACTGAATCTGGTCCACAGGCTGTATGTTTGATGTGCGTGTTTAATGGTTTCCTAAATATTAATTTTACATAAAGAAAAAAAGTTATTTGTCATCATATTGAAGTTTCATTTCTTTTGTTCAGGTTCATTATCAACCATTATTATTGAAAGTTTAGTCATTTCAGTCTTATCACAGTCAGTCAGTTAAGTGCCATACGTGATACATGCTTGGGCGATCATGTCTCGAAAAAGACATGACTGACTGGGCAGAAGATTATCCCGCAGTAGGTTGCCATTGCTTTCTGTGGTAGACTGGTTGCAGACCAAGGCTATAGAACCCAATCTGTCCTACTATTTAACCCATAACTGGAAGGAAGATACGGATTAATATCTTTCTCAAAGGTATTTGCGCGTAAGTGAATACAATGGATTCAACTGGAATTCGAACTCGGCTCCCCGGTTTCTCGTTCCGAGCCGATATCTACTGTACCACAACACACATCCTTATCACAGTACAAAAGCAAATATAGAAAGTTCTCAAGCTACTACTGACTTTAACTATTATATTTTTGATCATACAATTTTTTTCATAATATATATTCAGTTTTCCATGAATGTTGAGAACTAACATTATTTTGTTTACCTGTATCTTTTTGTTCTCTCTCTTATCCCTTCCAAACTTTGATGCCTTCCATGTTTTCATGTAAATCTTTTATAAACATTAAGTTCATATGCACAAAAAGGAATAAAGAATGCCTTACAAATATTTTCTGTTCTATCCTCTTTTTTGTCTTTCTTCTGCTTTCTCTTCCCATAGAGAATTTTAAAATATCACAATTTCTATGCCTTTCCCTATTTCTCTTTTGATATTCAACCAGCAAAGCTCATCCTCTCTCTACTCTTCGCTGGAAAGTATTCAGCTCTATCAAGGAGGGATAAAAAAAAAATCACATTTCATAATAAATATTTAGGCTATGAATTCATTGATGCACCTCTATATGGAGATATCAATGTAACAGAATACAAAATTTATCCCAGATTTAATTTTTTAAGTATAAAAATATTTGGCTTTATTGCTGACTGAAGCTTTGTGTAAATCATATTTTAAGGACTACAGTGAAAATAATTCCTCAATATCTTGCAAAATCTAATTGTTAATTAATGCCTACAGTTCATCTTATTATTCTTAGCATTATTTTTTAATACTTATTACATATGGTAAAACCACTCTTAGTATTGAAAAAATAATATATACATGATTATACTGTTTAATGGGATATTGGATATATATATATACACGCACATACATACAGTAGTGCCATCCTACTGGTTCATACAAAATGATTCTTATAATTATAAAAGCTTATTAAACTAGTTGTAGATTATTAAAAAATAATCTTATATATTAATCGACAATTGTCAAGGTAAAATGGAAATGTATTATTCCAATATTTTATTTTAATCAAATATGTGTGCATGTTCTTGTATCTACATTAAATGACACAAGTACAAGTTTGACAAGATTTAGTATGTTGGTCTTTTTCACAAGTTGAAAAATTATGGTATTTCTGGATTAAGTTTTGATCTGATTCAGTCTTTATCAAATAGCAAAATGGAAGTTATCTTGAATGGTTACTCTTTTAGATCTTTTTGAATTAATATGGGTGTCCCCCAGGGCTCTATCCTTGGACTTATGTTGTGCATCATTTTCATCAATGGTCTTTCCAATGTCATCCATCCTCAACTTGGTATTGATGAGACAACTATTTACTCTTGTCTTAATGGTAAGTCAAATTGAAAGCTGAATAAAGTCAAATTGAAAGCTGAATAAAGTCAAACTGAAAGCTGAATAAAGTCAAATTGAAAGCTGTTAACTGGGGCAAGAAATGGCTTGTTAATTTTAATGCTTCTAAATTAAAACTACTCTCTTTCAATTCTCTTAGAAAAACTTTTACTGCCTTCTGTCAAGCATTCCTGATACTAATCTCTATGAGAGTGTACCTTAGTTGGCTTTTCTTGCTGTTGATAGAAAAGTTGGTTCCCTGTGTTATACTACACAATTTATCTTACACCTTTATAAGTCTACTATTTGTCCCTGCATTGACTATTGCTGCTACATCTGGTTTAGTGCAGTGTTAACAGTCCTGACCTGGCATCTCAGCTTCTATCACTTTCTCACTTCTGTAACATGTGATTCCCTGTACCTTTTTAATAAATATTTCCATGGTAATTGTTTTGATAAGCTTTCCTCTTTGGTATCTCAAATTTATGAATTTAAGTGCAGTACTAGATTGGCAGCAAGGTCTCATCATTTTACAGATGAAATTGCTAGATATAACTATAAGTTTTATGGGAATAATTTATTTTCTGGTTGTTTGATTTTCAAAAATTTAAATGTAATGTCAATCATTATCTTCTGTCTTCTTACTTTCTTGTTTTTTTATTGTTCTCTCTCCTTAATAATTTTTTCTTTTTTTTTTCATATTCTCTCAATCTCAGTAACCTCTCATATCTTAGTGGCTTTATTGCTTTGCTTGGAGTAGATTGGTTAAAAAACAAAACAAAACCTGTATGCCTCATGCACAATACAAATATATGCATACAATATACATGTACATGCAAAGTTGCATGCAGACAAAGCATGATGGACCAAGAATGAACATTTTTGTACAGGTTTTGCTGAAACTCTACTTCTGTATGGTGCCATTGGTGGTTTCAGGAAAGGAAAATTGTTTTCTTAATTAAAAAAAAAATTGATACTAGAGCTTGTATTTTGTGAAATAGATGTGAAAGATAAAATTACCAACCAGCTTATAGTTTTTTTAATTAATGAAAAGACAAAATAAAAACAGAAGAAAAATAATGACCAAAGTATAAAACAACTTAAAAATATATTAATTTAAAAGTACTGATGTTGCAAGAACAATTGAAGAAACTTAATTTTTTTTAAATTAAAAGAATTTTAGCCCAATTGGAAATTATTTTTTTTATTGCTCACCATTCCAAATTTGTTGTTTATTACTTTTCTCATAAAATAAAATACATCCACTTATAATTTGTAGAAGTTACCTGATTTTTTTTTTGTTCTCATAACACACATCAGATAAGAAAAAGAATAAAAGAGATTGCTTCCCTTTACAGTAGTTTAATTGATATCTCCAAATAAATGTATCTTTCAATATTGGGTAAATTTCATCTCTATAGTGCTATTTTTTAAAGTCTTTCACAAAGAGATATCATCATATATGTTCTGCATTACCATATTTAGTTGAACAAAATCAAACCTGCAATAGTTATGCAGAAACTATATAAAAATATACTATTCTAAGAATCGAGAATTATTTAAAGTTTAATTTTGAACTGAAAGAGAAAGACTGCAATGAGTACTGATGATACATATATTATATAAAACATAACATTACATATATTATAAAAATATTAAGTTGACCAATTAGGTCTGTATAAGAATGAAATTTTTAAAGTTCTTTACATTAACTTTGTTGAATATTTTGTTTCACTATCTCCTGCTCTTTTTCAGATAACTTCCTAATTTCATCCTCATAGAATTTCATATTTTTCTCAGCAAAAAACTGATCTAGGTGCTTTATTTTATTAAGAAATGTCCATCGAGCATGGAATAAAAGGTCATATGACGGTGCAAAATATACTTAAAGAAATGTTTTGTTTTTTTATATAAACTAAATAGACTTTTTTAATCATCTTAATATTTATATAACATATAACATATATATTTTTATATAATATGATATAAGTTCAGTGAATATGGGGGATGAGTGAAAGCTTTCCAACAATTTTGTAATGTTTGTTTGGTCATCAAAGAAACGGGATCAAATATTATTCTGGTGAAATATTCTGGCTTTTCTTTTAAATAACTCCTCATACTTTTTTATAATGCTTTTCTTTGGTTGAATTAGGATCAGCACTTTAACATTTTCTTGTGAGGTGGGGGGTTTCAGAAAAGAAATATAAACCAAGTAGGAGGACTCATTTTGATTACTATTTTATATAGAGTGTTATTTTGTTTGGATGAAGAACAGCCTTTGCTGATTACTACTAGCTTAATTTGACACAAAGTGAAGATCAAACTTACTACTCAGTAGTAATGGTAAACCAGATTATCTCACTAACCATTACAATAAATATTACTACATATTGTGGTTTTCTACACATCCAGATCAAGAGATTGTGGCAAAATAAACTTAAAACAGCAACTGAATTGTGGCTCTCTCAGCTGGTATTCCAAGCAATTCTTTCCTTCTTGAGCTCTGTCTCAAAATCTCACTGGCAGATGTTTCAGCTAGCAACTGTGAACGTTCTGTTTTTTTTTTCCCTCTCACTGAGAAAAATTTGTTGCTTTTATATCTGTCCATGTACCCATAATCCATTTGCGTTTTCTTGTTATCCCATAATGCATTGGACATTTTTAGTGTATAAAAATGCAATGCAAGTCCCCCCTCATTCTTTTACATTATGTGGCTGAGGACGGATTATGTCAGAGCAGTAAGTGCTTTTTCTTTTAACTTCATTTTAGCTGCAGTAGCTTTACACACTAAGCAAATACGGGCTCTCTTTTTTTGTGGGGACAAGGCAAGTCGCAAACTGTAGTGCTAGTCCCAGGTTGTATCTCATGTCTACCACAGATAATTTTTGACAAAATTCTTTCACGTTTGTATCAGTTTTGAGGAACTGATGTTATCCTTGATACAATGATAAATTTACAGATAGAATAGTAAATATTGAACTAAGTTGGATAGATTATGTTTACATAAAAGTCTGTTGGTTTTGAGGCTATTTACATTTGGAAAAAAAATTTCTCCCAGGATCTCTATTGTCCTTCCTTACTCTTAAATCTCCTTCTTCCCCTCCTGCAATGTTTTGGATACAAAATGAACAAAGAAATCATTCGACTCATATTTTCAATTGAGCTATATTACTTTTCTTCCTTCCCATAATTCTTCTCTCTTTCCACAAAATCATTCTATAAAGAAATTGCCTCTTATTGCAACCGCTTCTCCCCCACTACAAAGTAAGTGACATTCTATTTTCTCTTCATTCAAACTACAGACCCCTATGATTCTACAAAATCATTTTATACAACATAATCTTCTGCCCAGGTTGGTGTTATATGCTCTCTCTGTAGTCTTTGTGTTGGTGTTGTTTCAATTCTATCTCAAAATTAAAAATATCTTAAATTCAAAGTGTGCCATGTTATACCTTCAATGGTCAGATTGTTAGGTGATTGCACTCCAGTCATCACTCCTTTCCCCCACTGCATCATGCACCATGTGTTTGGTGACTTTGCCTAAATTTCTTCCTCCATTTGGATTTTGGCTATCACTTCCTCATCAGTATTCAGGGATATATCTTTTGAGTACCTCCACTTGTAGATGAAAATTGACCTTTGCAGTACTGTAATCCCAAATATATTCAGTTCTACAATACAGCTATCCTCCCATTTGAATTTTGAATCAAAGAAACACTAAAACAATATAAACCTTGATAAAATGTTTAATTTTTGAATATGACAGAGACTTAACACTGACATGTCAACAACAAAAAATACAACCGACAACTACATGAGTCAAAACAAATTTAGAGAACTGAGAGATAAATAGTGACAACAAAGTATTCTATTCAGATGGATCAAAAGTCCTGGATAGAACAGGTACAGCAGTCACCAACAAACAAGTCCAAACAATGCATCCATTTATACAGTAGAGCTACAAGCCATAAAAATGGCATTTAAAATGATCAAAAACTCTGAAGACAGAAAATTCACAATATTCTTAGACTCCCTATCCAGCTTAACAACAATTAAAGAAAAAAACAAATAAACCACATTTACATACAAGACATATTAGAAACATATCACTATTTTATAAAAACTCACAAAATAATAATCTTGGCCTAGCTTCCTAGCCATGTAGGCATGAAGGGAAATCAAAAAGCTGATGCACTGGCAAAGAAGGCAGCCAAAATGCCAGTAACAAACATTAGAATTTCATATTCAGATTACGAAAATAAGATCATGCAATATATTAAAAGAAAATAGTGAACAATTTGTTTCTAAATATGTTTCCAAACAACAAACTATATGAAGATCAGTCAACAGCCAGACTGAAAAATAGAGAAGCATCAGTCAGTCAGTTAAGTGCCATACATGATACACACTTGGGTGATCATGTCTCAAAAGAGACATGACTGACTGGGTAGAAGATTATCCCGCAGTAGGTTGCCATTACTTTCAGCAGTAGACTGGTTGCCAGCCAAGGCTATATAACCCAATGTATCCTATTATTTAACCCATAACTGAAAGAAAGAGATGGATTAATACCTTTCTCAAGGGTATTTGTGAAGAAGAGAAGCATCAACTGATTGGAAACAGAACAGTACTAAGAAGAGTTCAAATTTGACATCTACATCTTAAACACAGAAATTGCACCTTGGCATATCTCCTATGATCAATTACTCACTGTTAAGCACATCCTAAAGAATGCAAGAAAACAGGCAACAAATACTATAATGTACAAAACTTTACTATGCTTTGAAAAATGTACCTGATTCTCAAATAATGCAATACCTAAAATAAATAAACCACTTTTAACACTTATAGAAGAAAGCCCAAAATACCTAACCCCAAAATGCCTAAACATAAAAAGGAAACACTCACTCAAACTATATTTCCAAATGTCAGAATTATACTAAAAATCTTAAAAAAACAAACAAAACAAAAACTCTTCTTTCAATGATTGTTCCACAATACATCCTGTTTGAAATGACCTCCAGGGTTGATGTGCTGTAAAACAAATATTCAATTCAATCCAATCTGATCATTCTGTTACCAGCATACTGATTTAGATTAATTTTGTGAATTATTAAAGCACTCCTTGAATTGAGACTCTTAACCTTCTTATTGCAAATTGCGCTAAAGAGGTTTATTCTTGGGTTAAAGCCAGCATTGATGCTTTTGTTTCCTCTTGAAAATAATCAGTGAAACCACAAACTTCTTGGCTCACACAGACCTGTTCAGCCACTATAGCCCACAGGAATTTTGGATGTTTCAGAATGATAGTTCTAATAGCAAAAATTGTAAACATGCCCTAAAAGAGATTAAGTCTTTGTTGATAGAATGTGGCACTCTATAGTCTTTAACAAGTTTGGCTCTCATGACTACTGCCAGCTTTATAATAGTGTATTAAATACAAGTCTTTCTCCCTGCCTATCTTCATGTAATTTGAGGTTTAAGATCTTCTACTGATAAAACACAATGTCTGGCTCATAAATTCTCTTCAAATTCTACTTTTGACTTGTCTGAAATATCTTTGCCTGTCTTTCCACTTTGAACTGAGTCTCTATTATGTGATATGTATATAACTCTGTTCAGAGTTTCTGTCATCTCTAAACAGGATCCCCACAAAGCATGTGGATTGATGGTATACCTGCAATAGTCCTTAAGAGATGTACCCCTGAACTGGCTCCTGTTTTCTTTAAATTCTACAGTAAATGACTTGTTGATTCTTGGTTTCCTTCTCATTGAAAATCGTCTTCTATAGTTCCAGTCTTTAAGAAGTTGGGTAAAGTATTTGATCTTTCTATTGGCTTATTATGAGATGTGCATTGTGGTACAGTGGATATCGGCTTGGAACGAGAAACCAGGGAGCCGAGTTCGAATTCCAGTTGAATCCAATGTATTCACTTACCCACAAATACCCTTGGGAAAGGTATTAATCCGTCTCTTCCTTCCAGTTATGGGTTAAATAGCAGGACAGATTGGGTTCTATAGCCTTGGTCGGCAACCAGTCTACCGCAGAAAGCAATGGCAACCTACTGCAGGATAATCTTCTGCCTAGTCAGTCATGTCTCTTTCGAGACGTGATCGCCCAAGCGTGTATCACGTATGGCACTTAACTGACTGACTGATTGGCTTATTAGCCTTCTTGTCATTTTTTGACAAAGTACTGAATTGCAGATTGTTCTTTCAGATAAGCAACATGGTTTTCACTTCTCTAGGTCAACTGTTGATGTATTAATGATTATTGCTGAAAGAATTTATCAAAGTTTTGATAAGAATGGTGATGCTTGGGCAGTTGCTTTGGATATCTTGAGGGCATCTGATAGGGTTTGGCATATTGCTCTTCTTCATAAGTTGAAAGGTCATGGTATTTCTTGAAAAATTTATGAACTTATTCAATTTTTCTTATCAAATGATGAAATGAAAGTTGTCTTGAATGGCCACTCTTCAAGATCTTTTTGTGGGCATCCACCAGGGCTCTATCCTTGGACCTATGTTGTTCCTTTCATCAGCAACCTTCCTGATGTTATCAACTGGCATCTTGGCTTCAATTTTATATAAATATTTCCTGGTAATTGTTCTGATAACTTTTCCTCTATGATACTTAGACTATATGAATTTAAGTGCAGTACTAGATTTGTTGGCAAGATCTCATCATATTACAGTTGAAACATCTAAATATAACTGTAAGTTCTCTGCTAATAGTTTTTCACACACTTTTACACTTGTGGAATTCTCTTCCTGCTTCCCAATCAACTTTGACCTTCAAAAATTTAAATGCAATGTTAATCGTTATCTTCTGTCTTCTTAATTTCTGTTCTTTTATTGTCCTTGCTCCTTAATATTTTTTCTTATAATCCTTCACACACAGTAACCCCCTGCACCTCAGTAGCTTTGTTCCCTTGCTTGGGTAAAAATGATTAAAAAATAAAGGAATCATTCTTGCAAACTTTTATTTTCTGTCAGACTTGTTTCTGGATTCAATTTATGTATACATTGTATGTTACTGTTGTAGAAAGGTATAGGGTGATTATGAGGCTTGTTGTTGAAGTAAGTAAGTGTCAAGTAAGTTAATGTGTCAAGAATATATGCAAAAATATCAAAATCAGACCCTTTCCCATATTTTCATCATTATCAACTTGAAAGAGGTCACTGAGAACATCCAGTAACATTGACTTAAGATGTTTTCCGTTTTCTTATGATGAAAGGTTAAGTGAACGTGCTTTGGAATACTTCAGTTAATTTTATGAAGAGATGCATAACCTTTCATTTTTTGGTGTCTTTCAACCAGGTTCATAAATTTATTTAAATGCTATTATGACTGCAGGAGCCTGTTTAAGGACTGTTATTCCTAAAATTTAATTTATTTAAATATGTACTTTGTTATTTAAAAGAATATATGCATAAACATTAATGCTTTATTGGTTTAAATTATTTGACTACAATGATCTTTTATTTTTTACTTTACAATAATTAGCAAGTTATTATGCATCATTCTGATTACAGTTTTGTAAAATAATTTAATGAAGTAACATTTACTTTATGCTAAAAAAATGACCTTTTTTTTATCTATACTGATATTTCACTTTCTTGAACCATTTAATTTCTTGGCATTATGAATTGTCTTATTTCTTTCCATTCATTAAAATTGGGATATTCAATATAGTAGCATAAAGAATAATTAAAGGCATTCAGAAGGAAAAGATATTTATGAAATTTTGTAAAGGACACAACAAATATGATATTTTTATGTGATTGATCACAAAATAAAAATTACTTGTGAAAATTGTTTATCAAGAAATTAAAACTTAGGAAAGATATTAGATTATTTTCTTAGGAACTCACTGATCAGCCAAGTCACTTTCCTTTACTCTGCTGTGCTTTATCCTGTCTATTTAATCTTTTACCAGCACTCAAACCCATAACCACTTGATTACTTTGCTATTGCACTAATCATTGAACTGTAATACCTTACAGGCTACCTATAAAATAAATGACTTCAAACATTTTTTAACTTTACGATAATTTTTTTAATACCAATTTGCAACATATTCAAATTTCTCAAAGAGCAAAAGAAAGACACTTGGCTTGCACAACATTGGTTGATGATTCTAACTATATTTTTGTTTTTAACCTTAATAAATTTAATTGCTTTCTACACATAACTAATATTTGATGACAATACTTGCTTCTCCCTCCTCAAAGTGTTTGAATTTTTTCCCTTAAATAAACTAGAGATAAATAAATATATTCATTATCAAACAGATTAACTTATTTTATCTTTTATGAATAAAAGAAATATAAGTACATACACATTTCATTTGTAAACAAGTTATTTTGCAACCCATTTTTTACAATATTTTACCATTTTTTTTTTAAACGCTCATATAACAAGAATCTTTTATGAACGCGCCATTTTCAAAATTAGGGGAAGTTACTTAAATGTCTTAGAACACTTTCATCCATGATTGCATGATCCTAATAGGCATTTGTTGGTATGGTTACACCTGGTCATAATTTCTGTTCTTTCATTTAGTAATTTAACATAGAAATAACATAATAGTCAACGTTTCTTCCTGACATAGCCTACATATTTTATCACTGTTGTAAGGCATGACTGTTTTTATTATACTCCATGTTATGTCAGGGTCTTTTCTATATTTTAATTTCTATTTCTACACATGGCTAACCAATTTCATACAATTTTTTAATTTTTTCTAGTTTAAATGTAGACTTATAGTTATTTCATCTAGCCTTAAAAGTGTCTTTGGTAAATCACAAATATTTTCTATTTTGACCATTTAAATCATGTACTGTAAAGTTGCATTTGCTTTCATATACAAATAGACACTGTCAATTTGTAAATTTAATTCTACATCTAAATATTGGACAACTTTTTTCATGAAATAATCCACAGATAACTACGGATTATACAGAGTAGATGGATTTTTTAAATGGACACTCAATCTGTTTTCGACAATTGCCAGTATTGTTATTATCTTTAATATTTTTAGGATTTTGCTGATTACTCAGGTTGTTATATTGGTTTATAATTCTGTTATGTTTTTTGATGAGCTTCTCAAGGTTATAATTTATATACAGTTATAATTTAATTTAAGAGTATTTCTGTTAAACATTTTGCTAGGGGGTTTATTTTTAGGGAAGTGTTTTTCAACTAATTTGAGGAATTTATACCCTAACTTATTACTAATCATTTGGTTAAATGGAAGTGTGAACCAAATGATTTTTCTATTTCTATTATTATTATTGTTATTGTGTTTGTTGTATTTAATAGCAGAGCATTTGTAGCCACAATTTTTTGAGGGCAGTGTCATTTGCTGTGTTTATAAAAGATATCTTTACTGAAAGAATTATTACTAATTCTATTTTGGATAGAGGAGGGTATGTGTTTGATGATTGATAGGGTGTGAATAGATTTAGGGTGGTGCATATGGATTGACATTAATTTTTAAGTAGGTTGTGTAAATGTTATCAACTAGATTAAGTATTGCATCTAGGAAGTCTACTTTTTTAGATTGGTTTTAATAGTAACCTTAAGATATAGGCTTTTCAATTCCCTATATATTAATTTTCTAATTCTATTAACTTTAATATTTTTGTAATTTTTTACAAACAAAACAGCTCTTGTGTTGCAGTTAACTATGTTTTATTATAAACAGTTAAAATATAATAAAATATTACTATATATATATATATATATATATATATATATATATATATATATATGTATAGTTGTCAGTCTGTAAACAGTGAGGATAATCCAACAAGATTACCTTAATATAAATTATTAATAGGTAAATCCATATAGAGAGCTCGATGGGTATTAACCAGAGTGATGTGAAGTTTATAAAGGAAAACTCAACACATCATATTAGTTATAAACTATAGTTCATTTCAATGAGCTTAAACAGCTCATCTCTTCAGACCCGTTTACAATATTTCCTCCATCTGGTATAAAATTTCTGCTGGAATGAGCTTTTTCTTAAATTGAAGAGGGAACACAATAAAAATGATGATAATAAACATAAGATTACAAACAAATAAATGACAATATCTGTGAGGGGAAGGAGGAAGGAAAGAAAAGAAGGAACGGGAGGGAAGGGGAGAAATAGATATAGTCCAGTTCCAAATATGGGTAGTGTCCGTTTGAAGTTATTTGACTGTCTTAGATGGTCTGACCTCTGAAAAAAAACAATTCCCCTGACTTTAGCCGTATATTTGACCCCATCAATTTAAGAAAAAGCTCATTCCGGCAGAAATTTTATGCCAGATGGAGGAAATATTGTAAACAATGCATCAGACACAGGTTGAAGAATTTCAGCCAACCACTTAGCTAACTCATGTTGTACGGAGCCCACCATAGACAAAATTGGTCTAAATGGGACTCCTTCCTTATGAACTTTTGGAAAGCCATACATCCTAGGATGTTGTGAACCTATGGGCCTGATTCTGCTGTAGATGTCTTTAGAAATCAAATTGTCTTTTGTACAAAGACAACAGCCAATGTTGAATTTTGGCTTCTATTTTGCTGGTGTTATCAAATGTTTAAAGGTTCTGGTGTTGTCATTTTGAACAGACAGGATTATCTAAACAAAATGCATATTATTTTAGATGAGTCTTCTAAGTTTACAGTGATCAGTCCTGCAGACATATTTTAATATTTACTGATTAAAGTTTATTTTTAAATGAATTCCATCTTGCCCCCAGTGTTGTAAGTAACCCTTTGTTTTTGTCCTTAATTAACCATTTGTAATTAAGCCAATGTAAGCCCTTGAAGAAGTGTTGGCCGAAAGGTTCTTCGGGTTGGGATAATTATAATGACGTCTGTTTTATTTAAAGATATATATATATATATTATCCTATGTTTATGGTACAACTTCGAGTTTCATGTGTTATGCAATCATCAGGTGCATATTTCAAATTGACAGTTTAATAGATTTGAATTTAAGTTCATTTGAATCTTATAAAGTTAAGTTACTGCTTTTTTAATAACAAGATTAAAAATTAAATATTCTAAGGTTTAAAATTAAAATGAAAAATATTAAAAATAATAAAATGCAGGGAGAAGAAACCAAAGGGGTATAAATCATGAGACATAAAAATTTAAATATTCAAATATTACATGTAGATAAAAATGTAGAGAAAAAATTAAAATTTTAAATAAAAAAAAAAGAAAAGAAAAATTAAGAAGTAAAATTTAAAATTAAACAATGTAGGAAGCAAAAATAAAAGGGGTTTAATTCATAATTGTTAAACATAAGAAGGGAAAGAAAGCAAGAAAGAGGTAAACATAAAGATGAGTCTATATCAATCTAGGTCTAAGAATTTAAATAAGTTTTTTTCTATAACAGCATGTGGTCATTAAATCACGTTTTTTTATTAAGCGAGTTAGGATTATTGATATGGTTAAAAATAACAAGTTTTGCTAAAAGACATAGATTACATTTATCTCCTTTTCCATTGTATGGTTTGAATTTAATAATGATATTCCAGATAATAATTGGGTTGTTGTTGTTTTTAATTTACAATAATGTATAGATGAAGCTGTATTTACTGTTATTTAAAAACAAGATGTGGTTATTAAATCCTATCTTCTACTTGTTAGAAGTGCTTCTAAAGTAAAATTTAACATCATCACCATCCAAATGAATGAGTTCTATAAGCAATACTTTCGGACATACATTGGCCATTCATGGGCAGGTTTTATTTTTCAGGCAGTTGTAATTATTTTTAAAAGGGTCATTTTTGCTATTAGTTGGGTGATGGATGTTGTTTATGTGGGCCAAATATGTATTTGATATCATAGCATTATGTTGTGAAATATATTTATCTATGTTTTTAATGCAACTATATCTGACTTTAACATTGTTTTTGTTGAAGATTTTTTTTAGTTTGGGTGAATGGTAGAAATGTTTGAATTAAGTTAAGGAAGTGTTTACCAATGTTAATTTGGATGTTATGACTGAAGAGTGGGTTAAACCAAATAATGTTGCGTTTATGTCATTTCTGCATATTTCTACCTATCTTGTTTTTAATGGAGTATTGTAAATTAGTGTTAAATTTACTTTTTCTAAAGCAGTAATGTATTTAATTTTAGAATTGTCAAAAATTTTCCTTGTTAGTGTTGATACTTAAACAAAATTGGATAGGTTTATATAGGTTGTTGGTGATACTCTGGGGGTGATTTGATTCACTGTTCATGTCTGTATGGGTATATATATATAGTATTATATTATTATATACACACACACACAAACACACACACACACGCATATATATATGCGTGTGTGTGTGTGTGCGTATATATATATATATATATATATATATATACCAATGAATAAATAATATAAGAAAATAAACTGCGTCTATAGATTATATGCAAAAGACGTATTGTCAAATATTTTATGTAAAATTCATAAATATGTGTTATCCAATGAAATAATTTGTACTATTATGTATAGCGAGTAAGCATAAAAGCAATTAAGTCCCAATTTTCAATTTCAGATTGATATTTAGTATTTTTTCAGTAATTATAGCAATTTGCAGTGTCAAGAGATTATTTGTAAGAACTAGAATTTAGTATTACGGCTCGTAAAAAAGAACTAACAATGAATGAAAAGAACTATATAATCAAAGAAATTAGCAAAGGAAAGTATTCACTTCAAATTTTTAAGGATTTAAAAAGAGTTTATCAAACAATCAAGAAAAATATGTCCAATGGGAATTCAACCAAGGAAAAGTCTCAGGCTGAATTCAGGAATTTAACAAACCAAGATCTATCACATATCCAAAGAGAATTAATAAGAAACCCAAATGCGTCAAGTGCGTTCATATTTGAGGCCGTCTGGAGCTCTTATAGTGTCAAGGGAAACAAGGTGTAAAGCATCAAGAAAATTTGCTGATGTAAAAAATCAAATAAAGAAACCCATTTTAACAAAAAAACATGAGGAAAGAAGATTGCAATGGGCAAAAAAATACATGAAAACTGATTTCAGTAAAGTGCTTTTTACAGATGAATCAAGGATCACCCTCGATGGGCTCAAGGATGGGTTTGCAAGTAATATGACTCAAGAAAATTTTTTAAATGCCAACAAGGCGGCAATGGGATCATGATATGGGCTGGGATTATGGGTAATGAGCTCGTTGGAGAAAGACGGGGTTAAAATGAATTCCAAAAGTTACTGTAATTTTCTAGAGCAATATTTCTTTGAATGGCTTGATAACTAGTCTTTAGCCAAACGTAGATCTATGATCTTTATGCAAAACAACGCACCAAATCATGCATCACAGTTTACTAAATCCTGAATGAAAGAAAAGGGATTTATTGAAGATTCTCTTATGGACTGGCCTTGTGACTTAAATCCCATTGAGAACCTGTGGCGCATCCTCAAGAAAGATATTTATTCTAATGGAAGGCAATTCAACAGCAAGTGTGACCTCTGGGAGGCAGTTAAAGTTGCTGCAAACAACTTACCAGCCACTAGCATTGCAAATCTAACATCAGATGTTGACAATAGGCTGCTAAGAGTTATTGAAAAGAAAGGAGCATTTGTGCAAAATTTTAAGAGGTTCTTATTATTTTTTGTTAATATATCTTTTATTTTTAAAATAAAATGTTTTTTTTTGCGTTTTTCCTTTAAGAAATTGATGAATTTGTTCTAAAATCTTTTCATATTATTTTTTTTACGTTAGTTTTACAAGGTATAATAATGTAAAAGTATCAAAATAAATAGTTGTAAATAAACTACTGACAGTCAAATTAGTCTGTTTTGTTAACATGTCAAAATTTTTTCCAACCAAAAACAATAGTTTTTTCTATCACTATATATCTAAGTTAATAATATTGAATAGAATCTAAACAACATCATAATAGGACTTTTAACATTAAAGAAGCAACTCTTTATATCAATTCATAACTTGCATATAATCTCTAGACACAGTTTAGATAGTTCAAAAGTTAAATTTTAGATTTGTTAATTTGTTAGATTTTCTAAATATACTATTAAACAGTAATCTAAATGCTAAGGTGATTATCTTTTTCAGGATAATAATGGAGTGACTGGAATAACTCAGCAATTTAATTACAAAAGCCATAATTTTATAATTTTTATAAATAAGTGATTGTTTTAATCACATGTTTTGTAAAGATCATAAAAGATAAAACTGGAAATTAATAACAAGACACAGTTATTTAAAAAAAATATTCTTAAAACTGGATACACAAATTACTTGTCTTCATTAAGCAAATTTGGGCAATATGTAAGGCCTGTGCTATAGATATAAATGATGAAACTACATTTATTTCATGTTACAGTTTTATGTATTATTTGTGTGAACACATTCTGCCAACTGTATATATTTAATTTTTAGGGTTATGAGTGGGCATACATACACAAAATTTGATCTTTATATATTCGGTTGATAACATCAATTATTATTATTTGCTTAGCAAATAAAAGATGTGCTGGTAGTGTAACAGCTATCAATGCAGGAAGTAGAATCACTGTCTTAAGTTTATATTTTGTTTTATTGACTTAGCATTAATGTTTTTGGAAAAGCATGAATCCATTTTTCTCCATCTATAGTTTAAATAGCAGGGCGGACAGAACTCTATAGCCTTGGTAGGGCAACTAGTTTAAGAGAAGGATAATTCTGAATTCAAAACCAGCCTTAAGTAGAGTGGGTTCTGTCAAGCAGTATTGGCCTAAACATACACATTACTGTGGTGTATGATTGACTCTAATGTGTTATGGGTCATGGCATCAGTAAACAAAAATTTAAATATAGTGTGTATGTGTGTGTGTGTGTGCGTGTGTGTGTGTGCGTGTGTGTGTGTGTACGTATAAAAATTCAGATAGAGTATATCTGTAAAAAGACAATATGAATAAAGACAAAAGGAAAACTTTTCTTAGCTAATGTGTTTCATCCTCTGAGGGATTTTATCAAGGCTAATGCAAGGATTTTATTTTGTAACAAGTGTATATACAAGAGCAAAATTGTTATAGGTTTGTCAAGATTTTTAAGTTTAGGAATGCTTATAAATATTCATCAAGTTAGCTGAAAAATCAATCAAGCAATGTGACACACTTCAATGTCTAATAAATTTATTATACATTGAACTGGATAAAAAGTTTTCCTTTTGTTTTATATATATATAGGGGCTGAATAAAATAATGGAAACACTTTAAAATTTTAAGCAAATTTATTTCAGTATGGGTAGGACTACCTTTGGCAGTAATTACTGCTTAAAATCTGTGTGATCAACTCGTACAAAGTTTGAATTGTTTCCAGATGAATTTATATACTTTCTTCAGCTAAGTCTCCAATTCTTTCAATGATGATGATAGAGAATATTGACTACACTTTTATTTCTAAAATAAACCATAAGTGTTCAATGATGTTGAGATCTAGGGGCTGTGGTATCCAGATAAGATGTTCTAATTCACTAGAATGTTCTTCATGCCATTCAGCTACAATTTTAGTAGTATGAATGGGTGCATTATTATCCTAAAAAATGGCATTTTCCTCTAGAAACAGTTCTTGAACCATTGGATGAAGTTGATCACTTAAATCTTAAATAGTTCTGACTGTTGATTTTAATAAACTTATTTAAATAATATCTGTACAAAAACATTCTAGCCAAGAAATAAAAAATGAACAAACATAACTATAGACAAGCTAATACCAATAACTATCCAAATTATGCTATTATGGTAATAGGTGTTTATCCATTATTTTGTCCACCCCCTATATATAAACTTTATAATTTGTTAACAGTATTTGAATATTTTCTATTGAAAAGAACATTTATTATATTTATGAGAGTTGTTATTGACAGGCAAGTGACAAGCACAGATTATAGAATCTAATTATGGTAACAATATCTAAAAAAATTTATATGTTCACCTACATTGGCTGATAAACTAAATCAATATTCATAATTTTACATTATTATAATAGTATATCTAAACATTCTAATGTATTTTCTTATTCTTTTCTCTTGCTAACTTAATTTTCTGAAAATGACTAACATTTTGTTACTTCATAATTGGTATCCTTTTCTCCACTGTAAACTTTCATGATATATTTGTTACAAAAAACAAAAAATTGATTGAAAAACGATTTTAAAATGAAGGAAAATTATATAATAATCCTAATAATTTTGAAAACATATAAAATAATTCTAATACTTTTAATATAGCTTTGAAGATATTCTGGTGATTATTAGTTTTTAATACACTTTCTTGGTTGAGATTAAATATGAAAACTTCAGGTATTTTATTTCTTATATAAAGATTTAATTAGAACTGTCTATTAGGAATAGATGGCATAATATTAACTTAAAAATCTATGCTCTATTTCTGAAGTATTTTGCAAATTATGAATAAATATTTACAAAGATTTTCTAATATTAAACCAATCAGATAGAATGAAAATGGATGCATCTAGAAATGATACAAAATTTAATATTTTGTTTTTCTATTTGTTTTTTTTTTCTATATAAACTTTCTATCAGGAATAAAAATTTGTTCTCATTTCTTAAAAATCTGACCATACAAAAATTTAAAATCTTTGAACAATACTTTAGAATCTTTTCGTTAGATTGAGAGATGACAATTTTCATAAGTGCAAAACTTTGTGTCCTTTATAAAGCATCTAGTTAAATTAAGCAGTCTTTGGAAGATGTCCAATATAGTCAGTGATAGATGTAAGAAAATCTAAAACTGTAACATTTCTCAAGTGTAGAGCTCATTCATGTGAGACTTTCAAGACTGGCTATAAGTTAAACTGAATAATTTAGACATGTGCAAAACACATGGAGAAAACTGATATTTTTGCGACAACCATTACAGTAGTCAGCCCGTGAAGTATAATGATGGTTGCCAAATGTATATAAAACCAACTTGACATGATTAAAAATGTGAAAGAAGACATTAAACATAATAAACTCTGTTGTACTTAATGTTTTTTCTTAATTTTTCCTAAACTTATTTAGCTTTTAAATTTACAATCAGGCTAATACATTTTCATTTGTGTCTAATTGTTTTTTTACTAAACTCTCATTTGATTTGGAACATCTTTGCATTTCAAAATGTATGTTTTATTCTTGTCATTGTCTTTTTTTTTGTATTACCAAAAATAACATTCTTTTCTTTTTATCTATAATAGATTATTTATTTTGACAATTGCATTCATCTTATATGTGCATCATGCCCAGCTTATTTATTATTTGTCCTATTATACATAAAGAAAATGAAAATGTTCAGCACTTTTTGACCACTTCCAGCAAAAGTCAGGTTGTGAAGATTCTTTAGATGTTTTTTTTATTTCCAGATGTGATTAATCTGTTTTAGTTCCACTACATAATATACCATCTTCTTTTGGGCAAGGCACATTTTATGGTAGTCTGAGCAGAAGTTTGAGTTATCTCAGCCAATCACACAAAAGTATGCAAATTGACACAAAGTATGACTTTGACTTTCTATAACGCATTTCTCCCATGAACCAATGTTCATTATCTACATTTTTCCACACGTTTCCTGATGTTAGTTTTGAATAATGCATGACATGATTGGTGGCTTTCAGAATCTCATAGATCATCTAATGTCAAATTCAGGAACAGATTTTTGTGCTTGTATTTCTGGGATATGTCCATGAAAGATTGCATTTGGTGTAATGTTTCTCATTTCAGGTACTATGAACAGAATGGATACTTTGTACATTGGCTCATGGAAACATCTCTATACATCTACTTGTATATTTCATACACAATCAAGTACTAATTGTTTTTATTAAACAACATGATGCATGTACAACCTTTGTCAAGATTTTGTACTTTTCTTCCATAGGTGAAGAAATGTTTTAACTGGATTGTTGTTATTTACTAATTATATGACCTCATATACTAATCAGTGTTTTCTGTAAGGCTGTACCAGTGAATATAGATTCTTACTAACATCTTAATACAGACCATTTCAATGTGCACCATTAAATAATTCTGATTTCTCAGGGACTGTGCATTTGCTACCTTAGAAACATATAACAAAACATGCACACAAATTTTGAGCTTTTTTTCTTGAAACTCAGTAAGTCACCATTATACTTACATTTAAGCCATCCTTACAAATTATTCTACACTACTTAGCATAAAATTGGATCCTCATTTTTTTTTTCATACTCCTGTAGCTGTTCACAGATATCTTTATATATCTAACATGTTTTATTTATAGAGTCTCTTTTTTATTTGCTGGGTAAATTTGAAAATCCCTTTGCATTTTCATTAAACTAACCAGATTTACATTTGAGTTTTTCAGATAAGAATTTATCTGTGAATATGTGCTGCTACTAAATTTGGTGTAGACTTTTCAAGTCCTAACAATCCAGTGGGTGATTTGTCATCTCTAGTGATAACAAATTTTTTTACTCCAACAATACACTGCATGAATAATTGTCTAAGATGCCTTCTCAAGGTGGCTGTAATTTTCCTGTACAATTGTTACCATTTGTAAGGCACGAGTAGCTGTTTTTTTTTTTCCAATGAACAATTTAGTATAACATGCATCAACAACCCAGCATTCATAAGCATTCTTTTGTTTTTCAAAAAGCCTTTTTCTGTTTTACTGTATAGCATCTTTGTGTTATGAAGTGTTTTGAAGACTGTCAATAAAATTACCTGTTTTAGTAATGAATAATGCCAGAAATTATTTCAGCTGAATTGTTGGGGTTGATACTTCATGAATCCTGGCAAGCTCACCGGATGTGCATTGTGGTGCAGTGGACATTGGCTTGGAATGAGAAATCTGGAAGCCGAGTTCAAATTCCAGTTGACTTCCTTGCATACATGTATGCACAAATACCCTTGGGAAAGGTATTAATCCATCTCTTCCCTCTGGTTATGGGTTAAATAACAGAACAGATTGGGTTCTATAGCCTTGGCCACCACAGAAAATAATGGCAACCTACTGTGGGATAATCTTCTGCCCAGTCAGTCACGTCTCTTTCGAGATATGATCGCTCAATTGTGTATCCCATATGGCACTTAACTGACTGACTTCATAAATGGCCTCAACCTTCTATCCCAGATTATCAAGAACACTAGATATTTAATACTTTTTTGTTTTTTAAGCTTCAATCTCTTTTCTTTCAACTCATTCAAGATTTTTATTCATTTCTTAAGAAATCTCATTAAGCCTCTTTTTAAATTTCCTTTGATATTTTCCTGCTGCACTGAACTCAAAATTAGTCTCTTGTATATGTCAATTGTATGCATCCCTTGTAAAACTTCAGTTGTTAAGTATTTCAAAGGTCAAGCTTAGTAAATATAGAGTATAGTATAAGAATCAGGGGTATTTATTATTTTTATAATTCTTATCTATTATAAGAGTACCATTTTCTTTGGAGAAAGGAACAGTTAGTGTTACTCTCTGAATACTGCACTGGAACATGACTGCTTCATCTCACCATCAGGTACAACACTACTTCAGTTTTCGGTTTTAATGCATATGGAACCAACTAAGCTTTATGGAGCATTTGTTGACTATCCCTTCACAATTGGATATGCACTTCAAATGCTGCTATTCTATCCAACTTCTTCAATAAGTTTTTCAATTTTCTTTTTGTGTTCTACACTTTCAACAAATTGAGAATATTCATTTTGGACTCAATTATTTGATTTCTACCTAGTAGTGCTAATAAACAACCTGTCATCACCACCAGCAATAACCTATCATCACCACCAGCAATAACCTATCATCACCACCAGCAATAACCTGTCATCACCACCAGCAATAACCTCTTCTCCTACCCAATGAATCTAAAATCACCAATTGCCTCAACCTGAAAATCACCTCAATATGTTGCCATGTCAAAATTTTGAAAATTACTCAATATTTTTAATTCTACTTATAACTGATAACTCTATTCCTATATCTCTATAAAGCATAAACAACAAACAACATTTGTATCTCACATGTGTAATAATAAAATAATTCTTTGTCATTAATTTCTTCTAATCCTTTTACTCAACCTTGCTTAAATTTCTTGTTCATATACATTCTTGCAATATGGCTTCTTTTATGAAAACCATAACCGTCATCATTAAAAACATGCACTTCTGTATCATTTTTTCCCAATCTAGATCTGAAACAAACTTCGATTGATTTTCTTACAAGTATTAGTCAAGTGATCTCTTGATCCACATTTGAAACAATTTTTCCAGCACTTTTTCCAGTACAATTTAAAAGCAACTTATTCAAAAATTATTCATACTTTTTCCTTCTATACATGTTTTATAGCAATATCAAATTCAATTGTAGTCTGAAAACTTAAATATCTTCCTTTATTTTTAATGTTAGCATTTCAAATACTACACACAATTCTCTTTCATTTTGTTTCTCAGATTGTAGGTTTTGGCTAAGAAAAACCCAGTAATGTACTCACATTTTCATTCTCATTTCTGTTTCTAACATTAAAACAATATTTTTCCATTACTTCAGTGTGGTTTGAAAGCTTAAAATAAAAATAAAGAAGCCTAGAGTGGGTGTACCAATGAGAAGTAAGTGGGGATTGGTAGTTTGAATTTTCCTCTGCTTCTCTCGGGATCTCTCTCATCCTTCCTTATTCATAAATTTCCTTCCTCTGCATCTCTTACAATCTTTCTTGTATATCCTTTTATTTCCCTCTCCAAATAGCACATTGCTTTGTCAAGTTCACCAAAACAAAAAAAATCAGTCTCCTATTTTCAATTGAGTTTATAGTTTCTTTCTTCCTTCTTATAATCCATTTTCAATCACCTGTTGCTGCTGCTTCTTTTCCCTCATCACAAGGTAAGTGACATTCTATTTTTTTTCTTTTTTCTTTCATTCAACAGACTATGATCCTAAAAGATCATTTTACACGACATAGTCTTGCGCTCAGTTTAGTGCTTTGCACTTTCTCTGTGGTCTTTGTGTTGGTGCTATTTCATTTCTATCTCCTCCATGTTCAGCATTTACATACTCATCATCTGCATGGATTTAAGCCCAAAATATGTCAATCTCCTGGATTGTATGCTGCCCTGTAGTACCTTCTTATTTTTCCATTTATTAAGCATTGCTTGGAAGAATTTCAAGTAGAAAACAATGACATTGTCCATTACCACCTCCACTACTAAACCTTGTTCAAGAATAACTTTCTTCACTTCTTCTGCAACCACAACTACTGTTTCTGCCCACAACTCTCTCCATATCACCAAAGTTGCTCTGGTCCATAGTAAATCATTGACAAATACACACCACTGTGATAGTGAACAGCTAACCTCGTTCAATTGTCTGTTATTCCAATCTCACCAGAATCATACACATTCAAGACAGGGTCAATTGATTAAGATCTGTTACAATTCCTGACCATCCTCCACAAGCAGGTCAATTCTTTGTACCAAATATAAAATCCAAGATTATTGAAAATGGCTCATCTCAGAAATAAATACAAATTATGACAAGTGGCACGAACCCCCTAACATAATCCAGTTATCAAAATTCACCTGACACTGAATATAAAAGGCTCCAAAAATACACCACTAAAGTCCTTCCAGACGGTGGCATAGTGGATATAGTAGTTGGTTATACATGTGTTAGTAGTCATGAGTTTGATCCTTGGACTTGGTAGTGAGAGTACCAAATTCGAACATGAAATAACAATAATTGATTTCACAGGATATTTCGCAATAATCAGCAAGATAATCCACATCTGATGATGACCAGAGGGTTCCTTCTATCTCTTCTACAAATACTTTCACGGCTTCTGCTCTGAGGAGCTTAGCTCCTTGGTGGGCCTTTTGCATGAATTTACTTGAGCTACTAGGCTAGCAACTAGGTCCCACTTTTTTACAGTGAAACCAATCAAATGTAACCATAATTTCTATTCTATCAGCTTCTTTTCTTGCACTTTCTGCCAGCCAGCAACAAGATAGTGCCCCAACAGATTTCCACAGATCGAGAACTATTCCTGCCTACTCAATCTCTCCTCTCACCTGTGGGATTTTGTTGCCCACTTTTCCTCAAGGCCTAGCACTGCTCTTCTTAAGGATTCTAATGGCTTTACTGTCAATCCAAATTCCTTAAAATGAGCCACCATTTCTTCCATTGATATCTCTGTTACAGCAATCATGGTTTCAACATACATCTCAGTGGCTTCTTTTGTTTTTTACTGCTCTTCATTAGAAATGCTGCCATAATTTTTGGTGCAGTATTGAGTTCAAACTCCGAGTCAGGCTGTAATATTTCCTCTTATAGTGCACTCTCTGGTATTGCCATAGTTTTTCAGTGACATGTAACTGCAGGTAGGTTGAATTAAGGTCCACAGTCATAGTTCTTTCTGGCAACAGCCTCCACTTTCTCATCTTTTTATCGAACACATCAATTATGTTGCTCCTAGTAAGGCACTCTACATCACAGTTCAACTTTTAAAAGTCTAGTACTTTTTATTTTTTAGCTTGGACCACTGCCATCAACTCATTTCACTTCACCCTTCCATGGTAAAAGTATACCCTTTATAATCCATATTTACATCTCCTCCTCAAACTCTACTCTTTTATTCTTCAGAGATTTCTTATAGTACTCCACCTTGTTTATTAATACTGGATATTTTTTTATCCAATTCCATTTCGCAGTCCATTTATTTCCATCGAACTCTGCTTGCAAGAGTTTGGAACTGGCAAAGTATTTCACACCTCCCAGCCTATTGCTTATGTCTATTCTGACAACAATATCAATCCCATCGATGATGTGATCGATGATAATTGCCTTCATTTTTATCCTTATTCCACATTATTTTATCTCCACCTGCTGAGTTCATTTACATTTTACCTCTCTTCTGTCAACTGCTTTCACAGTGTCATTTGCACTCTATCTGCTCACAAGTGATTATGTAGCTGGTATCAACAAGAGCTCCTGCTATCACACAGAACACTGACCCTTCAAAAATTGGTAGAGATCAATACTGTGATTTTATTCTGTTGACAGGATAGCTAGTGATACAGAAGCTCCCTTTTGCTCATTTCCCTTATGCCTGAAGGCATTACCTTGCAATATGCCTTAATCTCTTGCAATTGTAATACATTACTTTTGATCTCAATGGCTCCTTACAGTCTCTAATTAGATGTGATCCTTGATATGTATAACACCTAATGCTTGATAATTTCATATGACCTTTGTTTTCTTTTGGTCTCATGCTTTGTGCAATCACTATCATTGTTCTGGGCTCCTGAAGTCTTTTGCTGACCAAGAGCATTGTAGCTAGTATCATTTTGTAAAGATCTATCTTTCTACACCAGGCACTTGTTGCAGCAACATCACAGATATATCATCTGTCATAAAAGCAAATATTGGCACCTGATCCAATCCTCTCCCTTAATATCTTGCCAGCCCTGCCAATTTTTGATATTATTGACATAGACATCCACTTTCATTCTCTTGAGCTTTTAATGTGATTCCAAGGGCTCTTCAGTGAATGCTTTTATTGTCTGGTCTCTATCATGTCCTTGTCCAACTGGTCCTTGCTGCTCATTTTAAGGTAGAGTGTAAGTGCATTTCTTTGCAGAAAATGTGGATGAAAACTAGTAAGGTTTGGCACTTTTTGAAGCTTGGCAACCAATTTCACCATTGTTATTCATGCAACTACATCATCTCCTCCGCTAAACAGTGGTATCGCGTCTCTACCCAGTCTCACCATTCCTAACTCCATACTGATGAAATAGCTTGTGGTTTGAAAGATTAAAATAAAAAGAAGCTGAGAGTGGGTGTATCAATGCAACTTAAGTGGCGCTTGGTAGTTCAAATCTCTGCTTCTCCCAGAATCGCACTCATCCTTCCATATTCTCAAATCTCCTTCTTCCTCTGTGTCTTACAAATTTTCTTGTACATCCATTTTATTTTGGTAGTTCAAATCTCTGCTTCTCCCAGAATCGCACTCATCCTTCCATATTCTCAAATCTCCTTCTTCCTCTGTGTCTTACAAATTTTCTTGTATATCCATTTTTTCCTCTCTATCATGTTTTGTGAAGTTCACTGAAACAGATTAATCATAGACTCTTATTTTTTTGTTGAGACTTATCCTTTCTTCCTTCCCATAATTCATTTATTTTGCCTGGTTTACCATAATATCTTTATAAAAGAAATCACTTGTCATTGCTTCTTCTGCTTTTTTTTTTCTGTTTTTAATCATTTCACCTGAAGCAAGGCATTTTACTGCCACTGTTGCGCAGGGGGTTACATAGGGGAAAGTGATGAGAAAGACTGGTTAGTTATAGAAAATGTCAGGAGGAGGGTAATAGATGGATGAGAATACCTAGAATAGGTGTGGAGTGGATGGAGAAAAGAGCTTGAGAGAATGGATTCAAGATGGTGAGGTAGGAGATTTATATTGACCTTATATTCAAATTCCTGGAAATTGTAGCTGTCGGGGAAGCAAGTATATGGAAGAGAATTCCACAGGTAGGAAGTGCATGAAAGGAAGCTGTTAGAGTAGAAATTGTGGTTACATTTTATTGGTTTCACTGTAAAAGGGTGGGACCTAGTTCCTAATCTAGTAGCTCATGTAAATTCATACATAGGGGGAACATGTGAGCTAAGCTCATTGGAGCAGAAGCCGTGAAAGTATTTATAGAAGAGGCACAGGGAAGCCACGTCACGCCGGTGAGATAGTGACTACAGCTGAGCTATCAAGTCATTATTGATCGCATTACAGATTCTCCATTGGATTTTGTCAAGAACCCCGAGGTGAATAGCAGGGACACCTGACGAGATGTGGCAACAGTATTCAATACACAGGTGGATGGTAGATTTAGATATGTGCAGAATGGATTCAGACGGGAAAAACTTCTTGGCCCTGCACAGTGAACCAACCTTCTTAGCAGCGAATTTAGCAATGGATTCGATATAGTCATTCCACTTGAGGTCCGCTGAGAGTGTGAGGCCAGGGAGGCTCACCTAATCCAATGGGGAGTAGGAGTGATTGTCTATGATGGTTAATAGATAGCAGCTTTATTTTGAAAGCATTAAAATTCACGAGCAATTTCTTACCCAAATCCATCACAGATTGGAGGTCCTTCTCAAGCTTGGCAGCAAGGTTTGCTTTGGCACCCTCAGCAGATTTTTGATTGAGGTGAGAGTAAATGGTGGTGTTGTGAGCGTATATGCTTACTTGGGATCTTATTACATTAGGGAGATTGTTAATGTAGATCAGAAAAAGCGTAGGACCTAGAATAGAGCCTTGAGTGACACCCGTGTTCATATGGTTGTTTTGGGAGGAATGTCTGTTCAATACTACCTTCATTGTGCAATTTGAGAGGAATGACTGGATTAGGTCAAACAATTGTCCAGTTATGCCATAGCTCCACAGCTTGCATAGAAGGCCAGCATGCCAGACTCTGTCAAACGCTTTGAAAATATCCAGGGCAACAGTTTGAGCTTTGCCATTCTTGTCAAGAGCCTGGTATATATACGCAGTGATGGGCGTTAGCATATTAGCAGTAGACCTGGTGAAGCAGAAACCATACTGTTTGTCTAAGAAGAGTCTGTGGGCTGTGAAATGCTGAACCACCTCGGCATTGATAATGGCTTCGAACACTTTGCCAAAGATCGGTAGGAGGCTGATACGGCGGTAATTAGTGAGGTCCGAGGGTTCTCCAATATTCTTAAATATAGGAACTACAGAGGAAGACTTCCAACAGGCAGGAAATCAGGAAGCAGATAGGCAGTAGTTGTAGAGCTTAGAGAGGACAGAGGAAAGTTCAGGGCACATTTCTTCAAAACTATGATTGGGATTCCGTCACCTCCACTTGCATTCAATCCATTAGTGTCAGTGGATGCAGATATAAAATAAAAATTAATCTTTCATGCCAGTCATCAAAGTTCATTTTGTTTTTAAACTGTTTTGTCAGATATTGGGTTAACAATTTAAAATAACATTCAAACTTTTTTCCTTAAATATCATTATAATTACTGATATTTTTCTACCGTAGTTAATGCTGCTCAAGGATGTCAATATTATGTATATAGCAAATGATTATGTTCAGAACCTTTTTTTACTGCTTTTAGTGACAGTTGGGTTGAAAAGATTCCACTGGATTTGATTTGCCTTAATAAACACAATGTTTTCCTCAGAAGGAATTGTAGTCCAAAAAGACATCTGGATTTCTACAACCAGTCACATATTTATGCAAATAAACATAGAATTTAGCATTAATAATTTAAATATATTTATGCCACTTTAAGATAGCAATAAAGAAGCAGCCATTTGATGAATCTAAAGCTCTTGTTATATACTTTAAAAGATTTTTTTCAAAGATGAGTGTATTTTCATTGCTGACATATTTTTCTACTTCACTCTCTAACCACCTTAATTAACTTTTTGAATAACTAATTATATAATTATAGAAAGTTATTATTGTACAAAATGTTTCTAGAGATGAATTAAAAATTATTTTTCTTTGTATACAAATTGGTAAAAATTAAAAGTAAATACTTATCTCTACCTCTATGCTTAAATTGTGCAAATGCCAATTATAACTATCTCTTAAATTTTTATAGTTTCTCATGTAACCCATCTTTGGATGAAATGAAAAGATAATCTTAAGCAGTTATTGAATTTTTTCATCTTAATTTTTCTTATTACAAACATTATATTTAGTGGATACATGTATTAACTTGACTACTATCATATTGTATTAATATTTTATTTATTTTTTTTTTTTTTTCAGCCAAAAATATTTAATCCTTGCACAAACTTACCTAGTAAAATTTACCAGTCAACTAATGTTTTGGGACTACCTATCCTACACTGGGTAATTTGTCTTCTCTGTAATTGGTAAGCTTCTTACTACCACTTTGCAGTTTGCCTAGTAAATGATAGTCAATCCCATGTATTTCAGTATACATCCTTGTTTTTCAAACTGTGAATTTAATATCTACTGGCCTAGAGACTAATAGTCTTATTAAAGAAAATGTAATTTCCAACAAGCGTCGCACTTGTATTTCATTTTATAGGCAATTTCTCAAATTAAAAATGGAATACAGGTTTAATTCTTTTCAAGTGGCAAATTTTCCTTAATAAGACTTTCAGTCTCTAGGCTGGTAGATATTAATCTCACTGCTAAAAAGAAACAGGTATCTATTCAAACACAAATATAATATTTATTGTAATAAGAAAAAATAATCTTCCTTTAAAAAGATTTCCTTTTTACCTTTTCATTTATTACTTGATAGATTATTAAATAGCTTATGGTTTACTCTCACCAAAATGTTATTCTGTGCATCAGTTTTATTTTAATCTTTGTATATCTGTAGCTTTGCAAAGAATTCATTAACGAAGTGAGAAAACAATCATAATTCTGGTTCAATTCCTCTAACTCACTGATTTAGGAATTTGTAAGTCAACATCAGGTCATCTAATATAAATGAACTCATAAAATACAAGGAGAGGTACTGAAAAATTCTTGACTTGAACAAGAAAGGATTCCAAAAAATGTTTAATCATTTGGTTATATGTGGGAAAGCGAATTAAGCTGATAACCTTTCAGTACCTCATAGCATTTATATTTTTTGAATTGTCAATTAACAGAAAAAATGATTACTTATTAAACAAGGTTATGTTTAATAATAATAATATACAACATGTGTAAAATGTGCATAAAAAATAAATTTAAATTTTGCAAATTACTAACTAAAAAATCTGCAGTTTAGAACTTTTACAATTATGATTATCATAGGGTCTATTTGAAATATATGTTTCATTCATTATAATATTCAATTGATATGACACTGCTGAGATTATTTAAAAACATTTTCAAAGACTCATCATAGACTATCTTTATAAATGGCTGCTTTTGTAATTTTATGCTTTCATGTTTTGTTTTTAATTTGCTTTCACAAAATCTGAAACATTATTAAGGCAACAATTTTGCAGCAATAGAGATTTTAAAAAAATAGTTTTACTTATTTTTAAATCTTGTTTTTAATAAGATTTTTGGAGCTTTGTCATTTATAATGCACCTCCATCTTCAACCAATACTAGTTTATGAAAAATATTAGATTATAAATATGAATGTTTGAAAATGTTTGGTGACACAATATAATTGTATATTTGTATCTTTTGTAGATTTTGTAAGTAATGCATGAGATGCTGGAGAAAGATTGCTTTCCCATGGTTCATTTAACTATTGTTTTATTTTGATGAATATACATATAGTAGTAGTAGTAGTAGTAAACTTGCGCCGGTCAGGGTTGATTTTGGGTAGCATCCTAGTTGTCTGCTTGGCTGGAGCATTGGCATCTGTGGCTGTAAAAAGTTATACGGGGGTGACAGTCCCTGTTGCAGAAGCTGCATTTATGCCCTGTTTCTTGTCTGTTGGAGATTTCACTTTGCTTTCTGTGAACCCGCCTCTCCATGGTGGCTTGTGTCATCTGCTCCTCTCCTGATTTGAGTTGTTTGGCTAGGGTTCCTCACCACTTGAACTGGTTGACTGCCACACTCTCCCATGACTCTGTTGATACCCACAGCCTTCATGTCATGTTTTACAATATCACGATACCACAGCTGTGGCTGCCCAGTGAATCTTCTTCTAGAGGCCAGCTCTCTATACAGGAAGTCTTTTGTGATGTGACTATCTGGCATGCAGTGGACATAGCCTATCCAGCAGAATCTGCACTATTTAAGGTTGGCAGACCTGCATGAAACAGGACCTTGGACACCTTGTCTTGCCATGAGATTCCCAATATACGGTGGATACTTCTCATGTGGAAGGTGTTCAGATACCTCTCTTGCCTGGCATATGTGGTCCATGTCTCGCTACCATATAACAGTGTGCTTATAACACAGGCATCTTTGTCTTCACTGTCAGCTTGAAGTTGGTCCAAACAAGTGTTGTAAAGCACACAAGGGTTGTGGCTGCCTTCCCAATTCTCTTGTTGACCTCTATGTCCACGGAGAGGTTGTCAGTGATGATGGAGCAAAGGTAGGTAAACTGATGGACCACATCTAGCTTATAGTCATTGATGGTAATGACTGATGATATCTTGACCCAGGACACTTGTATCTTTTTTTTTTTTTTTTTTTTCAAGCTAATGGTCAGACCAAAGTCTTTGTAGGCCTGAGAGAAATGATCCATCAGCTCATGCTGTGTGTGGAATGCTAATACCATATCATCAGCAAACGTCATTGATAAGGACATTTTGTACTTTAGTCCTGGCTCTGAGATGGGCGAAATTGAAAAGCCTACCATCTGATTTTGTATGCAGGTAAATCTCTTCTCATGATGTGCCAAATGCATGTTTCATTAGCAACGTGAAAAAGATTCCAAAGAGAGTGGGAGCGAGGACACAGCCCTGTTTGACCCTGCTGCAGATATTGAAGATGCTCCATGGTGCTGCTGTTAAAATGCACAGTACTTCGCATGTCATTATGAAAGAACTCAATCAAGTTTTGCAGCTTGAGTAGGCAGGATTCTAAAGAGGCCCTCCCTGCTAATGAGGTCGAACGCCTTAGTCAGAGCAATGAAAACAATGTACAATGCTGTTTTCTGCATTTCTCCTGGAGCTGATGGAGCAAGAAGATCATGACTACTGATGATCATTCTGATTGAAAGCTGCACTGCAAGTTTCTGCCGATGGAACAAGATGACTCAAGCAAAGACTTTGCCCCTAATGCAGAGTAGAGAGATGCCTCTGTAATTGTTGCAGTCACTTTGCTCGCCTTTGTTCTTGCAGAGGGTGATGATTGTAGCATCCCTCATATGCCCTTTCTTTCCATAACTGGCAGCGGACTTCATGCAGAGGAAGCAGTAGGATAGTCTTGCAGTGCTTGATAAGTTCAGTGGGAATTCCATCAATACCTGGGGCTTTCCCTGTGGCCAAGCTGTTGATAGCCTCACTGAGTTCCACTATTGTCAATCAGTGTTGTGCTCTTCCGCAACAGGTAGGCACTCAATGGCATCAAAGGCTGCAGTCATCACAACATTCTGTTGGGACTAGAGGTTGGAATAGTGTCCCATCCATCTCTCTATCTGTTGTCTTTTGTATATGATGACTACCCCAATGGTGGATTTGAGAGGAACTGTCTTGTTTTGCACTGGTCCTATTGCTGTCTTGATGCCATCATACATTCCTCTGATATTCTCTGTGATTGCTGCTGTCTGAACTTTTTCACTGAGCTCTGCCCAGTACTTGTTGGTACAGCATCTGGCAGTCTGCTGAGCTTTGCGCCTGGCAGCCTGAAAATCTATAGGCTTCTCTCATTGGGTGATTGCTTGTACTCCACTAGAGTGGTGTGCTTGGCTTTAATGAACTTTGACTCAAACTGTGACTTTGTGGTTGTTTTCTCCCAAAAGTGGCCAAGGCATTGCAGATGTGGTGTTTTGTAAAGTAACCCACTTCTCTGTGGCAGTGTCCCCAGTTTGTGAGGTTTTCAGTTCGCTCTCAAATCTCTCAGCTAACTGCTCCACAAGGTTTAATTGTCTAATCTTAACATCAATGTGAGGATTCCCTTGCTTCCTGCCATAATGTAACCTCTGGCTGGAGCTTGATCTAATAGCACACTAAGGAGTGGTCTGTGTCACAGTCTGTGCTGTGATAAGAGCGAGTGTGAAGAATGTTCTTAATGGCCATTTGTCTGACAAGGATTAAATCCAACTTGTGCCAGTGTCCTGAGCATAGGTGTTGCCAAGCGACCTTGTGCTTGGGCCTGGTCTTGAAGGAGAAGTTGGTTATGCACAGGTTGCGGTATAGCTCAAGTAGTCTCTGGCCATTGTCATCTTGCCAACACCAAACTGTCCAAGATATGAGGACCATGAGCCATGATCGGCACGCACTCTACTAGTGAAGTTGCTCAGGAGAACAAGCTCTTCCTTGTTTGGGATGCTGGTGATGATGGCTGTAAACTTGTCGTGGGACTTGTTCTTGGAGTCTTATCCCTCAGAACTGTTACTACCTGGTTCATCAGGAGGCTGTTCCTAACTTTGAAGCCCACACCATGTTTGTGAGGTTAGTTTGAACTCTTTTCTTGCTTGGCCCTGTTGGCGGGGCATCAGAATACACCAACTGCCCCCCTGAAGAGGGTAAAAATCCCTCAGTGGGGCCACCTGTTGGCCGTGGGTGGTTGAGGGCCTTGGAGATCAGGTTACCTCCACTTCCCAACACGCCACTTCGGCCCTTACCGGGGCTAAACGGGTGGTCGGAGGAGCCCGATCCGACGAATTGGCTGCTCAGGTCAAGCCCTAATGTCTACTACAGGAAATAAACAACATCAACCTTACCAATCTTCCCAAACTAAACTAACCAGAATGAAAACTATGGAAGAATACCTAGAACCTGTAGACATTAGAAGGCGCTGGCTGAGGGTCAATCATCTCATTGAGGTTCAGGCCCAGACATGGCTGCAGACCCTCCACCCATGCACTGTGTCTTGGAGCAGAGCATTGGATGAGGTGACAGGTGCTCTGGACCTCTCACTGAGGTGAGTATACCACCTGTGTAGTCCCTGGTCCCTCAGGGCGATTGGGTTTCCTCCCTGGCAGACCCCAATTACGGGCTCCAAACTGGTGGGTAGGGAGCACAGGCAATGAACTTATACCAAAATGAATATTATGGCTTTCCCTAACCCCTCCAAGAGATCCCATATGGAATCAGACAGTGACTCTGAGCTGTGCTAACCTGGCTTCACTAAATTCATTGTCCTTGAGTTCACTGAAGATACTCACTTATCAAAGCTATCTCCCTTCGTGATAGAAAAGGTAATATCCTCCAGGATAACCTCCAAGATGACCAAAACAAAAGATGGAACAAGATGACCAAAACAAAAAATGGAACACTGCTAGTAGAAGTCGACCAAAAGAAACAAGCAGATTCTCTGCTCAAAATGACTTCCTTTCACAACCTACAAATAAAAGCGTACCCCCATCAAACACTAAACACATTTAAAGGAGTAGCTAAGAGCCGGGAACTCTCCCTCTGCACTCTAGATGAAATCAAAACGGGACTAAAATGTCAAGGAGTCATAGATTACAAAAGAATCACCATCAAAAAAGAAGGCAACACTATTAACACAAACACATATATCTTGACCTTTAACTCCCACAAGCCCCCAAAAGAGATTAAGGTCGGATACAATTTAATTAAAGTTGAGACCTACATCCCAAACCCGCTCAGGTGTTTCAAATGCCAGATGTATGGACACCATGAGGAGCAGTGTACAAGGAAACCTGTATGCGAGAAATGTGGAATGAGGGATTTGGATCACCTAGAAGATCAATGCAATCGAACCATCAAATGTGCAAATTGTGAAGGTGACCATCCGGCATACTCTAGAAACTGTTGTATATGGAAAAAAGAAAAAGAAATACTCAAGGTAAAATATAATAGAAATATACCCTTTTGGGAAGCAAGGAAAATCATTGAAGTATACTCAAATAAGGTTTCATACTCCAACATCACCCAAAGAACCCCTCCAACTACTGAAACAAAAGATAAATACAAGGCTCTCCTTGAAAAACTCATAAAATTAGAACCCAACGATTGGCCCAAATTCATCAACGAATTAAAAATTACCCTTGGTAAATCTGAATCCTCCTTTGCCAATGAAAACCTGAAACCAATTCTTAACAAAAACCAAAATGAAAATCAAAAATCCACACACAAAGACAAAAACCTCTTACCTAAATCAAATAAGCCAAACAACGAAAAACCCTTTTTACCCAATAAGAAAACAGAAATTATCCCTCACAGAAACTCTCCAAAAAAAAACTGAACCAAAATTAACCCCTCATTTGGACAAACCAAAAAAATCCCCAGAAAAAAAGAACCAGCAAACAAGACATAGACCAACATCAAAATCAAGAACCCAAACCAGCTTGAGCCCAAGACAAAACAGATTTGAAAATTTAGAAGCAATGGATATTGAGGAACAAAATCCTCAAACACACCAAAATCCCAAACAAAAACCCTATCAAAACTGAAACCCACATATGACGAATAAAATTATTCAGTGGAATATTTGAGGTGTAAAAGCAAATTTCAATGAACTCCTAATAATTCTCAAAAACTTTTCCCCAGCAGTTGTTTGCAGGAAACATTCCTTATAGAAAACCATATACCTAATGTAAAACATTATACCTCATACAACCATATAAACAAAAATCCTAATAAAGCCTCTGGAGGCGCATCCATAATCATAAACAATAAGATACCACAAAATCAAATCAAATTAAAAACCAATTTACAAGCAGTGGCGGTGTCAGCAACCCTACACAAAACAATCACTATATGCTCCATATATATTCCCTCCTGTTACAATATCACAGAACCAGAACTAGATAACATAATCCAACAACTCCCAAGACCATTTATTCTAATGGGAGACTTCAACTGCCACAATGAAATTTGGGGAAGCTCTGAAACCAACCCCAAAGGTCAAATCATTGAAAATGTAATCAATCAAAACAACCTATGCCTATATAATAACAAATCAAACACATATCTTCACCCAGCATCAGGCGCATACTCCGCTATTGACCTAACTATAAGCGACCCCACTGTCTTCCTGGACTACAACTTTCATTCTTGAAAACTCGAATCCTCAACTCAGGAAGAAAAAACCATACTGGAATATTCAAAAAGCTAACTGGGAAAAATTCCAAAAACTATGCTATTTAAAACTAATTCCAGAATCGAATACCAGCAACGAAGATCACCTCCTCTACTTCACCAAAACTCTTTTATCTATAGCTAAAGAATGCATGCCTAAATCTTCTACTTCAATAAAATTCAACAAGCTATGGTTTAATGATCAATACAAAGAGACAATAAGAGCTCGACATGCAGCCTTAAGAAAATTCAACTCCTCTACCAAAGAAAATCTATACTTTTTCAAAAATTGTAGAGACAAAGCCAGGCAAATTATCAAAAAATCAAAAAAAAAACAACTTGGAAAAAGTATATATCAAAACTGAACACCAAAACCAAAACAATATGGGACATGATCAGAAGGATATCAGGAAAATGTGATAGTACCCCAATAAAACACCTCACCTTGAACAACGTAAAGCTTACGAACAAAAAAGACATTGTGAACCATATAGCAGAAACTTTTTCACAAAACTCATCCCCACAAAATCTCGATAGAACATTCCAAAACATTAAACAATGTGAAGAAAAAAAAGACATCAACTTGCAATCAGAAAATACCGAAAGTTATAACCTACCTTTCTCAATTTCAGAACTCCAAACTGCACTAGCCAGAGCCCATAACACAACTCCTGGTCCAGATGAACTTCATTATGAATTTCTAAAGCAGCTACCTAAAAACTCTCTTATTTATTTACTAAATATATACAACTACCTATGGACCACTGGTAACATTCCCACGCTCTGGAAACAGGCCACCATTATTCCCATTCCAAAACCCATGAAAAACATATCAAATCCCCCAAACCAACAAAATACCACAACATACCAAACCAATTTCCGACCTATTGCTCTAACCAGCTGTCTTAGCAAAATACTGGAATGAATGATCAACAACAGACTGACATGGTATTTGGAAACTAACAACTTAATAACCAACATCCAAACAGGTTTTAGGAAGGGAAGATTGACAATCGACCACCTTGTTCGACTTGAAACCTTTATACATGACACCTTCATCCAAAAAGAACACCTCACAGTGGTCTTCTTCGACCTTGAAAAGGCCTATGACAGCACATGGAGATACAGAATAATAAGAGATTTGAAAGCACTTGGCTTAAAAGGAAGAATGCCTTTATATATAGACAACTTTCTAAAAAACAGAAATTTTAAAGTACTTTTGTCTGATACCTTATCAGACTCAAAAGAACAAAAAATGGGGGTTCCCCAAGTATGCGTACTCTCCGTTACCCTATTCAACATAAAAAATCAACAACATTGTAAAATGTCTAAACCCTGGTATAGACAGTTCACTATACATGGATGATTTTCTGATCTGTTACAGATCTAAACACATTTGCACAATAGAGCACCAACTACAACTATGCCTAAATAAAATAAGCAAGTGGACTATGGAAAATGGCTTCAAATTATCCAAAGAGAAAACTAAATGCCTACACTTCTGCCAAATTCACAAAATGCATAACGACCATGTCTTAAAACTCAATGATACTGAAATCCCAGCCGTCAAACAACATAAATTTCTTGGCATTATTTTTTTACCATAAACTATCTTTTATCCCACATATCAAATACTTGAGAGCCAAATGCAATAAAACCATTCAACTTCTAAGAGTAGTAGCTCACACTGAATGGGGTGCAGATAAAAAAACACTTGCTAAATTATACCAAACCTTGATCCGTTCCAAACTTGATTACGCATGCTTCGTATATGGATCAGCCAGAAAATCATACCTTAAAAAACTGGAGACCATCCATCATCAAGGTCCGAGACATGTGTCAGGTGCTTTCACCACTTCCTCGGTAGAAAGCCTATATACTGAGGCAAATGAACCTCCACTAAAACTACAAAGACAAAAACTCGGAATGCAATACTACATAAAACTAGCCTTTAATCCATCAAATCCTGCCCACAAAATAGTTTTTCAGCCACAACTTAAACCCCTCTTCCATCAAAAAGAAAAATCATTAAACCATTCAGTCTCCACACGGAGGAACTTATTACTGAAACACAAATAGACATAAATCACATACACAAGGTCATCATTCCAGAAACGCCCCCATGGTTGCTGGAACAACCTACAATTCTGATGGCTCTAACCAGATACTCTAAAGCAAAAACAAATCCAGCCACCTTTCAAGAAGAAACTCTCTCTATTATAGATAACTTCCCCGATTATGTCCGCATATATACCGATGGATTTAAAAAGGAAGACAGAGTAGGATGCGCTGCTATCCTCAATAACACGGAATTACTAAAATGAATTTCAAATAAAGCCTCAATTTATAGTGCTGAAATTCTAACCATCAACTTAGCCCTTGACATTATCTCAACAAATCAACTCAAGAAGTTTATCATCTTCACAGATTCTAAATCTATTCTTACTTCTCTAAGAAACAAAGAATCAACTAACCCACTTATCAAACTTTTATATAGATTTAACCAGCTCTCCAAAAACAATCATTAAGCTCTGCTGGATACCAAGTCATATTGGCATCCATGGCAATGAGAGGGCTGATTCAGCAGCAAAAAAATCATTACATCAAAATTGATCTGATGTCAAGATCCCCTACACCGACTTCAAACCAACAATCTACAAATTTATCAGAACTAAATGGCAAGAAACATGGAATAATAGCCCAAACAATAAGCTCCAAAATATCCAACCTACCGTTGGCGAATGGTATCCAGGCTACCGTAAGATAAGAAAGGAGGAAGTTACACTAACTAGACTAAGAATAGGACATACCCAAATTACCCATTCATACCTACTGAAAAACAAAGAACCCCCGATATGCACTGCATGCCAGGAACCCTTCACAGTGAAACACTTTTTGATAAGCTGCTATGACTTCAACTCCATTCGATCAAAATATTACAGATCAAACAATTTAAAAGATCTATTTAACAATGTCGACCCAAGCAAAATATTCCAATTTCTAAAAGAAATTAGACTATATACAAAAATCTAAATCCCTTCCATACAAAAAAAAAACCCCAAAACACGAATTATTCACCACTGCTCATTACCCTCTTTGAAAAAAAAAAATTTTTTTTCCCTTAAAAGAACCAACTTTGAAAGCTTGAAGACAAACAACTCTGAAAGCAAAAGCACCTTTTGGCCTTAAATGACCCTTTGGAGGTTGATAGGCCATTAAACACAATCAATCAATCAATCTTTTCCTGCTAGAAGAACATGTAGTCCCTCTCCTTCAATGATCCAGAGTCTGCCAGATGTGTTTCTTGCAGTGTAGCAATGTCCACATGAAGCCTGCAGTTTTCCTGGAGTCACTGATATCCTGAAGATCTTCAGATAGGCTGGTCAGTATAGTCTGGATGTTTTAGAGCTAGTTTCCATTGAAATTTCTTGTTGTTACCTGGTGCAAATGTTATGATGTGCCATATGCTAATCAAATGGTAGCTTATAACTAGTAACTATTGTTCCCCATGTTGCGTCAAAGGCATAGCAGGAGTATCCTCTCCAGGTTTAGTGTTTTGGTGCAGTATGGTCAAATACAAGCTTGGACAATGTGATATGGAGGACAGGTAGCATGTCACACTCTCCATGTCACTGATTAGACCCAAGGAACGACAGAGTCAGGGACCAGTGTCATCACAGGATCTGTCAGGACTAGTTGAATACAACAGCAAACTGTCTTAGGGACTCCAACTCTGGATTTTAACTCTAGGTTTACCTGAAGCTTTTTCCATGACCAGATATGGCCACAAGTCATTGAAGGTTTGAAATGAAGGTTTTCATTCCCCTAGGTGAACTCCCTTTCCAGGCTGATGAGCTCCCCCTGCCTAAAGCAACTGGTTATGAAGCACCAGTGACTTGTCTTTCACCCCTTCTTCTGTCTGTAAAAGTAGTTCCATGATGAGCACACCAGGAGCTGAACTTAGTTGTCAGTGGCTATTTGAACAAACATGCAGTGAAGGCATTTTATTGATAGTGGGATCTTATCCCTACTATCACACTCGGCTATAACAACCTTGTATATTCAGTTATTTATTCATTAAGCTCATCGAAAATAGTATTATTGAAAATTTGAAATAAAAAAATGTAGTCTTCCTAAGAAAGAATATCATAGAAATTGTATCGTACTGTTTTTTCTACCGTATTGAATAAAACAGTTAAAGCTTAGAAATTCTACATTAGAAATTAGGTGTTAGACATAGGAATGCATCTCTTCTTAGTGCAAAAGTTTTGTCTTCCTTTATATAAAAAACAAACATTAAATCATAAGAAGGTAAATTTGTAAGTTACCAATAATTTGTATTAAATTAAAATTCAGCTTAGCTGATATAATGCATGTAAATATTATAAAATAATGAATCAATAAGTAACAAATGTTTAAGTTACATTTGTATAGTTAATGCCAACAGATACAGTAAGTAAACAATGATGAGAATATTAAATGGATAATATATATAGTTCATAATATCCAATTACATTAAACTAAAATAATATAACATTAGTAATTATATAATGTAGTAATATAATAATACATAAGAAACACTTTCCTTTAAAGCCATTTTTTTATTCAAGGTGAGAATGGGAACACGTCTGTTTTCTTTACAGAAGTAACAGAAAATCAATGTTGGAATCTGAAGCAAGCTGAATATGTAATGCTCCTCATGCCAATGACACTTCCGCTGAGCCTCTCTATGGCATATGATTTCACTGAATTTTTTTTAATGTCTTCCTCTCAAATTTACATTTAAATTAGTTTGGGCTCATCAGGAGAGAATGTGCATAATTTTGGGGCCCTCCTCTCAATGGTTTCACTTGTACTCCCCTCACTGGTGTGAAGCCCCATTACTAGTATTTCTACTGTATCGGAGATATACTAGTTCAAATATCCAATGGTGAAATTAGAATATACATATAGCATCAGTTAAATCCTCAAAATCCTCTTGGCTTTGAAACATTACCTGTGAGAATAATCATCAATCATTGTATACACAAACTTTAACATTACAAATGGAAGTTCTTATTCTGATTTGAATTGGCTAGTTTTATAAAATCTAGTTCATTTTTCTGAACCATCTTGTTCATATAGGAAAGTTGCCTTTTGACAAATATGCAGTATCCTCCATCATAATCTTTGTCTTATACAAAATGAATAATGAACCAAACTCACAGAAAGAATTTTTGTGCTGATATCAGTAATTGTAGAGGTTTATGCTAAGCAACATTTGATTTAAGTCAGGGCTCTAATCTGATCATTCGTCAGTACAGTAACACATTCATCAATCAGTCTTTGTTGTGTTTTATGCAATTTGTGATATTGAGTTTTAAAAAAACAAATCTCACCTTCATTCAAGTCTGTTATCAAATGTGGCAAAAAAGAAATGCAGATGGAGTTGCTTACTACTACTGATAATGATGCCCACCCCCAATCAGCCAAAAAGACTGTTTTGTGTGCTGTCTCTCCAGAAAGAAAATAAATGGCTGCTCTGCTGAAACAGAGCTGGTGCAAACCACAGGATGTCTGGTTATAAAGGAAATATCTACTAGCTTCCCAATGAAATAGTTAGGATGGTGAGTTGAGCAGTGTTGGCTAGCCAACCTTTAAGCTTTTAGGTTCCATCTTTTAACCTCTTTAGCCAACCTTCCCTGAAGATCTGGTTAGGTGAAACCTTGGTAGGTTCGTTGGCTCTTTAGGTCAGTTACTTTCTTTATATATATTCTGAAAAGTGGCATTTCGACATGTGGATTGTGAATTTTAAATGTTTTTGTGTTAAAAGTAGAAATTGCAAAAAATGAAATGTATTTTCTTCATTTGATGCTCTTTTATTTATTGTACAAATAGCCAAAACAAATATATGATGGTTATGGAAATGGTGCCAGACCTAAGAGTATTGTTAATGAGTCACTGGGTTCAGAAGTGGAAATTTTGATCTGGAAGACTAAGAATGTTCCAGCAATCTGTAGGTGTTTCATGATTAAACATAAAAAATTTAATGGCTTACAAAATTTAAGAAAACACCTACTTGTTCTAAATCTAGCATATTAAGAATTTTAAAGTTGAAAGTTAAAATTAGCATTTATTAATTCTGAATAGTATAAATATGAGATCTGATAAGTTCAAGTGATTTATCAAACATCTAGCCCTGATGAGCATTTTGACACTCTTGAACTGATCAACCAGATTAGTCACTTGAACCTTTTTTGATTTACTGAATATCATAGCTCTAGTTATTTATTGAGCATTTTCTTGCAGAAATTCTGCTATTCTGAAAAATACATTTACTTCTTGTAATCTTCCCATATCTTTTTCAGCTGTATTATCATATATATATATATATAAATTTTCTCATCAATTTATACCTATGAAGTCCCAACAGTTAAGTTTAAAAAACACCAAAAAGTAATTATACTGTTATTATGCTTTTATTGCTTATGACATGTCAATCCAACTTGTGATTTGCAAACCAGTCTACAGTCAACACAAGTGAAGAATGTTGTATAAAGCAGCTAATATATTATATCTGGATTTCATATTTAATCTTAACTCTCTCAGTTAAAGTTTCTGGGACATGTAATAAGGAAGGAAGTTTTGGAGAATCTGATACTCACAAGGCAGAGTGACAGGGAAAACAGTGTGTGACTTACTTAATGGACTTAAGCAAATGGATGGCAGAGCAGTTTGGGAGAGTGACAAAATAAATTTAGAGCTACATGGGACAGGAAGATGTGAAGGGCCATGTGCACCTACTTCCTAAAGAAACATGGCACATAAAAGCTATTATGTCATAAACTTTTAATCCTTTGAAACAAGGATAAAGATCTCCCACTCTGCTGTTCTTGACTCTGGGTCGTATACTGGCCACCCTGGTATATTCACTTTCATGCAGCAGTTAGTATAGCAGCCACTCTGGTTCAAAGGGTTAATAATTATTAAAATTTCTCATATATAATCAGTGAGTTAAGTGCCATAAGTGATACATGCTTGGGCGATCATTTCTCGAAAGAAACATGACTGACTGAACAGAAAATATTCTTGCAGTAGGTTGCCATTACTTTTTGCAGTAGACTAGTTGTGAACCAAGGCTATAGAACCTAATCTGTCCTGCTATTTAACCCATAGCTAGAGAGGGAAGAGACAGAGTAATACCTTTTTCAATGTATTTGCACGTAAGTGAATGCAACAAATTTAACTAGAATTTTTATTTCTCAGATTTTTATTTCTTGTTCCAAGCTGATATCCACTGCACCACAATGCACATCCTGATGTAATCAGTACTGAATTGAATCAATTGAAATTGTATACGATAATAATAAACAAATTTGGTCTTTATTTTAATGGAACAATCTATGTATACATAACTATTTAAAAAAAGTACCTCGAGGTGGTGTAATGGTTAGCAAGCTTTTCTTGCTAGAATCATTACAATTGAGTAGTAAGTTTGATCCTTACTGGGTGTCCCTTACTTTTGGCCTTGTGCCACATCTAAGCTATGCTTAGAAAATTACCATAACTATTCAAAAATTTTCAGCACTATTCCATTAAAATAAAGATGAAGAACAAATTTATATTTTATTTAAAAGGAAACACATTTTCACAATACTGAGCAGTTTGCAGAAAGATTTGAAGAATTAATTTTAATCTATTTGGTTAAATTATTTAGGCATCTATCAGTGCATTTGAATTACTATATTAAGGATTGCTTTTGATCTTTTTCTCATTAGTGAATTGAAAAATTTTTACTATTATTTTTTATGAACACATTTTCCAGATACCTAAAATTATTTTTTTAATAATTCATGTTTTTTTAACCATTTCAACCCAAGCTAGGCAATAATACCACTAAGGCATAAGGAGTTATTGAATGTGAAAGAATCTGAGAAAAAAAATTATTAAAGAGAGAGAATAAAATAACAGAAATTAGGTAGAAGACAGAACATAGATCAGGTCATTATTAAGGAGAGAGGACAATATAGAGACAGAAGATGGCAAGTGATATTGCATTTAAATTTTTTAAGAGAAGTTTACAAGTGATAAGTGCAAAAGAAGAAATTGTTTGCATAAAACTTAAATATATCTAGCAATTTTAACTATAAATTCATAAAATGGATGTATCAAATAAGAAAGCTCATCATAATAACTACAATAAAAATATAGGAAACGCTCGAGGAAGCTACATTATATAACTGAGATTACTGAAGATGCCAAGTCATAATTGATAATGTTTGGATTTTATCAAGCATCTCTAAATACATAACAGAAACACCAAACCAGATATGATAGCAATATTCAATGCATGAACAAATGGTAAACTTATGAAGCTGTAAGAGATATTCTGGCTAGAAAAATTTTCTTTAGCATGAAACAGTTAATCAATTTTCTGAGCAGCTGACCTAGTAATTGATTCAATATAATCTTTCTACTTCAAATTTATCTTGAGAAGGTGCAATCAGTTACTCTCCTAGAGGTTAGAATTGGTCATGCTGATGAAAAATAAACAAAGTTTCTCGAAGATGATTAAAAGAAAGCAGTTTAATTTTGGAGGTATTAAAATTAACAAGTCATTTATTGCCTCAGTTAACAACAGATTGAAGGTCATTTTTTAGATAAGTTGTCAATTTGACCAACTGAGCCGATCAGAATTTCCATTCAGACAGGAGTAAAAAGTGGCCATTCCAGACAATTTTCTTTTTTGTAATTTGATAAGAAAGATTGAATCAAATAAAAATGAACCCAGAATTACCATAACCTTTCAACTTGTGAAGAACAGCATGCCAAGCTCTTTTAAATGCCTTTGGAATATCCAAAGCAACAAACAGCTTCACCATTCTAAAGCTTGATAGACTTTTTCAGCAATTGATCTAGAAGTGAAAGCCATACTACTTATATAAAAGAAGACCCTGCAGTTTGAGATGCTTAACCAACTCAGAGTTGAAGAGAACCTCTAGTACTTTGTCAAAAAGTGGTAGAAAGTTAATAAGCTGATAGAAAAATCAGATAGTTCACTAGAGTTCTTAAAGACTGGAACTACAGAAGAGGATTTCCAACAAAAATGAAAGCAAGAAGCAGCAAGGAATTTATTGTAGAGTTTAGAGAGAACAAAATTCAGTTAAGTCACACATTTTTTAAAGACTATTGCAGGGATCCCATCAAGTTCATATGCTTTATAGAAATCTAGTATAGATAGCGGAAACCATGGATGGAACTATATGCATATAAAAACAGTAGTGACTCAGCTATAAATGGAAAGTTAGGCAGAGATACTCCAGATGAGTCAAGAGTAGAAATGGAAGAGAATTTACAAGCAAAACATTCTGCTTCATTAGCAAATGATAATACCTTGAGTAAAGAGAAGAAATTAAGCTTTAAAATCTAACTACTATTTATAGATTGTAAGTAATCTATTACATTTTTATTTTCATTGTACTTTAATATTGATTTGAAATCAATAACCCATAACTAGGTTAAAACTTTACAAGGAATTAAAAGTAAACAAACACTAATTTTTGTAAGTTATTTGAAAGAATTTAGATTCTAAGAAAAGTTTTTTATCAAGATCTAGTCAAGCAAACAATTTACATTTCAATATTGTTTGGAATAAGCATCATTTAATTGAAATAAATGATTTTCAACTTAATTACCACAAAATTAATATTTTAAATTTTAACAATATGCTTTAATTGAATTGTCCTCAAAGTAGTTAATGTCTTCCACTGTAGCATAAAAGCTATTGATTTACTAACTTCTTGATCAAATCTATAATCAACTTTGAATACATTCCTTTCACATGTAAGATAACTGAATACTACTCTATTTTATTAAGTTTAGCACAAAGCCACCCTAATCTTAGTAAAACTCTTTAACTTTTGCCTGAAGGAGAAATCCTTCCCAAGTCTGTGGAAGGTATCAAGTTGTCAAGCCCTGTTTTCAAGAAGTAAAATCAAATCAAGTCTAGGGTTAACAGTTATTTTCATCACATATCCCCATAAATTGTACCTCTTGCTCTGTAGCTTCCTGCCTCAAATAGCTCTTGAGCTTTTACAGGGTAAACATCATTGTAAAAAAAAAAAATGAATCACCCAGTGAGAATTGAATTCACTATAATCTTGAATTAGCCTTTTAGATGAGATTCATAAAAATCATACTGTGGTAGGTAAATTTTAAAGATATTTACTATAAGTCCCTCATATACCCATAATAATAGGACACCAAGTGAGAATCAGCCTTCTTGCATAAACAAATATCTTGTGAGCCTAACTTGTTAATATTGCATTATAGTAGGCTCTCTAGACAGAATAGCATTCATTATAAACATTGACTATATGAATTTATTTTTGAAACTTTGTTTATTTCAAAATCTTTAAACCCACGCCATGATATAGGTAAAAATTAAAAATTATAGTATATGAAGATGCTGGATACATGTTACAAGTTAAACTATTTCTTTATTTTTGTTTAAACAGAACTATCAATTGTTGAAAGAAAAATATTTACAACTATATACAAAAGCAAAGTTTATGATTTATTTAATTACTTATAGTTAATTTAATTTTTTTTTCAGAACTTTAAAGTAGGACTAAAATGTCTCTTGACTAAGACAAAATTTATTTGCTATTATTATTATTGCATACTTATTTAACCAAAAGTAGCTGATAATAATTTATTTCTTTAATGAACTTTTTCTTTTTTTTTCTTTTTTTTCTTTTTTTTCTTTTTTTTTTCTTATACAGTTACAGTAAGACCAAAAAGAGCAAGGCATGGCTAACAGAGAGGGGGCATCTAATTCCGGTGCTAAAACCAGAGCTACACCCAAACCTATATTATTCCCAGCTGTTTAGGCAATCCTAAATTAATGTCAGGATTTAGCTATAGCTAAAATGAAAATTACTTCATAAGATTAGCCCAACTCTATCAAAAAACTAAATATATCAATGCATAAATTGTTATACTATTTTTATGGTAAATAACTAAATTTGAACAGATTTATGCTTAAAATATTGATATAGATATTTATACTTGTACATTGTTTTATAGTTAAAATGTTGTGGAAAACCAAATTCATTAGTACAAAATTTGTTATAATTTATCAAAAATTTATTTCCATTGAGAGAGGATGCCAAAATAGGTGCTGAAAGAATAGTTGATGAGAAAATTTTATTACAAATCTGCTAAAATGAAATAGTAATAAATTCCATTCAGTGAGATAATTTTTATAACAGCTGAATGATATAAGTTTCCATTCACATTGGTCAACTAGCTAGTGTTGAAGTAGGTTTAGTTGCTTGTATTAAGTGATTGTGAAAATATAATTAATGATTTAATGTTGCAAAAATTAGATCTTATGTAAATAAAAAGAAAATCATTTAGTAAGACTATAGTTGAAATCATGAAAAAGAGCAAATTCTCTGTTTATTGCATATGTGACTTTGCATGCATCTATGTAATGTAGACAAGAGGCAAAAACTTTGAGGAAACTCTACATTTCTTTTTGATAATGTATATGTGTATGTCTCCTGCTGTAGTGTATATGTGTATGTCTGTGTTGTCACTTGCTTGCGGTATTTTTATTCTCTTTTATTACTTGTAACCTCTTGGTGACATTATTGCTTTGCTTGGGGTCAATTTAGTAAAAATATATATAAAAGCACACACATACAATTTAACTGAGTTTGAAATAAGACACTGGAATAATACATTCCTCTCTCATTCAGTCTGGACAACTCCAATTCTGGGTTGAACAATAAAATCCTAAAATTGGAAAAAAAGAAAAATAAATTTTTGAACCCTCAAAAAAATCAGATAATGATAAGATTTTAATTTTGTGGAAATTATTCAGCAATAAATGAAATTAATTTTTAAAGATTTTTTGTATTTTTAAAAAATTTTCTAGAAATTTAAATCTGTCTTTGAATTAAAATATATATGCAAACATGCAACAATATATACACCCAATTAGAATGAATGAAATTGAAATGAACTTCTGTGTCACAAGGGCTAATTTCCTGGCAACAGCACCAGTGTAACAGGAAAATAATATCAGCCAAAATATATAGCCATTGAAACTCATTTTATGTTTCCTTTTGTATTTAAACTGAATGTATTTTATAACAAATATTTTTTAGTCAGTTATGTGTCATATGTCATATAACGCTTGGGTGATCATGTCGCTTGTGATCCATGATTGACTAGGCAGATGATTTTCCCACAGTATGTTGCCATTTCTTTCTGTGGTAGATTGGTTGCCAACCAAAGCTATAAAACCCAGTCTGTTCTGCTATTCAACCCATAGCTGGAGAGAGGTGAGATAAATTAATACATTTCCAAAGTGTAAGTGAATGCAATGAATTCAACTGGAATTTGAACTCGGCTCTTTAATTTTTCATTCCGAGCTGATATTCATTACACAGTAATGCACATCATTATAATTTTTTAAGTAGACAAAATTCAGATTTGAAAATTGATCATCATGCTCTCAGAAAATTGACAGATACTGAACTCTATATACTGAATTGTTTTAACTTTTTCATTTTCAACACCTGACTTTCATATGGTGATATATGGTGATAGAGATTTTTCTGAAACCTTGTCCACTGGACAATTTTGATAGATGACGTTAACTGTAGATAGCATGCTTGTAGTTTAATCAATAGTCATAGGAGCCTTTATTATATATTTTAATTTTTATTCCTATTATCATCAGAACAATATGACAAGTGATTTTCTTTACCCCAAATCAGAAATTACTGTAATACTGTCCACCATCTTCAAAAATAATACTTATTAAATAATAATTACAATAATCTCTTAGGTTTTCATGATTCTCTACAGTTTCCTGACTTTTGTTGCTCTAAGTTGCTTGGACACTATACCATCTGTTTGTGTTTCTGTTTTGCCGCCCATTTACTCAAATTCATTAACTAGGTTACTCGCTGTTTCTCCCACTTTGTCTTTAATATGTTAAATTTTCCAAGCCCTCTTTCCTCATTATGTGTCCCAGAAATGTTTTTTTTTTTATCATAAGTATCAGTTTCCTTGTAGTTCTTATTTTCCTCATATACTTCCTCATTGCTTTGTTATTTTTAATATTTTTAGATAAGACCATATTTCTTGCTTTACATTTTTTCTTCACTTGTGAGGAGATTGTCCAGCATTCACTGTCATATAGAAGCAATTCAGCACTCTTTGTTTCTAGGGTTATTTTTTCTGTCTTTTAATACTTTGCTTAGTTTCTTGAAAATTATCTTTCACTGTTTTTCTGGATTTCTATGTCTTATTTTTTGTCATCTTTTACTACACTACTCACATAGTTAAATTTCTGCACCTGATTAATTTTCCTATCTTTAATACATAGCTCAAATCTTGGGTTGTCTCTAGGTGACAACCATGTATTCTCTTTTCCTACAGTTAGAAATACAGTAACACTATTTTTTTGAAAAGTTATATTTATTATTTATGCAAATATTTTTCTCAGTTTTACCAGTAGTTATCACTAAAAAGATTATTTTTGGGTAATTGTTATATTTGGATGTGCGTTGTGGTGCAGTGGATATTGGCTCGGAACAAGTGATCGAGTAGTCGAGTTCGAATTCCAGTTGAATTCATTGCATTCACTTATGCACAAATACCCTTGGGAAATGTATTAATCCATCTCTTCCTTCCAGTTATGGGTTAAATAACAGGACAGATTGGGTTCTATAGCCTTGGCTGGCAACCAGTCTATCGCAGAAAGCAATGGCAACCTACTGTGGGATAATCTTCTGCCCAGTCAGTCATGTCTCTTTCGAGACATGATCGCCCAAGCGTGTTTCACATATGGTACTTAACTGACTGAATTGTTATATTTGCTACTGAAAGCAACTGAGTAAAGTTAATTGAAAAGATTTTACATAACTATTTCAACAGTATGTCATCTTTTTATTTAAAATAAAAATATTTGGTAAACGATTAAATTTGAAAAAATAAATTTTTAAAAATTTCTATAAACACAATTTTAATGCTAAAAATTATGCAAACAATTAAAACTATTTTGTTTAAGGAAAAGGAGATAGACATGAGCTGTAATCCATTATAAATTTAATTAAGATGATAGAATATGGTACTTGGCCTATGAATAAGCCTAATGTCAAGTAACTTGTAATCTAATTACAAAACTTAGCTCACAGTAGATCTAAAACTAAATACTATTCGTTTTTCAATTATAACACATTTTCAAGATAAAATGATCTTACTATATAAACATTTTTCTTTCATTTACTAAAACAGTAACTGTTTTGTCATTAAAACATCTTAAAGAGATTGTTAACAGATGTATGCAGAATCTGCATTGGGTGCATATCTTTGACTAGATTTAATCAGGCAGGTTTGTGACAAGGTGAATGATAGTGTTTTTCCTCTCTCTCTCTCTCTATCTATATATATATATATATATATATATATAAAATATTATTAAATAGACAATGAATGTCTATTATGTTTAATCATGAACCATCGTATTTTGGCTTTAATTTCAGGTGAAAATAAAGACAAAAATTCTTCAAAAATTGGTTAATTTTTTTATTAAGTTTTTATTAAGTTAATAAAAATTATCCAAATATTGGAGAATTTTTGTTCTTATTTTTACCTAAAATTAAAGCCAAAATACGATGTTTAGAAGGACTCATGATTAAACATAAGACATTCATTGTCTCTTATATTTAACAGTATATATATATATATATATATATATATATATTTTTTTTTTTTTTTTTTTTTTTTTTTTTTAATCGTATCACCCTGAGCAAGGCAGTAAAGCCACTGATGTGCAGGGGGCTACATAATAGTGAAAAGATCGGAAAAGAGAAAGCCGGAAACCATATCCTAAACAGGGAACAAGGGATGAGCCTCTTAACCTGTTCAATAGACATGGGTGGAGTGTGAACCGGGCGATAGATAGATCTATCTACTCCAATTGAAAAAAAAACAAAAAAAAAAACAAGAAAACAAAGTGAGAAGATTGGGAAAGAGAAAGCCGAAAACCACATCCTAAACAGGGAACAAGATATATATATATATATATAGTGTACTGAGGCAGCAGATAATTTCCTAAACATTTAGAATATATATATATATATATATATATATATATATATATATATGAATTGACCACTCATTTTGTAAGATTAAATTTCTCAAAGGATAAGAAGATTGGTGTTTGATGTTAATACATTTCTCATAAGAAATTATTGAAGATTAAAGCTGTAAACCAAAGCATGTTAAAACCTCTACAGCTTCAGCCTGAATTCTTGGGTTTCCTTTGTACCAGGAAACCTGTATTTGGTGCACTCATATACATTTAGGACAAGGACAACCATGTAGCCCCATTCTTTCTGGGGTACTATGCAGTTGAAGAAAATATTCTTGATAACAAAAGCATATGGTTGATATCAGGAAGTATATCAACTGGCACTTTGTGGACTGTTGTTATTTAATGCCATCCAAGACATACTTATCTGTTTTTGTCCTAGTAGCTACTTTATCTCGGTAGATAGAAATATGAAAATAGTTTTAAGAGGACAACCTCTAGCACCAACAATATTCAAGTCCTCTAAAACAGTATTATTATTTTAGAATTTGCCTGTCAAGTCCTCAATGAAAGCAGTAGCAATTCCTCTGCTTAAAATTATACCGATGACCAAATTCCAGCTGTTTTCACTCCCACCACTCTGAACAATTGGTCCCATACTTTGAGTTCAAAATGTCCCTAAATGTAGATTAAGATGACTGTTAAAAAAACAAATGGCAAATAGCAGTCTGCAGTAAAACAAAAATGCTTTGCTATAATAGATGATGAACCAATTATTTCATATGATCTAGGATTTAGGTAGGATTCAAATCATCAAATCAGAAACTGTTGGCTAGTTGACAACCACTGATAATCTGATAGAGATAGTCCTAATTTTTTTTCCTTGTACATAGGATCATGACATTAATTTGCACAACT